>OZ023315.1:63745372-64110287 GCA_964007375.1 Ophion obscuratus | reverse complement strand
AAACCCAAACAAACCCAAACAAACCCAAACAAACCCAAACAAACCCAAACCAAACCCAAACACAAACCCAACAAAACAAACCCAAACAAACCCAAACAAACCCAACCAAACCCAAACAAACCCAAACAAACCAACACCAACCCAAACAAACCCAAACATACAAACCCAAACAAACCCCAACACAACAAACCCAAACAAACCCAAACAAACCCAAACAACCCCAAACAAACCCAAACAAACCCAAACCAACCCAAACAAACCCAAACAACCCAAACAAACCAAACAACAACCCAACAAACCCAAACCCAAACAACCCAAACAAACCCACACAAACCCCAAACAAACCCAAACAAACCCCAAACAAACAAACAAACAAACCCAAACAAACCCAAACAAACCCAAACAAACCAACCCAAACAAACCCAAACAAACCCAAACAAACCCAAACAAACAAACAAACAAACCCAAACAAACCCAAACAAACCCAAACAAACCCAAACAAACCCAAACAAACCCAAACAAACCCAAACAAACCCAAACAAACCCAAACAAACCCAAACAAACCCAAACAAACAAACCCAAACAAACCCAAACAAACCCAAACAAACCCAAACAAACCCAAACAAACCCAAACAAACCCAAACAAACCCAAACAAACCCAAACAAACCCAAACAAACCCAAACAAACCCAAACAAACCCAAACAAACCCAAACAAACCCAAACAAACCCAAACAAACCCAAACAAACCCAAACAAACCCAAACAAACCCAAACAAACCCAAACAAACCCAAACAAACCCAAACAAACCCAAACAAACCCAAACAAACCCAAACAAACCCAAACAAACCCAAACAAACCCAAACAAACCCAAACAAACCCAAACAAACCCAAACAAACAAACAAACCCAAACAAACCCAAACAAACCCAAACAAACCCAAACAAACCCAAACAAACCCAAACAAACAAACCCAAACAAACCCAAACCCAAACAAACCCAAACAAACCCAAACAAACCCAAACAAACAAACCCAAACAAACCCAAACAAACAAACCCAAACAAACCCAAACAAACCCAAACAAACAAACCCAAACAAACCCAAACAAACAAACCCAAACAAACCCAAACAAACAAACAAACCCAAACAAACCCAAACAAACCCAAACAAACAAACCCAAACAAACCCAAACAAACCCAAACAAACAAACAAACAAACAAACAAACAAACAAACCCAAACAAACCCAAACAAACCCAAACAAACCCAAACAAACCCAAACAAACCCAAACCCAAACAAACAAACCCAAACAAACCCAAACAAACCCAAACAAACCCAAACAAACCCAAACAAACCCAAACCCAAACAAACAAACCCAAACAAACCCAAACAAACCCAAACAAACCCAAACAAACCCAAACAAACCCAAACAAACCCAAACAAACCCAAACAAACCCAAACAAACCCAAACAAACCCAAACAAACCCAAACAGGCGTTGAGGTCAAATGTTTGGGTTTGTTTGGGTTTGTTTGGGTTTGTTTGGGTTTGTTGAGGTCAAATGTTTGGGTTTGTTTGGGTCGGTTGAGGGCTGTTGAGGTCTGTTTGTTTGGGTTTGTCGCTGTTGAGGTCTGTTTGGTCTTGTTTGGGTTTGGCGCGTGTTGAGGGCTGTTGGGGTCTGTTTGGGTTTGTTTGGGTTTGGCACTGTTGAGTGCTGTTGAGGTCTGTTTGGTCTTGTTTGGGTTTGGCGCGTGTTGAGGGCTGTTGAGTTCTGTTTGGGTTTGACGCGTGTTGAGGGCTGTTGAGTTCTGTTTGGTCTTGTTTGGGTTTGTCGCGTGTTGAGGGCTGTTGGGGTCTGTTTGGTCTTGTTTGGGTTTGGCGCGTGTTGAGGGCTGTTGAGTTTGTTTGGTCTTGTTTGGGTTTGGCTCTGTTGAGTGCTGTTGAGGTCTGTTTGGTCTTGTTTGGGTTGGACGCGTGTTGAGGGCTGTTGGGGTCTGTTTGGTCTTGTTTGGGTTTGGGTAGCGTTGAGGCTTGTTGAGGTCAAGTGTTTGGGTTCCAATGCAATACTCGACTAACGTAGCCGCGATCTTCACAAACGCTTTCTTGCAAATATCTCGGAAACGGTGGACTCTACGTTAAAAATCATAAGGACCTTTTTTGTAGAGAATAAAATTTCCCATCTTTTTTATTTGAAACTTTTTTCTCTATTGTTGATATTTGCCGAGATATAGTGATTAAAAACCAAATTTGTGTTTTTGGAAATACAGGGTGTCCCAGAAGTAACGAACATCCCTCTAGCATCTGGGGTCCGCATTCGTTTTTTATCAGACTTCAAATAAATAGTTAATCAGGTGCACGCTACAACGTTAAGGCACCGGTAGAGGGGAGGGATAGGGCAATGCGTTGTAATTGCATCCGCCTGAACATTCCGAAAGTGTATGTATGTGCACTTCCAAACATGCTTTCGGATTATTACAATATATTACCAATGAATATATTTTTGTACATTAATTAGTAATTAATATACTAAAATATACTATTAAATAGTATTTCATAATATATTAATTACTATTAAATACTAGTAATTAATAGTAATTATTATATACTAATATATATTAATTACTAATAATATAATTAATATATATTAGTATATTAATGTATATTATTAAAATAATAATATATATTAATAATAATAATAATTATATATATATATATATATATATATATATATATATATATATATATATATATATATATATATATTAATATATGCATTAATATATATAAAATTAATTAGATATAAACAATTAATTATTAATATATATGAATTATTATATTTTGAATAATTCATATATATGAATTATATAAACTCAATTTATATAACATATAAATTATATTTATATAAATATTTATATTTATACATTTATTTATTTATAAATTTGTTTGTAATATAAATAAATTTTATATTTATTTTATAAACATATTTATACAATACATAATTATATTATATAATTATAATTTTATATTATATGATTTCATAATAATTATTATAATATTGAGGGTGGGGATGGAAGGCAACAAGGGATATAGCGACAACAAGTGCAGGAGCTGCGAAAAAGAAATACAAGATTTGGTCCACATATGCACATGTGAAGGAATAAAGGAAAAAATTAAAAAAGAAATAGTGGAGGAGTTGGAAAAGTGGTTAGGGGATAGAGAAAGCGAGGAGATAAATAGGAGAATAGAAATGGCGTTGAAGGAGGGACCGGCGGAACCACTAGGTACATACATACTAGGAATAATCAAAACCGAAAAGAAATAAAAAAGGAAATATAGATAGGAATAGATAGAGAATATAAGTAGTTTTTAAGTGTAGTTTCCAAGTATTTTATGTAAAAGAAGAAACTCAAATAGAATGTATTTAGATTTAAGTGCGTGCGAAAGGAAAGTAAAACAAAAAAGGCGGATTGTTTATGTAGTGGGGGGAAACCTGTGTAAACACCCGGAGAGGGTATACCACGAAATAAAGACATACTTACTAATTATTATAATATTACAATAATATTATTAATAATTCATAAATTAATTATTAATTTATATTAATAATTATTAATTTTTAGTTAATTTAATAATATGAATTGATTTATAAATTAATATAAATTAATAAATATTATTAAATTATATTAATAATACTAACTATTGTTAATATTATTAACTATAGTTAATATAAACTATTATTAATATTATTTCTTATGTTAAGAATATATTTCTTATAATAAGAATATAATATAAGAATATATAAGCTTATATTCTTATAATCTTATAATAATAAGCGCTATTCTTATCATTTATAGCGCGTATCGAAAGACGCTACAACAGAAAGGCTGTACCCTTTTCGCGCACTCTGATTGGCTAGTTATTTTCATTCATAATTCATCTATGCGACTCATCAAAAAATCACCGAGGACTTTGTCTCAGAATTTTTTTTTTCCTTCCAAATGTTAAAAGGGCGTACGTTACTTCTGGGACACCCTGATATCTCGATAATTTTTCGGAATACAAAAAACAATGTAATAATCAAAGTTGTACAGCATTACATTTTTTACGATTTTTGCATAAAACCGTTTTTTTTTTTTTGGAAAATCATTAGTTGCTGAGTTCTAGCGCATTCAAAGTTGTCGTCAGATAACGAAAAACAGCCATTAGTGGTAATACGTTAATCTAGCGTGCCAAAAAAAAAACGTGTCATCGAAGAATTTTATAATAGAGACGCGATAACATTTGTCGCGTAAGGAAAGATATAGGCGATAAGAGTCAAGTTTGCGCAATAAAAACATTTTGCACCAATTGTTTGAAAAAGACATGAAAATTTTTTCTTTTGCAACATGATTCACGATTTATAAATTAGGATCGCATCATCATAATAATTAACAACATTCGTAATCCAATCGAAAAATCAATCAGGATTTTTCTCCCAGCGAATGTCTAAAAATCCAAAAACTATTTCATTTCAATTTCTTTCCGTCCATTACTCCGTTCTTCATATTTCCTTCCCGCCGCCGGTATAACAGCACACTACCGACCGCGCGCGCGACTTTCTACACCACGCCGCGCGCAATACATACAATACTACTGCCACGGACGGTAAGAGAACTCGAAAATTAACAGTCGGTACGTTGACTACCTGTCCTACCAGCAAAAGGCAAATTTACCATACACGCGCGCGCGCGCTATCGTACAAATTATCCACACAACATCGACAAATTCTCTCTCAAATCCACCCTCATTATCATTCATTTTTCCACTACAATGCATTATTCAATTTACTCTTTTTTACCCTTCCTCTTTCATCTTCAATTTATCTTCATCTCAACTGAGCGTTCCGAATATTCAAATCCTTATTGTGTGGCCAGCGAGGCGGCCACACGCGTGTCCCAATTTTTTTCCGCTTCCTATTCTATATATTTTACACGTGGAAATCAAACTCAAAATTCAATACACTTTCATCAAAATTCATTCATTTTATTATTACCATACAATTGTTTTTATCTTTCAAATCATTTATCCTAACGCCATACAAATCCTTCGTAACTAATTATGTACTTCCGAAATTACAAACAATTACATCGAACGCACCCAATAATACAAGCACAAGTCGAGAAAATACCACTCATTCGCATCAATCACACCATTTCGTCTCAACACAAACCCCCCTTCCCGCTAACTTTTTTTCAAACCATTTACATTTTTTACCTATCAATTCTGTGCGGCCATTCGGATACTTTTTTTATTTTTCATATCTTTCACTATCGATGTACAACACTGCATTTGTCCGTTACCTCTTTTTTTCCCTATTTTCGCATTTCACGATACGCGCCGCGTGCATTACCATCATTTTAAACCATTTCATTTCGGATCATCCATCTCCGAGATTCCATCACCAACAACGCCAACACACCATTTTCATCTATAAATACCAACTCAAATTCCCATTTTTCCTATACATTTCGAAAATATATTTATTCAACGTTCAAACTTTTACAACAATGTCTACAGTAAAAACCTATTTTTTTTATTCATAAATATAGCCTTTTTGCGTCGAAAGAGAAAAAACCCCTTAAGGGCAGCATCCACGAGTATGTCTGTGTGTGTGTGTGTGTGTAAATTTAGCCAAAACGACCACGTGACTGCGCTCGTAGACGACTGTCTTCCAATTCCAAAGCATCATCTTCCAAACGGTCGTATGGCCAAGTTGTTAGCGCATCCATGCTACAATGCTCGATATTTCAAATTTCACCCTCTTTCGGGGGGGTAATGGGGGGGTAGCAGGGAACGAGTTTGGCAGGGGGGGGGGTGCCCCCCCTGCCAATTTATTTTGCACTCTTTTATGTTATTTTGCTCACATTTTATATCTATTTTATTGCCTATTTCTTCGTAAAGGCTCAAACCCGACGGACCGGGTTCGAAACCCGACCGTGGCATTTTTTTTTTTTTCCACACCTACCAGTTCCAAATAATTACTTCACATTTCCCCACTTTCCAACTATTTACACATTATCGATCAATTACATGCGTCCCACGTTTTTCCTTTTAAATCTTACAAATATTTCCCCATACCTACCCAACATTCACAATCACAAATTTCAAAGACAATCGGTACGCTCTTTCAAATTTATATTCACTTATAAATCGCTACGAAACTAGCAAAGGAAATCCCGGAAGAAAGACGACGCCAAATTTTCATGCACCGCGAACTTATCGTCGTAAATTATACATATCAACCAGCGTATGAGAGTATAGCGCAGCGGCAAAGACCTCGGCTCGTAATTCAGAGTACAGAGTTCGAGTCGCACTTGGACCTTTTTTTTTCTCCATCCTTCGTGTTTTCAACAAAAATCATTCATTGTGTATACTTATCTAATTTTCTAATTCAATTATTTTTACAAACACACCGAAACATACATTTTCGATACTATGTAATTCGGTTCATTCAAATTATCATCACATCGACAAAAAAATCAATATTAACGCTAGAATAAGTCGTCCGGAAATCATTTACTATAACACGGTATTCGTTCGTTATTTCATTTATTACGCAATGTCATTTATTCCCTGCCGCGAACCTCGAAAGATCTACAAAATCCCGCAAGATAATTATCACAGAAAAACACTCAAAGCACACATTACTGCGCGCGGCACCATGCACATCTCATAAATGTCCTACCTCTTTACAGGCACGCGCATTTTTTACCAGCTATACCGGCACACTGGTCGGTTAAAAAAACCTTTCATTCGTCTTTCACCCATTCATTTCGACGCAAACCAGGCGCGTATTTAACCATTCGAACGAATATTCGTCCAACGGGTACGCACAGCGCAAGAGGCCATCACTAAAAAGGCAGGGACAATAAATAGAAAACGTTGCCCAAACATTACAGATTCAAACTACACACGGTTTGCTAGCTTCGAAATATGATTTTTCAATCTCCGTGAAAGTTTGCTTTGAAAAAAAATTACATCGCCCAATAAATTTCCTTATTTAAACCAACTACACAGTATCGAATAATATATCTTTCGATGCGTTTGTAAACATAATTTCATTACAAAATTAGATAAGTACGCCCAATCAATCATTTTCATCAAAATCACGTACGATTGAGAAGAAAAAAAAATCAACTTCCGAGCGAGATTCGAACCCCGTGCTCTGGATCGCCAACCGAGCGCCTTGCCGCTGCGCCAAACTCATACGCTGTGAAACATTTCCAATTTAGACAAATAACAATTATCTAAAAGAAGAAGAAGAAAAAAGATTACTTCTCTTTGAAAATGGGCTTTATTAAAAGTATGGGCCGGCCACGGTGGCCACCAATGACATTCAGACATGTGCGCCATTAAGCCTTCATGCGGCACGCTCCACCTCTCCGTTTCGTCGCCGGGAGAAAAACTCACGTCTTCATTTACATAAAAGTCAATATTTCATAAATGCCGTAGACGAATCATTTCATTTTTGGCTGACAATTTTCATTATGTACTGAATTATTTGACATTTTTTCATAACATCCTTAACACTTTTCACACTATTCCGTGTGTAAAACTGCCGATCGGCATGAGTCTAGGCATCTTCTTATGTAAAAACTGTTTGTTCAATTCAAATTTTTAATTAAATTCAATTCTAAATTATTAAAATCAAATATTAACATTTGAAGGGTGCATTCGGTATATGATAACGAATCCACTATATCAATTTCAACAAATGGTAACATTTGATCATTTGACCCGAAGCTTCTTAAGGATATAAGGAAAGACGTGTATTCTTGAGCAGCCTCCAGCAGGGTAAATGTGACGCGTTATCCAAGTGCATCCGGTTTTTGTTTACAATGAACAAATCGATTTGCATTCCACTCGCTGAACACGCAAATAAAATAACGCAATGAAGTTGGATTTTCGTAAAATATTTTTATTGATCTCTAGTTTTTTTAATTAAAAGTTTTCTCCTGCTGCAACAAACAAAGCGCAATTCATGAAACATGGAGACGGTATATCAAAAAGTAAAACATTAAGACGTACAGATTTGGGCGTAATTCTATTTATAAATACGAATATGAATTTATTCACATCGTGATTTTCATGTGAATATAAATACAAATGTATTCATACTTCACTTTTTGTATTCACATGCATGCATACAAATACAATTGTATTCACAAATATTCTGAACATACAAATAGAGTCACAGAAAAAATTGTGAATATTCACAAAAAAGTGAATATTTACAAAAAATCCTGCGAATTAAAAAAAATACACATCAAAATCTGTGAATGCAAATGTATTCATAAAAAATTGTAAATACAAAAAAATTCACAAAATAAGTTGTAAATTTTTTCATATTTAAGACAAATTAAAATCAAATTCACAATAATTAGATTAAAATTTACACCATTAGTGAATTCGTACGCATTTTGAGAGAAAACATTGCCTCGAGGCAAAGAAATTTTTGCACAAAACCTTTTTTTGCGAAAATTCCTTTGCCTCAACACAATGGTTTCTCTCAAAATACATAAGAATTCACTTGTGGCGTAAATTTTAATATAATTGTCGTGAATTCGATTTTAATTTTCTTCAACTTGAGGAAATTCACAACTCATTTTGTGAATTTTTTTATATTTATGATGTAATATTTGGAACTCACTTTTTTTGCAAAAATTTCTTCGCCTCGACGCAATGTTTTCTCTCAAAATACGTAAGAACTCACGTTTGGTGTAACGTGAGTTCTTACGTATTAATCGAATACGTTTTAATCTAATCATTGTGAATTTGATTTTAATTTGTCTTAAATACGAAAAAATTCTCAACGTATTTTGTGAATTTTTTTGTATTTACAATTTTTTGTGAATACATTTGCATTCATAGATATTGATTTGAATTTTTTTTAATTCACAGGATTTCTTGTAAATATTCACATTTTTTGTGAATACAGTAGAACCTCGATTATCCGAACCAATTGGGACCGAGACTAGTTCGGATAATCAAAAGTTCGGATAATCGAAACGTGGGTTATTTGTGACGAGATCATAAACAACAACCTTTTACATAAAAACAGTACAGTACATGTCAAATTTTAATATACACTCACCGGCACAATTAACCGGCCACCTACGTTTAGTGCCACTGTATGTGCTAACGTTAAGTAAAGCTCATCGAGGTAAGTGTTATTCGTCAAGACAGTATTTTAATAGTAAAGCAAACACTTAGTACCGTTGTTTTATTTCTTATCTGTATTCCCGATACATTTTTAAGATTAAGTGATAAGTTGACATTCTTAGCGGATTCGCTACTGTGATTGATAATCTTGTTCTCTTTGTTTTCGGATATTGACAGCTGTTCTCGACTCTCTCTGAGTCTTCAAAAATTACGAAAAATGCCATTAGATGCAACTGGAGCGGCTAGAGCTGTGGCTTTTGCTGATGCTGGGTACAGCCAACGTCAGATTGCTCACTTACTCGCTGTGCCTCGGACCACTGTTCAAGACGCTATCAGGAGATTTCGGGACACTGGTTCTTACACGCGGAGGCCAGGCCAAGGTCGAAAACGTTGCACTTCGGCTCGAGACGACCGCTTTGCTGTCAGTAGCGTGCTAAGAGACCGCTTTTGTACAGCTACTAAAGCTCGTAATCGACTTTTCGAGGTGAGAAATGTTAGTGTGAGTGAACGCACTGTAAGAAGAAGACTCGCAGAAAGGGATCTTAGGGCATTACGTCCGGCTCGGGCCCCTGAACTTCTCCCACAGCACCGTAGAGCGAGACTTCGTTTTGCGCGAGAATATGCCAAATGGACTATCGAGGAGTGGAAGAACGTAATGTTCTCAGATGAAAGTAGAATAGGTTTGAGAGGTCCAGATGGGCGTCAGCGTGTGTACAGACGACCAAAGGAGAGGTTTGCTTCGTGCGCCATAGTTGAAACAGTCGGTTACCAGGGAGGCTCGATAATGATATGGGGCGGTATAAATTATGAGGCTCGTACCGAACTTGTCGTCTTCGATAGAGGCACTGTGAATGCTCAAAGATACGTGGAAGAAGTTCTTCAAGATCACGTGGTACCATTTGCCCCTTTTATTGGGGACTGTTTCACCTTTTTGCACGATAACGCTCCTTGCCAGGTCGCCAAATCGGTCACTCAATATCTCAATGAGGTGGGGATTCAAACTTTACCATGGCCGGCACGCAGTCCTGATCTAAATCCCATAGAACACGTGTGGGACAATCTAAAGCGACGCGTTCGGGCTAGGGTACCAGCGCCAACAACCCTCGGAGAGCTCCGGATAGCCGTTTTAGAGGAATGGCACAATATCCCTCAATCGGATATCAAACACATCCTGAATGGACTCCCAAACAGACTCCAGGAAGTCATTAGAGCAAGAGGGGGTAACACCCGTTATTAAACTTTAAACAGTTCTATCAAATATTGTAATTTTAAGAACAACTGAAAATACTACTTTTTATTAAAAGTTGTAATAAACATGTTTTAATGATTCAAGATCAATAAAGCAATTTTTCAAAAACTTTCAGCTTTTGTTTTTCATTGCCTAAGCATTGCTGAAAATAAAACTTGCGTTAAATTTGCTTATTATTGCAGGATATCGACAAAAATGAAGAAAAACTAGGTGGCCGGTTAATTGTGCCGGTGAGTGTATATATATGTACTGCTTTTATGTACATACATATATCAGGTGTTAAAATATATATATATATATATATATATATATATATATATATATATATATATATATAGTATATATATATATACACACTAAACAGCTGAAAAAAGTCGAATGCCTTTTTTAATATATTTTTTATAAAATCGTCCATTTTTAATTGACGAACGGCCGTAACTCGTTTTTGAGCGGCTAAGTCTCGCAGCCGTTTGAGAAGGAGAAGTTGCATTGGGTTGCTCATTGTTGCTCACGGCAGTGGCAGCGAGCAACAATGTATCTTTCGCGCCAACGTTCGGATAATTGAGCGTTTGGATAAACTAAGTTATCGTTCGGATAATTGAGGGTTCGTATAATCGAGGTTCGGATAATCGAGGTTCTACTGTATATATTAAACACCTGAAAAAAGTCGAATGCCTCTTTTAATATTTTTTTAATAAAATCGTCCATTTTTAATTGACGAACGGCCGTAACGCGTTTTTGAGCGGCTAAGTCTCGCAGCCGTTTGAGAAGAAGTTGCGTTGGGTTGCTCATTGTTGCTCACGGCAGTGGCAGCGAGCAACAATGTATCTTGCGCGCCAACATTCGGATAATTGAGCGTTCGGATAAACTAAGCCATCGTTCGGATAATTGAGGGTTCGGATAATCGATGTTCTACTGTATTCCCAATTTTTTTCTGTGAATTTATTTGTACACGTTCAGAATATTTGTAAATACAATTGTATTTGTATGCATGCATGTGAATACAAATAAGCGAACTATGAATAAATATTTCACTAATAGGCGTTTGTAAATCACTCTGCAAATACGTCGATTTAATAGTGGAAGGGAATGAAGACTTAAAAAAATATATTTATAGCATTTGGTAATATACAAGTTTTCAGAAACGACGTGTCCTGTTTTTTTAACTATCTGTTTAAATCTTACCCTTTTAGAATCTTTGAAAAAGTGAAAAAAAATAATACCAAGTAATGAATTCACTCCTCTTTGAACTGGCGCAGAACGAAAAAAAGATTTTTCCCCTTTCAAAAAGATATGAAATCCCCTTTAAAAACTTTTAAAAAGTAAAAAAAGAACGCCAAGTAACAAAATACCCCCGAAAACATTATTGCTTGTTTGATCATATACCAAATTCTGATTTATCTTGAAATATTTTTTAATTTTATTTAACGAATGCTTTTATTATATTTTTTCAATTAAAATGTACAAAAAAAGTGAAATAACTTTTTATAAAGTAGCCAAGCAAGTTTACTAAAAACGTAAACAAAATTGTTAAACCTTAGAACTAATGTTTTCCTAAATATTTCACTTTTATTTAAAAAATCACATTACTATTATAACAAAAAATTGGTATTACAATTATATAAAAATACAACGTATTTACCACATAAGTACACTGGAAATGCTGTGCAACGACTTGGCGTGCATGGTTAAGAAAAATAGCTCGGCGAAGGATTTCGTCTTTCCGGCTACTTAACTCTCAGGTTGGAAAAACATAGACTGCTGCAATTTGTTATGTAACTGGAAATCAAATTTCGTGATCCCGCAAAGTATGGATCAAATCAGTGATGTTCCCCTAGACGACACGATACGTTAAATCTTTTTTTTTATGCATAATTTAATACGATATATAAAAGTATATTCTTTCTTCTCTATCAGACAACTTTATACATTACATGAAATATATTTCGTATATACTTTTATGTATTGATCCGTCTGTTTGTGTATTGTATCCGTCTCTAAGCCACAGCATCGGCAATTTTAAAATTCGAATTACGGTGCCGTCGTCTTGCTGGTGAAAAACGAAATATCTGAGTATCTCTCCTGATATTCATTGCTCTATATTCGATGGTTTTTCCGAGTACAGTCGAATATTCGTCAATAGTGGATATAACGCAGCTCTGACACGGTCACGTGAATTGTGTGGACCGATATATACACCGATAACACTATATATCAATGTTATCTTGTCCGAATCACACTAGCGCAAGGTGCAGGAAACCGCATTGTTAATAACACTGGCAGTTGATGCGTTGTTACAGGTTATATATATATTGTGTATCTTATTCCCGGTCTATTTCTCTTAACCATGCACGCCAAGTCGTTGCACAGCATTTCCAGTGTACTTATGTGGTAAATACGTTGTATTTTTATATAATTGTAATACCAATTTTTTGTTATAATAGTAATGTGATTTTTTAAATAAAAATGAAATATTTAGGAAAACATTAGTTCTAAGGTTTAACAATTTTGTTTACGTTTTTAGTAAACTTGCTTGGCTACTTTATAAAAAGTTATTTCACTTTTTTTGTACATTTTAATTGAAAAAATATAATAAAAGCATTCGTTAAATAAAATTAAAAAATATTTCAAGATAAATCAGAATTTTGTATATGATCAAACAAGCAATAATGTTTTCGGGGGTATTTTGTTACTTGGCGTTCTTTTTTTACTTTTTAAAAGTTTTTAAAGGTATATTTTACACGTGGAAATCAAACTAAAAATTCAATACACTTTCATCAAAAATCATTCATTTTATTATTGCCATACTATTCTTTTTATCTTTCAAATCATTTATCCTAACCCCATACAAATCCTTCCTAACTAATTATGTACTTCCAAAATTACAAACAATTACATCGAACGCACCCAATAATGCAACAAGTCGAGAAAATGCCGCTCATTCGCACCAATCACACCATTTCGTCTCTACACAACCCCCCTTCCCGGAACCTTTTACATTTTTTACCTATCAATTCTGGGCGGTCATTTGCATACTTTTTTATTTTTCATAACTTTCACTATCGATGTACCACACTGCATTTGTCCGTTGCCTCTTTTTTCGCTATTTTAGCATTTGCAAACGTTTCACGATACGCGCATAACCGTTAACATAATTTTAAACCATTTCATTTTTTCCTTTCGGATCATCCATCTCCGAGATTTCACCAACAACGCAAACACACCATTTGCATCTATAAATACCAACTCAAATGACCATTGTTCTTATACGTTTCAAAAATATATTTATTAAACGTTCAAACTTTTACAACAATATCTACAGTAAAAACCTATTTTTTTTATTCATAAATATAGCCTTTTAGCGTTGAAAGAGAAAAGACCCCTTAAAGCAGCATCCACGAGTGTGTAAATATAGCCAAAACGACCACGTGACTGCGCTCGTAAACAATCGTCTTCCAATTCCAAAGCATCACCTTCCAAATGGTCTCGTGGCCAAGTTGTTAGTGCGTCCGTGCTACAATGCTCGACATTTCGAATTTCATCCTCTTTCGGGGGGGTAATGCGGTGGAAGCCGTGAACCTTTGGGGCGGGGGGGGGGGGGGGGTGCCCCCCCGCCAAATTATTTTGCACTCCTTTTATGTTATTTTTTCACATTTTATATCTATTATACTGCCTTCTTCGTCCTAAAGGTTCAAACCCGACAGAGCGAGTTCGAAACCCGACTACGTGGCATTTTTTTTTTTCCTCACCCACCAATACCAAATAATTACTTCACATTTTCCCACTATTTACACATTATCGATCAATTATATGCGTCCCACGTGTTTCCTTTTAAATATTACAAATATTTCCATAGCTACCCAAAATTCACAATCACAAATTTCCAAGGCAATCGGTACGCTCTTCAAAATTTATATTCACTTATAAATCGCTACGAAACTAGCAAAGGAAATCCCGGGAGAAAGACGACGCCAAATTTTCATGCACCGTGCACTTATCCTCGTAAATTATACGTATCGCCTAGCGTATGAGAGTATAGCGCAGCGACAAAGCGCTCGGCTCACAACCCCGAAGTACGGAGTTCGAGTCCCTCTTTGACCTTTTTTTTCCATCCTTCGTCATTTCAATGAAAATCATTCATTGGGCATACTTATCTAATTTTCGAATGAAATTATTTTTACAAACGCGCACCGAAACATATATTTTCGATACTATGTAATTCGTTTCATTGAAATTATCATCACATCAACAAACAAACCAATATTAACACTAGAATAAATCGTCAGGAAATAATTTACTGTAACACAGTATTCGCTCATTATTTAATTCAGTGCGCCATGTCATTTGTTCGCTGTCGCTAACCTCAAAAGGTCTACAAAATCCCGCAAGATAATTATCATAGAAAAACCCTCAAAGCACAGATTATTGCGGCACCATGCACATCTGATAAATTTCCTACCTCTTTACAGGCACACGCATTTTTTAGCAGCTATACCGGCACACTGGTCGTTTAAAAAAAACCTTTCATTCGTCTTTCACCTTTCACCTTTCGATGCAAACCAGGCATATTTAACCATTCGAACGAATATTCGTCGGACAGGTACGCACAGCGTAAGAGGGGATGACTAAAAAAGGCCAGGGACAATAAATACAGGTAGCAAACGTTGCCCAAACATTACAGATTCAAACTACAGACAGTTTGCTAGCTTCGAAATATTATTTTTCATTCCCCTTGAAAGTTTGCTTCGATAAAAAATAACATCGTGCAATAAATTTAATAATCAACGAATACTTCATTATTTCCTCACCATTTATTCTACCGTTAATATTCTTCATTTTTTTTCTTTATGTCGTCATCACTTTATTTAAACCAACTACACAGTATCGAATAATATATCTATCGATGCGTTTGTAAAGATCATTTCATTACAAAATTAGATAACTAAGCCCAACCAATCATTTTCATTAAAATCACGAACGATTGAGAAAAAAAAACCTAACTTCCGAACGGGACTCGAACCCCGTACTCTGGATTGCCAACCGAGCGCCTTGCCACTGCGCCAAACTCATACGCTGTGGTATGCAGAGGCGGTTTATACACTAGGCTCGCTAGGCCCGGGCCAACCCCCTGACACTCCTATGACTTCCTATATGGAACCTCTCTTCGTTCTGTGCGCCGTAGTTAGTTCGCACTGCGCGGCGCTGGCATGCTTTCGCGCCTCTACTCCCTTGCCCGAACCCCCCGCCGGCCGTGAAGGCGATGACAGGTTAACCGGCGATGCGGCTTGATGGGTCTAATGCTACAGCACGGACGGCGCGGAGTACTGTCAGCGCCACGTAGCGGCTGGCGTCATCGAGAGACTAGCCAGTGAGCTGAGTGCCAGGGGGCTGGCCAAGGCGCCGTAGGCCCGGACGACGTTTTAAATTTGTTCCGATATTACGCGAAAACGCGGCAACAAAACCAAAATCTAACGACAGTTTACCAATGTAATGTGATTTTTTCCTATCGATTTTGTTCGAGCTATTTTTCGATTTGTCCACTCAATCTCGGGATCTCATATTTTACGGCCGAATTTTCGGGTCACTTTTTACCCCAAAAATTCTTCCACACTCATCCATTGTCTTTCATTGAATAAAATTAAGTCGTTGGCTCATGTCGTAAACATAACACATACGCCGTTTTGTCAATTGATTAACACTCTAGCGCAACAGGCACAGCAACGCCACCGCTTTCTCGAACGGCACGACTCGAACTACACCCTGCTGTCGGGAAAACGGGAAAATATCTACACACACACGCACACACACACACACACACACACACACACACACACTGATATTCGTATTTTGTAGGATATTGTAAGACGGGGCATTTTGATTATTTTCCGATGGAATTTATGAATTTTTTTGGTTCAAGTGTATACATTTTTGGTATAGTTATTGAAGGATTGATATACTCGAACTAGAAGTGCTGTCAAAGTATATTCTTGCGGGTCCTCCGCGGGATACTCGAAGCAGAGATTAGTAGGGAGATGTACAACGCGGCCCTTTTCGCAGAGATTAGTAGGGAGATGTACAATGTGCGGCCCTTTTCGGCGTGCCTCGTAAATGGCGCTAAATCGCGGCGGCGAGTTCGGGAGTATGATTTCGTGATCATCGCCTCTGTCGAGGTTGCAGATTCCCTTGTAGCCGCGCGAGTCCGTGATCACCGTTCAAGTCGGTATCGCAGTCGCGTGAACACGAATGGGTAGCTCGGAGGGGGAAAAGTCTCTGCCCCTCGCAAATCGCGCTCGCTCGACGGGCGAACGGAGCGAGGCTTTCCGTCTGATCGAGCACGACATATATGTGTGGCCGTACTGCGGATTGGAATATGCATTAAATGAATGTCAATGTGAAAAACATGTATCGACATCATTGTTTTCTCTCGGTTGCCCGTTTATGCCGAAAATGCGGGTTAAAAAATTAACGACGAACCGCGTTGAAAAATAAAACGCCGAAATGACCGTGGAAGGTTCAAAAATAAATCTTGAGCTTTTGCCGCGATTGTTTCGGCATTTTTTTCAACAGTAAACATTATGGATAAGGGTATATCATAAATGTTTCTTTATCTGCAACGAGCGTTGTGGCTGAGTTGGCAGCGTGGCGGATTAACGGTGCTTACGGTCCGAGTTCAATCCCCTGTGAATCAACTTTTTTTTCTTCATTTTATATTCAGAAAATTTCGAACTTACTCTCACTTTAGCTATTCTCGCCTGTTCAGGCATTATTTATGATATTTAATTCGCATATGCTTAATAAAAAAAAACGAGACATTGCTACCGGGGATCGAACCCGCGTCCAGTGCAGCCGGATCGCACGTAAAAGTTACCCCCTCTTTAGTCTCTTGCGCGCCCATTACCCAATCATGGTAGCGCGTGACCGTGAGCGAGCGACGCTCGGATATCTTCGGAAAGAGCCGAGCACGGTTTAAGTTTCCCGACCGCGCCTTCGGCAGCTACATCACCATGGACGCTGAGCACGTTCATTTGCGGCCAAGTCGAAACGAAGGCTTCGAGGGAAAAAGGAATCTCAGCACGACTCAGGCACGCGCGAGGCTCTTAGATGATTTCAATGCTTGTTTAGTTCTTTTTCCTATTGAATAAAAGGTGCGGAGATATTCGGAGAAAAGTTATAGATAAAAAAAGAGAATTTCGTAAAAAAAACTTATTACATTTTTTTATCCCTCATAATTCTGAGAAATAATGAATTTCCGAAATTTTTGCAAACATTATTTTCCTTAAAGGGTAACACCACTGTAACGGCCTGCCACAAAGGGTTTTAGACAAATAATACTTGGGGTAATTATTAAGCATATATTAAAGTATATTGCAAAAAAATGTATGGGAAAATATTACAAAATGGCGACACTGCAGCAAGTTCTTCCGAGGCATGTTGAACTTAAGGTGCTCTGCGGCACGCGGTATAACTTGTGCCAATTTTAATCTGGCCAAATAATTTTTTTAAATTAAATCTAGATGAGTGTTGCAAGTAAACCACGTAGGGGATTTTAGAAATATTGATTTTTGAGTAATTGACTTGTATTTGACTAAAAATGTTCAATTTTTTAAAGACAGTTATTTTTTAATAAATATTGTTTTAATTAACTTATGGAAAATCCCCTACGTGTTTCAGTAGCTACACTCATGGAGACTTAATAAAAAAGAAAACTCTTTCTTTTAGATTAAAAATGGCACAGTTATACTGCGTGCCACAGAGCTTCGAGATGCTTCGGAAGAACTGCTGCAGTGTCGCCATTTTGTAATATTTTCGGATGAAAAATTTATTGCAATATACTTAAATATATGCTCAATAAATACCGCAAGTATTATTTGTTTATCACATTTTCTCCCGCCAAAAAAAATATCAAAAAATACGCTTCCTGTAAGGCCGTTACAGTGGTGATACCCCTTAAAGAATGCATATAATTTCCGAGATTTTTCCGTGATTGTAATAAAAATGATGAAATGTTCGGAAAAATTCGGAGAAACTCGGATGTTTGCGTAAAAACAATTGTCCGCAAAACTCCGAATTCTTCATATTTGTTCCAATTCATAGAAAAATTCGGGGAAAAATCGGAAAAATTTTCCGGAAAAAATCCGGAGTTTTTCGGAAAAAAATTGCACTAGGGGCGCGGGATCGTTCCCCGCGCTTAGTGCTTCTTTTAAAATTATTATTACTATTAATTCTTATTTGATTAGTTATTTTTATTAGTTATCATTATTATTTTAATTGGTTATCTTTTAGTGTCGAAAAATTTATCGCGCACTCTGACCGCTTATTTTATTAGATTATATGTTAATTTAAAAATAATAATAAATCTAAATTACAACTTATTTTACTTCTGAAATTTTTTTGCGCTTTACTCACACCCGTCCCTATGCCAAATAAATTGTAATTCATCAAAGTAAGCGGAAATATATTCGTATTATTATATTCATTCTCATATACTTTCAGCAAGCGATAAAGCATTATCATAGTGTATCCGGCCGCGAATTGTAAGTACCAGAAAGCGCACATATTTACAAACGATGAGATGGTCCCGTTGGTAGCGTTCCTGGCTTCGGTCTGCAGGGGTGCGGGATCGGTCCCCGCGCTGAGTGCTTTTTTAAAAATTATTATTACTATTAATTCTTATTTGATTAGTTATTGAACGAATATAATAATACGAATATAAATATATTTCCGCTCATATACTTTCATCAAGCATTATGATAATGCTTTATCGCTTGATGAAAGTATATGAGCGGAAATATATTTATAAATATATTTCCGTTTACTTTTATGAATTATAATTTATTTGGCATAGGGACGGGTGTGAGTAAAGCGAAACAATTTTTTAGAAGATAAATAAGTTGTAATTTAGATTTATTATTATATTTAAATTAACGTACAAACTAATAAAATAAGCGGTCAGAGTCCGCGAAAAAAATGTCGACACTAAAAGATAACTAATTAAAATAATGATGATAACTGGTGTGTGTCATGTGAGTGTGACTGTAGTCTGTGAGTTATTTCTCGACGGAACGCGACTTGCTCCGAGACTGGGAAGCGAACTCGGGACCGGCTGTATTGGTATAGGTTTTCCGCAGTTTCCCTATACCCATGGCAGAAATATCATGGTGAATGCAATACAGAGGGGGAAGTCGGCTGCGGCCGCAAGGTGGGGATATAAAGTGGAATATGGGGTATGTATCAAGGGGGAAGACCCCTGTACAGCTGGAAGTTGAAAAAAAATTTTTAAAAGTGAATGATGATAACTAATAAAAATAACTAATCAAATAAGGATTAATAGTAATAATATAGGATTATAGAATAATAGGATCCCGCGCCCCTAGTGCAATTTTATTCCGAAAAACTCCGATTTCTTCCGAATTTTTCTATGAATTGGAACAAATATGAAGAATACGGAGTTTTGCGGACAATTATTTTTACGCAAACATCCGAGTTTCTCCGAATGTCTCCGAATATTTCATCACTTTAATTACGATCACGGGAAAATCTCGGAAATTATATGAAGACTGTAAGGGGTAACACCACTGTAGCGGCCTTACAGGAAGCGTATTTTTTAATATTTTCTTTTCCGGAAGAAAATGTGATAAACAAATAATACTTGCGGTATTTATTGAGCAGATTCTTAAGTATATTGCTTGAAATTTTTATCCGAAAATATTACAAAATGGCGACACTGCAGCAATTCTTCCGAAGAATGTCGAACCTTTGTGGCATGCAGTATAACTATGCCGATTTTAATCTAAAAAAAATAATTTTGTTTTATTAAGTCTAAATAAACATTTTTAGTCAAATACTCGGCAATTACTCAAAAATCAATATTTCTAAAATCCCCTACGTAGTTCACTAGCTACACTCATCTGGATTTAATTTAAAACAAAATGATTTTTACCAGATTAAAATTGACACAAGTTATACTACGTGCCGCAGAGCACCTTAAGGTCAACATGCCTCGGAAGAATTGGCTGCAGTGTCGCCATTTTGTAATATTTTCCCGTCCATTTTTTTGCAATATACTTCAATATATGCTTAATAATAACCCCAAGTATTATTTACCTAAAACACTTCGTGGCAGGCCGTTACAGTGGTGTTACCCCTTAAGGAAAACAATGTTTGCAAAAATTTCGGAAATTCATTATTTCTCAGAATTATGAGGGATAAAAAAATGCAATAAGTTTTTTCTACGAAAATCTCATTTTTTTTCATCTATAACTTTTCTCCGAATATCTCCGCAGCCTTTCACTCAATAGGAAGAAGAAAAAGTTCCGAAAAAAATAAGAACAAGTTTGTTTTACGAAAATCTCATTTTTTTAATCTTCAAATTTTCTCTCAAATTTATCTTTAAAAATCTCATTTCTTTTCATCTTTAACTTCACTCCGAATATCTCCGCAGCCGTTCACTCAGGTCATAGGAAAAAGAGAAATTTCCGGGAAAAAAATGAGAAATCATGAATTTTCAGTGAAAAAAAATGTGTTTTTGGGAAATAGACCAGAACTTGAATCGGTTTTAAATCATTTTTTCTCCGAAAATCTCAAATATGATTAAAATATGAGAAATTATGAAAAATTTGGAGAAAAATTTGCACCACGGGCCCCTGCGGGCCGAAGCCAGGAACGCTACCAACGGGACCATCTCATCGCTTGTAGAATATGTGCACTTTCTGGCACTTACGATTCGCGGCCGGATGGATGATTGGCTTGTTTTTGGGGATAATGCTTTATCGCTTGATGAAAGTATGAGAATTAATATAATAATACGAATATAAATATATTTCCGCTTACTTTTATGAATTATATTTTATTTGGCATAAGAACGGGTGTGAGTAATTTTATTATCATATTTAAATTAACGTATAAACTAAAAAAATAAGCAATCAGAGCGCGCGATACATTTTTTGTATACATTAATAACGCAGAAAATCAAGAGCTAAATAAGCATTGAAATCATCTAAAAGCCTCGCGCGTGCCGTCGGGTGACGTCACACGCGAGTCGTGCTCAGATTGCTTTTTCCCTCGAAGCCTTCGTTTCGGCTTGGCCGCACATGAACGTGCTCAGCGTCCATGGATTGGTGCAGCTGCCGAAGGCGCGGTCGGGAAACTTCGACCGTGCTCGCGGTCGGGAAACTTCGACCGTGCTCGGCTCTTTCCGAAGATGTCCAAGCGTCGCTCGCTCACGGACACGCGCTACCATGATTGGATGATGGGCGCGTAAGAGACTAGAGAGGGGGTAACTTTTACGCGCGATCTGGCTGCACTGATCCCTGGTAGCAATGTCTTGTTTTTTTTTATTAAGCATATACGAATTAAAAATCATAAATAATGCCTGAACAGGCGAGAATAGCTAAAGCGAGAGTGAGTTCGACATTTTCTGAATATAAAATGAAGAAAAAAAATGTTGATTCACCGGGGATTGAACCCGGACCCTAAGCATCGTTAATCCGCCACGCTGCCAATTCAGCCACAACACTCACTGCTGATAGAGAATCATTTATGATACAGCCTTATCCATAATGTTTACTGTTGAAAAAAAAATGTCGAAACGATCGCGGCAAAGGCTCAAGATTTATTTTTGTACCTCCTACGGTCATTACGGCGTTTTATTTTTCAACGCGGTTCGTCGTTAATTTTATTAACCCGCATTTTCGGCATAAACGGGCAACCGAGAGAAAACAATGATCTCGATACATGTTTTTCACATTGAAATTCATTTAATGCATATATCAATCCTCAGTACGGCCACACATATATGTCGAGCTCGATCGGACGGAAAACCCCGCTCCATTCGGCTGTCGAGCGAGCGCGATTTGCGAGGGGCAGAGACTTTTCCCCCACCGAGCTACCAATTCGTGTTCTTGCTGACTGCGATACCGACTTGAGCGGTGATCACGGACTCGCGCGGCTACAAGGGAATCTGCAACCTCGACAGAGGCGATGATCACGAAATCATACTCCCGAACTCGCCGCCGCGATTTAGCGCCATTTACGAGGCACGCCGAAAAGGGGCGCGTTGTGCATCTCCCTGCTAATCTCTGGTTGCACGACTGTAGATCTGCGCTGTGGGTAAAATCTCGGAGGTGCGTGATCCGAAAAAAATAAATCAATAAGTTTTATATTCAGTGTGTTGGACATCTTTCGAAAAAATGAAAAAACTCCTTTTTCACCGTTTTTTCTTCAGAATATCGTTGTCGTGCGCTACAGTTTGCAAGAATATGATGATAAGTATCCCGCGGAGGCCGCCCGAGAGTGCGAGTAGGGACATCTAGCGGCTGAACTGAGTATCCCGCGTAGTAACCGTCAAAGCACGCTTGGGGACATGAATAAATAGCTTATTTATCGACGAAATGGTGTTTGGGCACCTCTGTGAAGATGGCCCACCGAAATCAACATCCAAGCTTTTTATCATGACAAATCGTTTGTTGGTCGTTTGTTGGTCATTGTTGGATCAACTCCATTCTTTGTTGGGCCTTTTTTAAAGCACAGCATGAAAAATAAAATCTAACGTGAAATTGACCGGTTTCTTAACATTTCAACTATTTTGAGGTGCAATCGAAGCGCAATCTTTTGTTGGTTATGAATATCATAATTAGAAGCTTTGTTGATTCTCCGTATTATTTAAATCAATAGATGAAATGTACGTCCCCGTATTACATGACGTCATAAAATTATAGGGCCGCGTTCGCACTGTCTGCGTCGAAAGAATGTCTAACCATTCGGATGAGCGTTCGGGAATTAACCAATCAGCGAGCAGCTCCAGCAGTTGAGAAAACATGCCGCAAGGGATCCGCATTCCCCTGATTTTCATTAGGACGAATCGTTGATGGTCGTTTCCCGGAAATACTGGATCCGTTGCAATAATCGAAGCATCAACTGCAACAACGATTGCAATTGATCCAACAATGACCAACAAACGATCTGTCATCATAAAAAAACGACGAATAATGCGTTACTTTGCAGCACACCGATAGTCGGACGCGTCACAAGACTCCATCTCGACGAGGACATCAGCGAAATCATTCGGGTCCTCGACAAAGGCGATCACAAGGACGACGACGATTATGAGGAATTGACGGAGGCTCGCCGTCCGCCGCCGATCGCGAATCAAACGGAATTACTCCGGGACGTTAGGGCGGTTCATTTCGCGATTGATCACGTCGAGAAACCACCCAAAACAAACAAAAATACCGACGGCAATCGGCCATAAAAAAAAATGACGGGACACGGTCGGCGAGCGAGAGGAAGAGAGAGAGAGAGAAGAAAAAAGTCAGTGAAATATTTATTGTATTAGGATAATGAATAGAAATGATGATATTGACTTCAACGACACCAGCTGACCCACACAAATCCAAACAAAAATGGACTAGATGGATATGAGGGAAGAAAAAAATGAGAAAAAAATTAATAAAAATCGGAGCAATTTTTAAATCCTACCTCATTCGAGTCTAATTTCTATTTTAGATAGTAGTATCGCCAAGGTGTTTCTCTATAGATTTTATTTTTATTTTGTGGACGCATTCAAGACACTATGAAGTGATTACCTGCAAAATTTCATAAGGATTCACCGTTCTGTATTCGAGGATTGGCAATCAAAGATTGCACGGTTTTACACATGTAATGGGGAACGGTAAAAAAATCACATTCCATTCCATAACGTCGAAACTTCTCTACAGATTATTCTTAAAGGATTCTCAATTACAGAGGAACATATGACGAAGTGGGTTAAAAAAATCATGATTTTTTACCGTCTACTTTCAGAGATATAGCGATTTAAATGAAGCAATGTCTAGCCATGCTAGCGCCACAAAAGGACTGCTAGGTTAAACTTTAAACGCGTTTTCTTCGAAACTACGGATTCAAAACCGCGTACACGATTTATCGACATCTTACTAACAGGGATTCACTTGAAATTGCCTACACTTATTCAGTGTAATGTCGTGGTCGTTTTCAGACCTTTATACGAGACCGTGCTTCAGGCATTGACATTTCTAATCATTTCCGAGAAATATCCTAGCCCCGAGGAAAGCAATGGTTTTGACTTTCGGTAAGAAAACGCAATTTTGGGTAATGGAGGCGCGAGTGCAGGAGATTCGTACAATTCGATCGGTCGTTTCGCACTGCCGCGCCCATATCATTATCTCTGTCGAAGGATGCTGGGCGATTCTTATCCGGCGATGGATGTACCGGAAGAAACGGCGGCACGGTTGGAGGATCTCGATGTTCGAGACGAGACGCGCAGCAAGTTTGACACCGCATCGGTGGGTCAAGCGGTGATCCTCGAGAGTAGGCACTTCTTTGGCTACCGCGTCGTTCGTGTTTTCCTGCAAATTTGAGGCAAGGCAAGTAGTGACTAGTGACGCACCGTCGTGACGACGATTTGCGCGATATCTCTCCGTACCTTTTCCAAACATTGCCAGTGCATCGTCGCAAAGGGATTAGCGGTACTCCAAAGTTCGACAAGATGAACCGTCATTTGAACCCCTATCGACAGATTCGCGTCTTTGCAGTCTGGCCATCCAGTCGACCAGCTCGGGGAGTTTGAAACGCTGGACTGAAAGCAAGCCGATTACGAGAGAGAGAGAACAGGGGCGGGTTAGGATAGAGAAGAGAGCGTTGTGCTCGCGCTCACCCGACCGCGATTCATACAGGTCTGACCAGCCATCCTTTTGACGATCTTTGACGATCGCGGTTATTCCAGCGGTACGTCTCCCACTCCGATCGTCTGCTTTTCCCTCATTTCTCCCTTTATCCAGAGTAGGATACCCCTGCGGAATGGTTAACGTGAGATATTGAGCGGAAAGTGAAGATCCACTTGCTTAAAGTGTCCTTGCCAATGCTGCGTGTACACATTGACCAACAAATAGTCCTACTTGCCGTATATGTCCGACAGCCTGACTATAGTCGCTTTGGGAAATTCTCTGAGCGCCGCCTGTTCACCCTCCTTCCACTTTGACGTGAAATACGCAGAAACCTCTTTCGGCATGATTGGCTGCAACGAGAGGCGATATCGAGAGTCGCTCGACGAAGCAAACAGGGAAAAAGGGAGTGAAACTGACCTTGGGTTTTTTAGCAGGGTTGAGGCAAGACGCGTCAACGAATCGCTCGACATTGGCACATTTGAAGAGCCTCGCCACCGTCGCGGCACCCTCCGCACCTTGACCTTGTTATATTTGTAGTTTCGCGTTCCATATTGGCATCCCATCAGATTGACAACGACGTCCGAATACTTGACGCGCACCTTGGAATGAAATTATGCTCGCACTGCTCAAAAGGGCGACAAACTAATTGGCCCGTATCGACGCACAGCTGCAGCCTTATACTCTGTTGTAACGGTCTCCTCTGTACGGTAGAAACATCTGCAACGATTTTATAGTTTCTCTCGTATCGGCGATTAGCGGTCGTCGCCTCCCGTGTAGATTCCTACCGACCTGCTTTCCGATCTTGCCGCGAAACGATTCAAGCCGTAATTTCTAAAGAAGCCCGTATTGCCAAATACGGGGTGCACACTGTCGCCGAAAAGGAATTGCGTCCACCGGTTCCTCTGCTCTTCGAGGCGGTCACGCCGGGAGCTTTAATAATACGCGGCAGCGGCGCGGTGACGTTGGCAACCGAGACGACGCATCCGTCGTCGAGTAGGATATCCTCGACGAGGGCGTTGCGGCAGCTGTGCCAAGACCGCTAACGATGGAACTTGTTTCTCTCTGAAACTAACTGTATTATGCAATTGGACTAACAACTTCAAAAAGCAAGAAAAAATATGAGATCGGTCGCGTACGCGGATCTTCTTATTACGAGTAAAAGAGGACCGCGATAAAACACGCCCATTACGGTTGTTTATTCGTTGGCTCAGTTTTGAAAATATGGCAGTGTCGTGTTCGTTGGGTCTCATCATTTTGATACGAACAAGTGCGCATGTGCATAATGATGCGCAACGCGCAACTGCGCAACGAAACGTGCGCATCATCATATGCGCATCATTATGCGCATGCGCAATAAAAATGATGAGACCCAACGAACACGACCAGTGCGAACCGGTCCGAGCTACCGGTTATGATTTATTAAAGCACACGCGCGGTGAGCCGTTTCCGCCAAGCCCCCCCCCCCCCCCCCCCCCCCCGTACACTAGATTTGCCATCACTCATTTTTAAGAGGGAATGACACCTTATCGCGGTCGGTATGGCAGAACAATTATAGATTCCCAACAATCTCTGGAACGGCTCTTCAGATCTCGTCGAAACTTTGCCAAACGACGTCAAATACATAGACGAATAGCTGTCAACTCCTCAAATTTTCTGAATTTGAGAAAAAAAATGTAGATTGGCTTATCATAAGCCAATTTAGTTTTTTTTTCTCAAATTCAGAAAACTTGAAGGGCAGACGGATATTCATCTATGTATTTGACGTCGTTTGGCAAAGTTTTGACGGGATCTGAAGAGCCCTTCCAGAGATTTTTGGGAATCTATAATTTATAGCAGACCATATATTTCGATTGCGTTTTGTTTTGCACTACTCTTAATTACTTGTAATATACCTATAAATTTGTCCATTTGACTTTATTAAACTTTTTTATAATAGCGTTAATAATGACGAGAAGTTGTTATTCGTTCCATCACACTATTTTATTTTATTTACTAGCACATTCCATTCACAATGTGAAATCTACAATCGATGATGCTTGCTCAAGCCTAGCTCTTTCGTGTTTGTGCCGGTTTGACTTTACCGCCATGCGCCAATCTAAGTTTTGCCGCCGGCAGCCGTTGCGCGGCGCCACCTCGCAAGTTACTGCGGCGAATCCGCAGGGAGGGGCGTTCCTAAACCCCTGGGCGGACCACATTAGAATTAAACACAGTTTAAATAACGAGAATAGAACTTTATTTCTCTTATAATTAAGAATCAAATGATGGGCGTTCGTGTTGAGTCGCCATGTCCCGCACGAGTCCTCTTTTGTTATATCTTTTTAATAATAATCATGTGAAACAGTTGCGCTCTTCTTTCGCGACGCTATCTGCCCGTGCCGCTGCGATCCCGCGGTCGCTACATTACTTCGGAGGCCTATACTGCCGTATCGTCGAAGGAAACGACAGTTTCCTTCTCCAATTAAAAAACAAACAAAAAAAGAGTCATCGCGATTATATCGATACGAGTAACTGATTAATAAAGTAAGACACCTTGCGTGATTCGGCTCACGAAACAATTCATACCGTCCAACGAACAAATTCTACACAACAGTATACTATTAAATTAAGCATTTTTTTACAAATAATTTTTTTCTTCGTTTTATGTTCGATGAATCTTGTTAAAATTCATTTCGGGTACTGTGAAGAAAACATTTCCAGCCCACGTTTATAGTCTAGCGCCGCATGCCGTGCTCTGTTTTCCGTGCCGTCAATAACGGGGCCATCAATTGATGAAGGAATATATACTAACCTCGCCCCCTAGCGCGGGACTCGCAATGTTTTTCGCCGGATACTCGGAACAACCGATAGATGTCCCTCAGTGTACTCTTGCGGATCCTCCGCGGGATACTCGGAGGAGCCGCCAGATGTTCCTAAGCGTATTCTTACGCGTCCTCCGCTGGATATTTCTCGACATATTATTCACAACTATAACTATTTTTGCCAAAAACGGTGAAAAAACACCTTTTTAGATAGATGTCGGCCATTTTTACATACATCAAAATTTGAACGATACGCGCTATGATACCGTTTGATTTTTTTGTTTCGGTTCATGCGTCTCCGAGATTTTATCAACAGCGCAGACCTACAGTTTTTTAACGACCATTTTCGCCTATAAATATATGTGCTCTAAATATGCCACCAACGGAACGTCAAGGTGGATTTATACTTATCTGATGTCTCGTGACGTGACGCGTTCTGACGTGATGCCTAGCATTCACATTTATCTGTCGTGTTCTGTCGCCTTCTGACGATATTTTGAAACAATACGGCCGTAGTTCTCGAAGAGGTGACACGTTTTCAATGTTCTCCCACGAGTTTTCCGATTCTGATTCAGATTATGAAGAAGATATTCAATTTACGATACTGGCAACTTTATTATCTAAACAAAGAAAGAGAAGAAGATATTGGATTTATCCAGTCAATAGAAAAAGAGAAATTAATGGCGAGTTTCATTGTCTCATTGAAGAGCTTGAAAACGATGATGAAAAATTTCATCAGTATTTCAGATTGTCGAAAGCGCAGTTTGAACAAGTGCATTCTTTGATTGAAGATGATATAAAGAAAATACATACAAGATTTCGTAAACCTATAGGAACAAGAGAAAGACTTGCAGTATGTTTGAGGTAAGCATTTATTTATTTATTATTATTTTCTACCTTTTTATTACAATGTTTTGAAGGCAAACATAATCAATTATCTTCAGTAAAGTTCACATTGCTATAATATGATGAGATATTTTCTTCGTCTACATTAGAACATAAAGCCGGTTGTACGATTTGTGATGTGGATGTGAATGAATGAGCGGGTGGATGGAGGTTTTGTTGCGGCTGAGAATGAGAAATAAACTGGTGAATCACGTTCATTGGTGCAATCATTTGTTCAGTTCTCTGAAGGTTACGTATTTCAGCTTGTGATATAGCAGTGGGCAAATCTAACTTAATTTTTGTCTGATCTAGTTTGGGAAGTTTTTTAAGAGCTTTACTCATGCTCAAAAAAAACAAATCTGTTTCATCCATATCCTGCTGCTTAGAATACTTTTGGAGTCTTAAATCGTGTGAAGACTTCATTAAATGATATAGATCCTGTAAGTTTGTTTTGTTTCGATTAGAACTTTGGGTATCTGAAGACGAGCCAGATTGTGGTGTTTCTGAGCGGTGTTCTGATTGATAACTTTGAGGGCTTTCAGGATTTTCTGGTGACTCTGGAGGCGACATAAGATTTATTGTTGATGGTCTTGACTTTAGAAATGGCTGTAAAAAACTCATTTGTTCTTCATATTTCCACGAAGCTATTCAAGTTCGCGAGGCATTTAAAAATTATTTTCTAAGTCCGGAAGGACGAGTGCCATGGCAAATTTAAACTAATAAATAATAAAGATACTTACCAGGTTGTTTTAATTTTTCTCCTATCTCCTTCCAGACAGCTGTCCTAATAGACTGATCTTTATATTGTTTGCATTTTGTATCGTATATAACATTATATTGTCGTACAGTTTCAATTAATTCGTCCATATTTGAGAGCGAACCAACGTGAACGGACTCTGACGCGTCACAACACAACAGTGGCGCTTGTACATACGTCTGACGTGTCCTGACAAGAAGACTAGAGCTAAGGAGTACGAACGCTTACGGCGATCACGATCCAAAAGCGTCCACGGAAATCCAGTTATTAGTGGTTGGTGGTTTCACCGCGTGCGTCGCTGCTCATCACCGAACCGAAATGAACTGAGCGACAAGAACGCAACCGACGCCATCCCCCATCGATGATTCTCGCTTGTCATCCATGTTGGAATAAAGCGTGTGCGGACCGTGCGGACTAACGAATTTCGCGATTAATAAAAAATAATTGTGTCTCGGTGTAAAATATATTTATCGTGATTGCGGCGAAAACTATCGAAGGAGTGTTATGTATTGTCTGATGTTTATAAATACATGTTGTTTGTTATTGCTTCCGCAACGATAAGAAAACATATCGACTGAATTTCGGTGTTTCGTTATTATTTTTTTTTCTGTGCAACGTATAGTATCATAATATGGGAATATGATGTGTGCTAATTTGTAAAACTTTTATCTGGATTAAAAAATTCCTATGAATGTTCTTGTGTCTATAAATAAGTTCTGCTACTGCATCCACAACGAAGAAAAAATATTGTCTTGATTTCTTTATTTCGTTATTATTTTCTATCTGTACAGCGTATCATCAGTGTGAATATAATGTGATTCAAAATTCGTATCAATTTTCTTGTGTCTATAAATGCATTTTGTTAGTTACTAGTTCTGCAATGAAAAAAACATATATTGTCTTAATTTCTGTACTTCGTTATTATTCCCTATCTGTCCAGCTTATCATCGGTGGGAATATGATGTGATAATTTGCAAAACCTCAGTCGTGATTGAAAATTCTTATCAACTTTTCTTGTGTCTATTTATGGACACAAGAAAAATTGATAAGAATTTTGGCAAAGTGCATTTATGCATTTTGTTAGTTACTGCTTCCACAACAACAAAAAACCATGTTGACTTCATTTCTGTATTTCGTTATTATTCTTTAGCTGTACAGCATTTATATTTTCTTGTATCTAGAAATAAATTTTGTTTGTTACCGCTTCCGCAATGAAAAAAAAAACATTGACTTAATTTCTGTATTTAGTTGTCATTCTTTGTCTGTACAACGTATCATAATGTGTGATAATTTGTAGAGGTTTTGTCTAGATTCAAAATTATTATGAATTTTGTCACAGTCATAAACTTATTAATTCATAAATAATTATTTCATACATAATTCATTAATTCATAAATAATTATTATTCATTCATAAATTATTATGAATTTTGTCAGCGTCTTGTCATGGGAGGACTTTTTCTAGCACGATCTAGCGGAAAAAATTAAATCCGTGAGATCAATTTATCTGTACAGTATATCATAACATGTGAATGTCATGTGTGATAATTTGTAAAAGTTTTGTCTTGATTCAAAATTCTTATGAATTTTCTTGTGTTTATAGATGAATTTTGTTTGTTAGTCCTTCCACAATGAAAACAAAAATATATTGGCTTCATTTCTGTATTGCGTTATTATTATTTATCTGTACAATGTATTATAATGTGTGAATATGATGTGCGATCATTTGTGAAAGTTTTGTCTGGATTCAAAATTCTCATTAATTTTCATGTATCTAGAAATAAATTTTGTTTGCATGTTCTGCAACGGAAAAAAAACATATTGACTTAATTTGTGTATTTCGTTATTATTCTTTATCTGTATAGCGTATCATAATGAGTGATCATTTATAGAAGTTTTGTCTAGATTCAAAATTCTTATGTCTATAAATGAATTTTGTTTGTTACTGCTTCCTCAGCGAAAAAAAAACATTGACTTTATTTCTGTATTTCATTATTATTCTTTATCTGTACATCGTATCATGATGTCTGGTAAATTGTAAAAGTTATGTCTGGATTCAAAATTCTCATGAATTTTATTGGGTATATAAATAAATTTTGTTTGTTACTGCTTCTGCAATGAAAAGAAACGTATTAACTACATTTCCGCATTTCGTTATCATTCTCCAAAACAATCTATATTATCTATATAAGACTTCTATCTATCTAACATATAGAAATTTCCTGCACCAACTGGTTTCACAATTAATTTCATCAAATTACCGTGCCATATGAAGAAGCAAAGGGTGCTTTTTGCATATCGTACGGCATTGTTTTCACATATCGCTGCATATGAAGTAGCAAAGTGTGCTTTCTGCATATTGTACGGCACTGGTTTGTTCCTGATTTCAATTCGGTTCGGTGGAGAGCAGCGCCACCATTCTCATCTGGATTTCCATGGACGTTTCTTCAACGCTGCGTTCGTACTCCTTACCTCTAGTCTTCTTGTGTCCTGACATCGCCCTTCCCCCGCTCCAACGCTCTGACGCAACCGGGATCGCTCCTGATACGACACGTCAGAAGCCATCACACAACAGATTACGAATTACAAGTGTGAACGGTACCATCAGGGAGACTAGAGTAAAGGAGTGGACACTCCATAGGAGATAAGCAGCGAGAGACGGCCCCAAAATCCCGACTTTTACGTGACCGCAAGGGGCGCTGCGATCGCAATTCCCCGATGTATAGTAATACGTGTAGCTAAAGATTTTAGGCATGCGCATTATTAGAGGAAAGTTGTCAAAATCGAGGTTTGCGTTTTTTTTTGTATTGCATGATATTTGCTTGCAAACATGTACTATACTAACATTTAGTTTTTTTTCTTTTCGCGAGCGTTCAGTTATATTTTTCGTTTATTATAAAACACAAAAACGATTCGTGTTTCGTAGTTGACGGAGCTAATGTGCGGAACTCTGGTTGTAGAAAGTGAGATAATGAGAATGAAAAATGTAAGATTGTTGCATCGCTGAAAAAAATGCACAGAGTCAGATTGAGCTTCAATAAACGATTCACCGAACGGTTCAATAAATATTTCGTTCTCAAATCATACACATTTAACATTGCCTCTTATAAAACATTATTAACTATACACAAAACTTATTTAAAATGTGAGTTTTTATTTATAATTTTTTTACACATCATATAATACTTAATTTTCGAGCATGGATTCAATCCACAGACAACCATGTATGAGTAGCCGACGGAAAGCTAAGCAAGAGAGTATATCTATATATAAGGGAAAGCCGATTGCAACGCCACCTACAACTCTTATTTTCCTTGATTTTGGAGCCACATCGCTAGCACACAGTGTCCACTCCTTTACTCTAGTCTCCCTGGGTACCATACTGAAAGTATGAAACCGATTCTGTTCTGACACGTCAGATAAATATAAATCCACCTTCACAGCATGCAGCCAATGTGCCCTCATCTTGCCGAATAGCATATATTCTAAATTTTCCGTCTCAATGCCGGGATAACGTGCCCCCCGTTTCGACCGGAAATGGAGTGTCGCAGCGTACCTCCAATGTGCCCCACCTCCCCCCTCAGCTTGCCAAAGTAACCAATTCCAAATTTTCTGTCGCAATGCTGCAATAACCCAATAATGAACGTGCTCCAAGTGTACCGCCAATATTCTGTATTTTCGTACTGCAATACTAACACCAGCATTTACGCGAGGATGCGCAATGCTATGCTGCTAGAAGACAGCTTAATGCGGAGGCAAACGATGCCGCATTTTTCCGTCACAACTTGTTCTCGCTTGGCGTGGTGCGCTCGCCAGTGTGTTGTCGCCAAATTTCCTACTGGGATAGTTTTGAGATAATCCACTAGAATAGGTGTAACTTGGTTAATTAAAAAAAAAATCAGAATCCGATTGATCTTAAAATATTCTTACAGTTCACACTATAACAATATGCAAAAAACGATCTTTTAAAGTTTCCCGAGAAGGATACCACCCCCTTAAGGAATCCGGACAAAACGCATAGCGTTTTAAATTGCATAGCGAAGTACGGCGTGTCGCGCACCCCGAGGTTTTTGTCTGTGGAGCGAAGCAATGTCGGTATCCTAGAGATGGATGTTGGTGACTATTGGTGATTTTTTGGTGGAAAATATTCCGGACGAGCTTATTTTTGGCGGTGGGATATGGACTGTCAGCTAGCGGGGGTTGACAACAATACACGGACTGGCAACATTATTAGTGTGTTAATAGTGCGCCGCGTGCAATTGAATATTCGGCTGGTCGCCCCGTGCGTGTACATCGCTGATCGTAAGATCACAAGAAATATTCACCGAAATATCTTCATTGCACGGATTAAAATCGAAGTAGCTGTAACTGCCAGTTGAGGATGGATTCTCAGAAAGACGGAGAGAATGACGATGCAAACGTCAGATTTATCGTCAGGACGTCAAGTCAACAGATAGACGATCAAACAGTGGAGTGTAAACTCGACTGGACTGTTGCAAGGCTCAAGGATCATCTTGCCCAAGTCTACCCTACTAAGCCTGTGAGATTCTGTGTCGATTCATGATACGTATTCCATCTCATTCAATTACAACATACACGCCGTACATCCAACACTTGAGCTCTTTCCGTATTTCTCGAGTAACCATTTTCCAAATTTGCACTTACACCTGTACGCCTTGTCGCACCAAGCAAATGCACCTGCACGATGAAGATAACTCTGCTAAACGTTGCAGCCAAGGCAAGAACAGCGTATAATATTTCTCGGGAAGCTACTCGACGACTCGCTGATATTGAGAGATACGATACAGTCGGAACTTTGCAACGGAGACGGTCTATTCGTTGTTCATCTGGTATGCGTCGATAATTTGTCACTGTCGTCTCCGAATACTACAAACCTGGACGTCGATGGTGACGATCAGAATACGAGATACCCGACGGCAGCATCCAGGCCTGAACAGTCCGTCGCTCTTCGACGATACTACAGTCAGCTCAACGAACATCAAATAGCATGGATGCAGCAGGCGTATGCCCAGTATCTCACATGGTACATACAAATGTTGGTACCTTGTAAAAATATATGCGCCAAACTGCACACTCGCTCCGAGGCTTTATGGAGCGAACAACTTATTTATCCATAATTTTAGAATGGCTGCTCAGGGAATACAAGTCGAAGGCGATCAGACGTATCCCAGATCAAACGATACATATATCAATGGGACTGCGTTTTCTGAGGCTTCTAATAACATGGAGGAGAACGAGGTGCCGCGTGGCCCGGAAGAAGACGCGGCGCGTGGTGCGCTTGGGGTGCATCGGCAAATCGGGGAAGACGCGAACAATGTCGCTAACAATCAGAATGGAGCGGTCAACGAGGCAGGCCCTCTAAATCATGACTGGCTGGATATATTCGAGGCTGTTTCAAGGATGATTGTCCTATCGACGTTCGTCGTCTTATATTCTTCTTCATTACGATTTTTCATTGTTACTTCTCTCGGATTTGCCATATATCTGTGAGTGTCGGCATACAAGAGCTATGGCTCATCCATGAAACGAATGTGCGCAGAATTAATTATCACTTGTGCTATATGTACAGAATTCAGGGCGGGTTCTTCAGAGGTCAGGCGGTGTTTCTCGGGGACAACAACAACGCTGATGTCGGCGATAATAACAATCAGGTGAGACAAAACGAGCCCATCCCGCCTGGTGATGAAACTCTCGTCCGCGCTCGTCATGTTCCCCGCATACCAACAGTAGCTTCGACAGAGCAACAAGCCGAAGCTACAAGAACGAATTTAAACGAAGAAAATGAGTGGCCGGGCGCGTGGGCCTTCACTTGGACATTCTTTAGTTCCTTTTTCTCGTCCCTTATACCCGATCGACCAAACGTTATTTAATCGCCAAGAAATGTGATGTTTTTTTTTTTTATCATGGATTTCTCTTGTTTCATTCCGTTAAATTCTCTTACTCGTAGAACTTTGCGCATAATTTATTTGGGAATTTTTAATAAATTAGTTTCAAACAGAATTCGAAACCTTACTTATTTTTTAACAAAGCGAGGAAGAAAGCATGTACCATATCAATGCAACATGTACAGAACTGAACGAGCATCGCCCTGTCAAAGTTATATTTTTACTTGCTATCGATATTCTATTGAAACGAAGATACGACGAATGTAGCTTGTGGTCGTTGTATGATATCGAAAACTGAAAATGGTGCGTGTGTTGACCAAATGTACGCGTTATGTGGTTAAATAATCGATATGGTTCCGAGGCTTTGTGTATTTATACACCTTTCACACATAATACTATTATGCAAACACAAAATATTTTTCACGTTTTTCGTGACGATGTCGGTGAATTCAATCGAGGAAATGTATATACTGTGTATGTACATAAATTTAAATATGCGATATGATAATTACAGCATATATTCGGGTCCCGCAGGAGGAAATGGAAATTATGAGTATGTAATAGTTACTGTTCGTAATCAGTTGCATTTTTCTGCAACAAATGCAATTTCCATTTAATTTTTTATCTATCATACTCAGTGGTTGTACTAGGTTATGAACATAATATAACTCACTTAAAATAACTACGGCGTCCAATTTATTTATAGTCTTACTTGACCCTGGCATTCTTTAAAACAATATATATATATATATATATATATCGGACCTCGACTCTTATTCTATTGGCATATACTTTATGCAAATTGACAACGAGGTGATGTCTATGTGAAATCCAATAAGACGATATCATTTGGATATGAAGCTGTCATCTCTCCTTATTGGTCGATGTTAGCCGTCGGGACGTCAAAATGATGCTATCTCGGCCTTTGACAAAGGCATGGTAAACAATATAGTAACTGTGTAGGAGACGGAGACCCGAAAACGTTCAAGGTTATGTTATATACGAATCTGTATGCGGTGATGATTCCAAAGCAATTAACGGGTTACATTTTCCTCGTGGCCGGATAAATGACGAATTTTCGTGATTTTTTTCTGGAAAAACGTTTGTAGACTTAAAATGCTTTCTCTTTCATTAAAAAACATGGTTTTAAGTACCTTTTACAATTTTTTTACAATATTTATATAATCAACCACATTTATAAAATATTTATGAATGATACAATGGTTTGGGCTGGACGCTGTTTGAAAAGCGTCCTTCATGGTGGCGGCCACTGCTGTTTGAAAACAATAACTTGAACGCATTTAGTTTTTGCGTGAAATTATCTAGCGCTTGGACGAAGGAATTAATAAAATTACGATTATTTTTAATAGCCGCGCAGTCCAAAGTAAAAGTATCGATTTTCGGTGAAAACTCGCTCGATTTTTGTCGATGGACGAAAATTCCGTTATTCAAGCGCGCACCACTTTCCGATACGTAAAGGAAGCTTGGAAAATTTCAAGTTGACAGGGGTGGTGCAGTGATTTGTTGCATGTGGCGGCGCACCGATTTTCAAAACGTCTTAATTTTAAGAACAACGCGTTGAAAGTTTTAGGTCGAGTTTACACATGGATAAAATGGAAATTTAAAAACTTGTATAGAATCATCGACACCAGGCCCATGTAGTAGGCTTTCTGTAGCAGTAGTAGCCTCCAGAATTTCAATTTGCTGCTGTCTGTGGAGTATTGTTTCTTTTCTCGTGTTAGATTGACCCCTCGCCTTCTTTCGTCACATATGTGTGACCGTTACGGCTGCTATGTAACCTCATCGCTTGCACCATGTTCGATAGCGATGCAGCTCTTTCATTGAAAGAACTGGCAGCGACATACGCAGCTATTTCCACTGAGATGGACCCACTCGGAAGATTCTTTGGGTTTATTGGTTCCAGATCAGCAGCTGGATATAACTTTCATTCATGTTTTGGGTGAAACCACCACTGCATCTCTCCAATAAGTTATCATTGCTAAGGTCTTTGTGAATCGGTTTGATTTGTTCCAAAAGATTGGAATTATATTCATGATTATAGGAAGCTCTCTGTTCGCCGAAGCGCGCTGCCGCAGGAGCACCAAGAGTCAACTCCGGTCGGACACTTATCACGATTCGGATCTTCATTGGTTGAGCTGTAATAATTCAAGGATGTCCGTATGGCCTTTTTCATATTGTCGATTCAATATGAAAATGGCTTATGGTTGCGACGTATAGCTAAATCATAATAACCAGTTAATTTGTCCATCATTTTTCCTGTTAGTGAGTTTCTGCCGCCGATCCCTCTATTTTTCCTCACTCTGCTCTCACGTAATTGACATCCCATTCGTTTTTGCACATGACCGATGCATTCTTTTTCAGTGAACACTACGGAGTCGCACACTACGTAACGCGTTACGTCTAGAAAATATTGGGCAATCGGCTTTGAAATGTGCAGAAAAAAAAACGGACAAGGTCAATGGAAGAGGAAAATTAACTGATGCTTTAATAACAAAACTTTTAACGTACGGTGTAGTCATCCGAAGGCGATTGACAGCGTTGAACATATGAAGAAACCTATAATTGCCTCTTATAACCATTTGTGCTCCACCGATGAAACTTGAAAACACGAATACGAGCGAAGAGTGGTGCAAATAGCAGATCGTTCATTCACTTCATTCAGATTCCAATAGCATACTTTTCCAATTTGTGGAGATCTGTGGAAAAAAGTTTTACTTGAGAGATGCTTGGGCGGTCCCACACAGAATGTCAACGAAAGTTCCAACTCCACTATCTGGTGGTTAACTCGAAAGCACCTGCATTCTAGGTTGAAAATCGTTGCAATTACATGATATATTGCAGCTGGACTATTTGCCGAAGGATATCCATTTCATTTTGGAAAGGACGGTCGCGCTGAAGATTGTCATTGAAAGTCACCGTAAACAAAATATGGTGAAAACGTCGACGAGCGCCAGGTGATTCATCAGCAGCGGTGTAGTTCTCTCACCCCACGAGGCTCGCAAAGCACGGAGAGAGCAGCTAACCGAGAAAAATCCGTTTTACAAGAAGCCAAAAAACCATTACGTGGCCCTAGAATCCCTGATTAGCCTGTTAGTTATTGATATCATTTATTCTCTTTCCACTTATCAAAACATGAAACGCGTTTTCTATCAAACCAGCATTTTTTTAATCAGTTGAATGTGTCAATTGAAAACTATTCAACCGGTTTTTATCAAATTTTGCCTATATCTAAAAGACACCATGGTGTCTACCAATCAAACCGAATTGTTTTGAAAAAAGACCTAAAGAACGTCTCGATTAGTCGCAATTTTTTTTGAAATTTCCCTCAAAATTGAAACGTTTTTTCCAAAAACGTTAAATTCTTCCATTTTTCAATGTCCTCAATTATTTTTAGGCCTCGTTAGGATAATTATGGATACACATAATGATCATTTCTGGACTGATTTCTTTCAGATAAACACAACCAAAAAAGAGCCTCAATCATTTCAAAAGTCACGCGCAGGCCTACCTGAAACACTGTGCCACATGTCAGCTATTTGAACTTATTATGTCAAGAAAGAGATACCTTTTAATAGTTAAAAATAAATATAAATGGAATTTTGCTGATACAAAAAAATACGTGTCAAGTATTCCTTATTAGTCTGCCCAAACCGAGAGCTATAACTACTGATAATAATAGACACGATAATTCCCATTTTATCCCCAGTCCTTCTTTGACTATCGGAGTGTAATAGCTTTTTTCCGGGTCCGCAATATCACATAGTGGGATAAAAATACTAATTATAATTGATCGGTATGTATGGTTTAAGCGTCAATATTTTTGAAGGCTAGTTTCATCGTTCAAAGTATCTTTTTTTATTTATTTTTTATGTTATTAGCGGTACCCTGTCATTTTGGTCAACCGGTTGAAAAAGACAGTTGAGTCAACGTAAAAGTTCAACGGTTGAATTTGGACAGCTTCTCAACTGTTTATCTTCGGAAGTCGACCATCCTGTGTTTTCTGTGGATGGTTGACTCGACGGTTGATTGGATGGTTGACTCGACGGTTGATTGGATGGTTGACTCGACGGTTGATTGGATGGTTGACTCGACGGTTGATTGGATGGTTGACTCGACGGTTGATTAGATGGTTGACTCGACGCAATATATTTAATGATTAATCAAATTATACTGTCTTGATAATTTAATTGATTTGCGGAGAATTGAGTAATAAAACACGGGGGGTGGGATATTCGCAGCAGATTGTGCGACGGAGTGAGGAAATGGACGGTATATTTACTTTTATTTTTTTTACATTTATGGTACATTTATTTCTATCACGAGAAGAATTGTTCTCGCTGTTTATTCACAATGCATCGTGGCCCCAAAATGCAATCAAAATAAAATGATTTTTTAAATATTGACTGGAAATCATCACATATCACAAGTTGTACTATTTCAGTAAATGCGTGGAATAATTATAAACCGCAGCTAGTTATGGCGGCACATGTTTGTTGCGGCCGTGCAAAAATATATTTTTACCATACCGTGTTAAAGTCGGAAAACGCCGGCACCTACCACTCATTTTTAGCGGTTTTTTTTCAGTTACGTTACACAGAGATTCGCTTTCTGTTAATCCGCTTCCCAAACATTGGGCATTTTTACACCGTACGCATTGTTATTTACAAAGGTCATTACCACCGGGACTTCAACATCATTCGTTCCGATGAACATCCTGTTATTTTCCCTTGGTGATAGTTTCCGAATGTGCTGTGCTTCACCGAAGATACCGTCATCGGCAAGTACATCGATGATGAGGCCGCTGACACTGTGTTCGTCATGGAAAAATTGGACAATGTTTAATATTTCTCCAATTATGTTATTAGTGGTACAAACAAATTTGTTGCATGATCGTGTTTGCTCTCGATCTCCTCGACATCTGTATTCGATCCCGTTGATTTTCGCTCCTTTGAAGAACATAACCTTTTGCGGTAGGTAATGCGTTTCGAGCAAAATTCGCGATTGCCAAGCACTTGGTTTTGCCATTATTACCTTTCCGAGGCCCTGGAAATTATTAGCAACTCGGTGCGGTTCTGTTTCTTCATATTGCGCAGGTTTAAGTCTTTTTCCACTGTTCAATATCGAATATACAAGTTGTCGCGTCCTCGGTTCTACTCTTGCATCGTTCATATGGAATTGTATAAATCGATGCATCAGGAATCTCGTTACAATTTGAGTCGGCCTCGAATTTGCGCTCGTTACTGAATCGATGATTTTTTTATTGAATGACTCGAACGGGAAAGCGGTATTGGCCCACGGCGGTCCCCAATCCTCAACCGACGTCGCCAAGTGATTCAGAAGATGTATGTTGTACGTCATGTTGTCAACGGTGTATTCCTTTTGGAATCCATTCACGTACTCGAACAGTAACGATTTCGCTTCTTGGAGATCATCGATGGATATGCTATTCCGGTACAATAAATGTGCTGCTCTCGACAGTAGAGTCAACAATTGAAGGTCGCACGGGCGAATTATACCCTCAAAACACAATGGGCTGTAATACAGGAGCATATTGCGCCACTCGGATGTTTTCCAAAGTTTTGCATCTTTTATCGACCTAGGTTTTCTCGATATTCTACCAGGCGGACGAACCTTCAGCAATATAGCATCCACAGCAGACAACTTATTCGGTTGACCGCTGTACCACGGATCAGTAGCTGCACCGTACAACAACAACATTACGTGTTGACGCAAAACTCCCTGGTTGATATTGTGCATGGGATCGACAGGTGCGCCTTTCGCTAAATCATATCCGGGTAGTACAGTCATTATGGTATATCCTCGCACACCACAGACTCTTTGTCGCGTCTCGAATGCTTGGTCCATTTGTCGTCGAATTTCTTGGTCGGTGCGAAGAGTTACGTCTTGGACAGGGTAAACTCGTTTACCGCCTCGTCCGATACCTTTGTGCAAACAATACGTGCACCCAAATTTACCATTGAATTGTGTCATTCGGAGAATCGCACATCTCGCAGGGCTGTCGGCGATACAAATCGGTGTGATAAATCTGCTCGTTACTTCATCGATACTATTCGGCTTCCACGTTACGCCAGTTGTGTATAGCGTTTGCAATTCGGTAACGATCGGAGAGAGAATCATATTCATATTGGGATGTACCCACACGCCTGCCAGTAATACGTGTCGTTTTCTCAGATAAGGGGGCAGTTCGTTGATGGTGAACAGGACTGGCCAAGCGCTGGCATTCGACGATTCCGAAACTTTACAGCCATCCGTATTAATCGTCAAGGAAAAGTTATTTTTGTCGTGCAAAAAACCGCCTGGTCGCGATAGTTTGCAATATTCGAATCCGTCATAAATGTCTTCGATATTTTCGTCTCCTTTCTTTGTTCGTTCGTACCGGTATAAGAGAGAATCAGCAATCCCAGGCTGAGCTAAGAGTTGTTTAAGCTGCGGAGTTAATGGTACCTGTATGAAGTAAGATTTCAATTTCATTCGATTTTTCTCCGAATCATTTTCCTTGCACGAACACGGCAATGGTACCGTTTGCTCCGTTCCGAGATACCATTTGCAGCTACGACAAAACCAATGACGCACAATCGCCAATTCGTCACCGTTTAGTAGAATTTTCCACAGACCACGCATAGTTGTCGGGAGTTTGCTGCCGTTGGTGATGGAAGCCATCATTTTCAAAAACGACACAGTTGTTTCGTAGGTTAAACGGTGTCGCGTACTTGTGGCAATAATCATGGCCAGTAATTGACTTTCCGGTACATGAGGTCTCATTGTCGCGATTGGCAATAAATTATCCATGCCTTGTGCGTTGAAGTTTCCTTCCAAGTCATCGTTTTCCGATTCTTCCTCTTGACTACTATCGTTTCTCGAGACCTCGGAACTGTTATTCGCGGACCCACGTGAACTCATCGAAATGTCGCTGCCGTTCCGATCATTGAAATCCACGCTTGCATTATCGTTCGTGGCATCCGAAGACCTCAAGCTGTTACTGTCGGATGAATCCGAAATTTCCGGCCCGTTCTTATCGGTACAATCACAAATCATCGCATTATTATCTTCGCCATAACACCGTGTACTCTCCGCGTTGTCATTTCCATCGGTATGAGTATTCCTTGCAATCATATCGATTCCCAACCGTTCAGCGTTATTTCCTTCTTGCGCAGAACTGGTTTCCGAATCATCATCGATGCCCTCCATTATTCTCCTACTGGCGACACTTTCGCACTCATCGTCGTCCGGTATTTCAGGTCTTCGGCCCCGCTGCATCGAGGAAACGTCATCTCCGTCACGTTGTTTCGACCGTACCCAGAGAACGGGATTTTGTCTCTGAGATTAAAAAAATAATTGTTTTATCTATGTACTTCTCTTATCCTGTATCGCATTGAACGACAAAACAATTTTTTTATTTTAATGAGTAACGTGTAATTTTAAACTTTACTTTGACTTACGGATATCAAATTATCGGGTAATGTCACATTTTTCACAAAATCATTCCCTGGATATATCAATCCTTGCAGTGCAATAAATCTTTGTCGTCGTCTCTTCATGGTCCTTGCACACACTGGCCTTTCACCATACGACAGGTCTCCACGTTCAGACGAATCTGGTTCGATGTCATCGGCCATTTTTCAGTTGCAGCTATGCACATGCAATCTTCGACGTTTAGAGTGTTCTGGAATAAACGAACAATTGTTATGATTTGGCGTCGCAAGCATATACTGGTCCAATCTCCGAGCGACAAAGTTTAAATTCATACCATTGCAACGTGACAGTTTTCTAATTACCGTATTCATAAATGCACTTTTCAATAGGCTATAAAACAATGTCTTCAAAAACAAATAAATGCCGTTGGACACATATAATTCGTATTGTGTTATTTCTTCAATACAATGATTTTTTTTTCTGAACCGCTAATTTTCAAAATTCTTTACCCGTCATATATATGGGTAATTCCCCCAATTCTGTGTCAAAGTTTCACCGTGTGGTCTTAATTTAGGAAAACTAAGAAGATCATCTGAGAAGTCATATTAAAACGAGCATCCATAATTTTTTTTGAATTTTTTTATCTGATAGTTTTTTACTAATGGCGACTCACAGTTTTCAAATTTTGTAAATCACCAAATTTTCAAATACCCACAACTTCTCTCCAACTATAGCTAGACTTTTTTTTAAAACGATTTTTTAGAGAAAAACATGAACTATTTGAAAAAAATGCTGAAATTCTAAGTTGTTTTAAAAATTACAAAAATCACGTTCAAAGTATAAAAATCGATTTTTCGGACCTTGCCCCATTTTTCCCGGTTTTGAAAGTATTTTTTTCGAAAAGTTCAGAATTTTTTACATCGAAATAGATTTTAAACGAGATGGGATCTCTAAAACATCAGCCTCAGAAAAATTAAATAAAAAATTTCATTTTCGATAACATTTGTTTAAATCAACCTTAAATCTTTAATGGCATTTTTATTACGTAAATAAACATTCAGAGTTTTTATAAGAATGCATGTCACATGAGCTTAAAAAAAATATCATTTAATTTTAATAGCTACTGTTGGTTTTGAGGTTATAAAATCTCTCACTTACAAATTTATAAAATAATAATGATAATAATAATTTTTATTGTCAAATAAAATTTAAAAAATTGAAAAAAATGATTATTTAATTTTTCTGAGGCTGATGTTTTAGAGATTCCATCTCGTTTAAAATCTATTTCGATGTAAAAAATTCTGAACTTTTCGAAAACAATACTTTCAAAACCGAGAAAAATGGGACAAGGCCCGAAAAATCGATTTTTATACTTTGAACGTGATTTTTTTAGTTTTTAAAACAACCCAGAATTTCAGTATATTGTTTTTCAAAAAGTTCATGTTCTTATCTAAAAAATCATTTTTTTTTAAATCTTCTAGCTATAATTGGAAAGAAGTTATGGGCAATTAAAAATTTGGTGTTTTACAAAATTTGAAAACTGTGAGCCGCCATTACTAAAAAAATATTGGATTAAAAAATTCGAAAAATATCATGGATGCTGGTTTTAGTATGACCTTTCAGATGACCTTCCTAGTTTCGCTAAATTCAGACAACCCAGTACAACTTTGACACAGAATTGGTGGAATTACCCATATCTATCGATCTGTACGAGTAGCGCGGTACAAAAAAAATGTTACGAACGCGTACTCACAAGGAGACGGCACGACCGCGGGGTCGCGGATTTGGCCGAATTTTTTTGTGGTGAAAGAGGACCTCTAGCACCTCACATGGTTAAAGTAGAAGGACGCACTACTCGGAAAATTCCGAAAATAATCGATTCAAAGTTTCTTAGGCGCCTTATGAGTTTCAAATGTCAGGCACTTGTGGAGCCGCCGTCTAGTCTAGATGGTTAGGGCTCTGTCTTTTGCGCCGGAGGTCTCGGGTTCGATTCCTCGTTCGAATCTTATTTTTTTTTGCTATCCCAACAATTATTCAAAACGTTTCTCATCCCTACATTATTTAAAAAAATATATTTACATTATTTTTTAAAAATTATTTTCTTTTTTTCCAATAAATCAATTCATAACGGTGGATTTTTTATTTTTCATTGTAAAGTATATGACGAGGAAGATTGGGTTTTTAATGAGAATAACAAAGTCGATTAGGAAAAATTCAATTTTTATTCATATAATAATTATATACAAAAACTGCAGTGGTAATTATCGTAGAAACAAACAAAACAATAGTTTTTGCGACATCTTGCGCAACATATAAAAGCAGATTTTTCACAATCGCAGGGAGTTTGCAATACATCCGTACAAAAACTAGTCCATTAACATTCATGAAAATGTTTCTAGTAAATTGCAGCGAATTGTTAGCGCAGAATCGTGAAATTAATTCCAGGGAAGATTGTATAAAAATAGAAACATTTACATGAATGTTAATGGCACATGTTTGTGTACGGATGCATTGCAAACTCTCTGCGATTGTAAAAAGTCCGCTATTATATGTTGCGCAAGATGTCGCAAAAATTATTGCTTGTTTGTTTCTACGATAATTACCACTGCGGTTTTTGTATATAATTATTATATGAATAAAAATTGAATTTTTCCTAATCGACTTTGTTATTCTCATTAAAAACCCAATGTTCCTCTTCATATACTTTACAATAAAAAAAATCCACCATTATGAATTGTTTAATTGGAAAAAAAAAGAAAATAGTTTTTAAAAAATGAAAATATTTTTTATAAAATAATGTAAATAAATTTTAAAAATAATGTCGGGATGAGAAACGTTTTGAATAATTGTTGGGATAACAAAAAAAAATATCCGAAGGAGGAATCGAACTCGAGACCTCTGGCGCAAAAGACGGAGCCCTAACGATCTAGACTAGACGGCAGCTCGACAAATGCCTGACATTTTAAACTCATAAGGCACCTAAGAAATTTTGAAGCAATTTTTTGCGGAATTTTCCGAGTAGTGTATCCTACTACTTTCACCATGTGAGGTGCTAGGGGTCCTCTTTCACCACAAAAAAAATCGGCCACATCCCCGACCCTACGGTCGTGCCGTCTCCTTGTTAGATTCATGGATATGAAAAAATTGTTTTTCGCTCACCCCGTACACCATGAACATAATACTCTTATGTGAGAGACCGATGCATCCCTCGGTTCAACAGCTTTCAACAGTGCAAGACTTGCAGCGATGGTACAACAGCTGACGGTGGGCAATCCTTGACATTGGGAGTATTCTGGAAACAGATAACAATTGTTATGGAAGGCATTGCTAAATCATGGCGAAGGACACATGCTCATCGGTCATTGCGTAAATCATTACATATATTATTTCGAATTTGCACACGAGCTACAAGTGCAAAAGACTTTTTTCGTGGTTTTCTTCGCACTATGTATTCTCTACAAAATAAATCAAACATAACGGTTTGAGAAGTCTGTACAAGGAGCATGGTACGAAAACAAAGGTCACAAATGCATTCTTTGTTCGACAGACATGCAAAAAGTGTTTTCAGCTCACCCGGTACACGACAAACACAGCTTTTACAATTCTTTTCCGTAAAATACCAATGCGTCCCTTGGTTTGAAAACTTTCGACGGTGCGAGACTTGCAGCATGGTTACGGCACAGCAGACAATATGAAATCCTCGATATTGGGAGTGTTCTGAAAAAAGCGAACAATTGTTATGTTACATGGGCTTCGGCATATCATAGCCATGTTATGCGATGAAAAGATGATACTTTTTTTCACAACTTTTCACATCTGCGACAGGTGTGAAAGACTTTCACATACAAGTCTTACGCATTTGTTGCTGATATGCATATTTGTAAAGAGAAGTACGAACTTTTGTTTGTGTCGCCATACGTTAAGGCAGGATTCTACTTTGAAACCATGAAAAAAACGCTATTTTCGTGAATTTTTTCTGAGAATACTATTAAAGATATCGATATGGGCTTTAAACTGTTCAATAAATACACTCTTTACGTACATAAAAAAAAAATTTTAAATGTATTTTATTCATTTTTTGTACTCGTAAAATATGTTTAAAGCCAACGCCTCGAAAAGCAAGTACCGTTGCCGTGGTCGTGAAATCTTCCCGACGGATGGTCTGAAACAAAAAAATCAAATAGTTTCATGTTCAGGATGTCTTCAGGAACCGACCTAACTAGAATATTTTATATACGTGCAAAATTAACAAAATGGCGGCTAAAATACGAAACAAAAAAATGCGTTTTTTTTCGTATTTTAGCCGCCATTTTGTTAATTTTGCACGTATATAAAATATTCTAGTTAGGTCGGTTCCTGAAGACATACTGAACATGAAACTATTTGATTTTTTTGTTTCAGACCATCCGTCGGGAAGATTTCACGACCACGGCAACGGTACCTGCTTTTCGAGGCGTTGGCTTTAAACATATTTTACGTGTACAAAAAATGAATAAAATACATTTAAAATGTTTTTTTTATGTACTTAAAGAGTGTATTTATTGAACAGTTTAAACCCCATATCGATATCTTTAATAGTATTCTCAGAAAAAATTCACGAAAATAGCGTTTTTTTCATGGTTTCAAAGTAGAATCCTGTCTTAATATCAGAATAAAAAATATTCATTGATTACTAACCTTGCTTCCTCGTTTTGATATCGCTCGCCCAATTTTTCCAGTCGGGAGGAATTGAAATAATGTTCTTGTTGCAAAGTTGTTCGTACGACGATGACGCGACACCGACAACGAGTTTATAACGAGCGGGCGACACGCAGCGATTTGTAGGTAATTTTTTTCTCTTCTACGCATAATCCAGAAATGTCACGTTACTTATTGTTGGTATTTGCTGTATTGATGACACCGTACACACACGCTCATCGTCGATATACACGAATTTATCGCGATATTCTCTTCGTGATTAAATTTTCCACACGACACGACCGGGCTACTCATTTCGCGTCTCTTTCTCTCTGTCTCTAGGCGCGATCAACTTGGGCGCTTCAGGTCGTCGCTCACTTATCAACTCGGCACCTGATCAGCACCGCCTCGCCTCGAGCGGTTGTTATTTCTTAGATGGGCTTTCCATACATATGCGCTCACTTGTCAACTCTTGCGAGCGAGCCGATCCGGTGATGCTACGGAGTTGACAAGTGAGTGCATATGTATGGAAAGTCCATATAAGAAATGACAGCCGCTCGAGGCGAGGCGGTGCTGATCAGGTGACGGGTTGATAAGTGAGCGACGACCTTTCGGGCGCTTATGGCCACGGTCTTAGATACAGGTCTTGCATCTGAATCAAATATTGGTGGTGGGGGCGGTCGTCTTACTGTCGGCTCGTTAATTTCCTTGACCGCCGCTCGCATCGCGTCGATCAAATCATAGCCGAAACAGCGGAAGACGCATGTGGCAACACAACCTCACTTAATCGGCTACTATAAAGTTTTACATAACCGTTATTAAAAAAATCACGTGTTTTTTTATGACGGTGATATCGTGCGGATTTTTACATAATAATGACGACTAATTCGTGTGCGGTTCCAACGTGTGATAGTGGACGTCAGTTAGTAAAGGAAAAACGTTCGGTGTTTCGGGTTCCGTCGAATATCGAACGTCGTCAAAAATGGATCACTGCAATTCCAGGAATTTCTCAGCTCATGCCTTCGCAATTCGTGTGTGAGAAACATTTTCTCCAACGATACATTCTAAGAAAGTGGGTAAAACATGACTTAAACGGTCGAGGTATCGCAGAGGTAAGTTGATTTTATCTTTTTTTATTTATGTTTATTTACTTGTCTAGCCGCTATGACAAGTTCGCAGCGCCGCTCTTGTGGCTATAAGCCAAAGCTTATTGCCGACATTAAGCGTACCACCCCCACCACCTTCGTTGCAAGACCTGTATGTAAGACCGTGCTTATGGCCTCCGCACACCGCGCGCGTTTTCAGATAAGCGATGAGCGATATCCAATGGGAGGTCAGGTATTCCAGAAACCCCCTGGGAAAGTGATGCTCCCATTGGATATCGCCCATCGCTTGTCGCAAATCGCGCGCAGTGTGCAGAGGCCATTACAGTGCTCTTGAGCCCCCTATCTTTCGCGTATAAACGTGGCGCTGAAAGCGTGTAAGCGCCCAAGTCTCTCTCTCTCTCTCTCTCTCTCTCTCTCTCTCTCTCTCTCTCTCTCTCTCTCTCTCTTTCTCTCTCTCTCTCACGCGCTTTTTTTCTCGTATCGTTTCTAGCCACGTGCGGGTCTGTACACCGGTCGTATGCACGGTAGACAACGCGTCTGTCGTCTACCGTGTCTACGACCGGTTTCTGAGTAATAAGAGACCTTAATATAGTAGTAAGTAATATTCTGAAAATAAAGTAATATTCTGAATAATGAGAGACAGAAGATAATTGTGCCAACGAGTGGGGGAGAGTTTTGTGCATGTGACGAACACGGAGGAACAAAAGATGTCGGAAACAAATTCCATTGTCTACGACGCGCTTGTCGATGTCGCCATGGCGGTAACGAAACAAAAGCGCCCTGCATGTACATGGCACATGGCAACCAGTTCGCAATACCGAAGTGCCGTGTGTATCCATAAAGTAAGAGAAAAAAACAATCACGAGTGACGGGAGATTATTAGTGCATTTCATCGTTTTTACCGGCATTATTGACAATGGCAAACCATTTCTGCGTCGTCAAGTACACCCGTAATTACGAAAATGTTGTTACTGCCTGCCGAATTGACGAATTGCGGTATCGAATAGCAGGCGTCGCTGATGTGACGTATGGAAAATGTACCGAAAAAATAATATTGGATGCAAAATTGGGTTCCACCCATACGCTGAGATATCCATTGGAGAACGGCGATACGCAATCATTACACAAAGCTGTCGTTTTGAGATTAACAAGTAAGTTCGCAATTTTTATTTCCATTGTAATGATAAGAAACCATGACCACGAGATTTCATCAATTTTGAGATTAAATTTGTAGATTATAAAAATGATATTAAACTCGCACAAATATCTAGTGGTCATGTGGTTCGATATGCATGTGTACAACCGTACAATCAACACATGTCGATTGGGATGATGTGTTTTCATGGTACGGTACATTAAACTAACGGAAACATTATTTTTTCAACCTTGTTATATCTCTTTGCCGAGCAGAAAACATGGAAGAGGCGTCAATGTTGGCAATGGAAGAAATCAAAATCGCAAAGAGTGGTCGTGGCCAACGCTTGAGACAGCCAAAGACGTTGAATCATACCCCTCCGGTAGTGACCATCAATTCCCAATTTGAAAAGGAGAAGACTGTGGCATGCGCACAGAAGAAAAAGAAATACTGCCAGAACACAGCATGGAAAGCCAGCGAGGTTAGTCTGAATATAATTTATCATTGTAATTCCTGTGAGATGTATCGATGCGGACACCACAGTTTTTTTACTTTTGGCATGAAGCACTAACAAAAATATTGATAATGGCACATGCTATACATTTCTGTTTGCAGAAAAAGAGAAAGATAGATGAGGCAAGTGCGTTGATGACGCAGGATGCATGGATAAAGGCTGAAGCGATGAAAAGGTTGGCCCGAATGGAAAATGCTTCAACAGATAAACCGGAAAAAAAGAAAACAAAGAAGTCTCACTGCACCACAAAAATGGTTAGTATCAAGTTGTGTGACATAGCATTTGTATGATTATAAATCCCCACAAAAACACATTCTGTGAAAAAAAATGCGCCAGGTACACTCTGCGCAGAACATATGTTTGCCCCTTACAAAAACATCAAGTAAAAAAAATATCTTGTGTCAAAAAATATTTAAAATCAATTATAATCGCTAAGTCTAGTATCTATTTATGAAAAAAAAAATTATAAATCGAAATATAATTTTTTTCGAAAATAAAAAAAAATTATTTAAAGGCCATAGCCGGGTAAGTAGGGAAAAATTGCCCCTGCATTTTTTCCAGCTAAATTTGGAGTATATTCTGAGGTATAAGAAAAACAAATTTTCTGAAAATTTCATGCCCGTCAACGCAGTGGTTTTAGAAAAAAGAAATTTTTTTTTAAATAAACATTTTTTTTTCGGGAAACGGTACAGTGGATCGATTTGATTTTTTTTTGTACTTTCGATCAATCGTGTTACGTAATAAAATTATAGAACATCTTGCGAAAGATTAAGGTTTGGAAAAAAACAATGTTCCTTGTTATTTTTTTTTTTTTTTACTATAATCCACTTGGGGTACAAGAGCGAAAATTTTTTCATATAATCTTTGGGCACCGATCATATTGAAAAAATTATATAATATAATAAGGTTCCCAAAGATCATATGAAAAAAATTTCGTTATTGTACCCCAAGTGGATTATAGTAAAAAAAAATAAAACAAGGAACATTTTTTTTTAAACCTTAATCTTTCGCAAGATGTTCTATAATTTTATTTCGTAATATGTTTGATCGTATCAAGTACCAAAAAAATCGAATCGATCCACTGAAGCGTTTCCGGAATTTTCATTTTTTTTTATTTTCAAACAAATTCGTTTTTCCAAAACCATTGCGTTGAAGGGGATGTGATTTTCAGAAAAGGCCATAGCCGGGTAAGTAGGGAAAAATTGCCCCCGCATTTTCTTCAGCGAAATTAGGAGTATATTCTGAGGAATAAAAAAAAAATCGGAAAATTTCATCCCCGTCAACGCAATGGTTTTGGAAAAATGATTTTTTTTTTAATACAGAAAAAAATTCCGGAAACGCGTCAGTGGACCGCTTCTTTTTTTGGGTACTTGTTACGATCAAACGTGTTACGAAATAAAATTATAGAAGATCTTGCGAAAGATTAAGGTTTAAAAAAAAAGAATGTTCCTTGTTTTATTTATTTTATTATAATCCACTTCGGGTACAATAACGAAATTTTTTTCATATAATCTTTAGGCACCTTATTAGATTATATAATTTTTTCAAAATGATCGGTTTGGTACGCCACAGTGAAAAAAAAATGAAATAGACTTTATTGATATATATTAGTTATATATCTATATAACTTAAATATATCAATAAAGTGTGTTTCTTTTTTTTTCACGCTAGCGTACCAAACCGATCATTTTGAAAAAAATTATATAATCTAATGAGGTGCCCAAAGATTATATGAAAAAATTTTCGCTATTGTACCCCAAGTGGATTATAGTAAAAAATAATAAAACAAGGAACATTATTTTTTTTAAACCTTAATCGTTCGCAAGATGTTCTATAATTTCGTAACACGTCTGATCGGAACAAGTACCAAAAAAAATCAAATCGATTCACTGTACCGTTTCCGGAAAAATTTTTTTTTTTTTTATATTTAAAAAAAATTCATTTTTCTAAAACCAATGCGTTGACGGGCATGAAATTTTCAGAAATTTTTTTTTTTTTTTTTTTATACCTCAGAATATACTCTAAAATTCGCTGGAAAAAATGCGGGGGCGATTTTTCCCTACTTACCCGGCTATGGCCTTTAAGCATAAAATTTCTTTTTACATACAAAAAAATTGGCGCCTTTTACTTTTCACGTAAATTCTTACATTTATTGTTGAAATAAAAAAACGCCAAGTTTTTTTGGTGAGGATTTTTTTCGCACGCTACGATATGATAATTTGAAATTTTACCACGTTTAAAGTTTCATCTCCGAGTTTGCTGACAAGGAGACGGCACGACCGTGGGGTCGGGGATTTGGCCGATTTTTTTGTAGTGAAAGAGCCCCTCACGTGGGTAAAGTAGTAGGACGCACTACTCAGAAAATTGCGAGAAAAATGAATTCGAAGTTTCTTCACCGCCTTATGAGTTTAAAATCTCAGGAACATGTCGAGCCGCCGTCTAGTCTAGACGGTTAGGGCTCGGTCTTTTGTGCCGGAGGTCTCGGGTTCGATTCCTCCTTCGGATATTTTTTTCTTCCTTTTTTTTTGTTATCTCAACAATTATTCAAAACGTTTCTCATCCCTACATTATTTTAAAGAAATTATTTACATTATTTTTTTTTAATTATTTTCATTTAAAAAAAATTATTTTCTTTTTTTTTCACTAAAACAATTCATAACGGTGGGTTTTGTATTTTTCATTGTAAAGTATATGAGGAGGAACATTGGGTTTTAATGAGAATAACAAAGTCGATTAGGAAAAATTCAATTTTTATTCATATAATAATTATATACAAACAGCGCAGTGGTAATTATCGTAGAAACAAACAAAGCAAACATTTTTGTGACATCTTGCGCAACATATAAAAGCGGATTTTTTACAATCGCAGGGAGTTTGCAATACATCCGTACAAAAACATGTCCCATTAACATTCATGAAAATGTTTCTAGTAACTGATAATTTTTCGGCAAAGCAGGCGTATCGAATCATGTCTCGAAATATTGGTGGCGATAATTGATGGTGAATTATTGAATGGATTTTTATACGATCTTCTCGGGAATTAATTTCACGATTCTGCTCTCACAATTCGCTGCAATTTTGCAAGCGCTTTATGAAATTTTGAACTTGTCTGTAAACATTTGTCTTGTCTAGAAACATTTTCATGAATGTTAATGGGACATGTTTTTGTACGGATGTATTGCAAACTCCCTGCGATTGTAAAAAAACCCGCTTTTATATGTTGCGCAAGATGTCGCAGAAATTATTGCTTTGTTTGTTTACTACTGCGGTTTTTGTATATAATTGTTATATGAATAAAAATTGAATTTTTCCTAATCGACTTTGTTATTCTCATGAGAAACCCAATCTTCCTCCTTATATACTTTCCAATGAAAAATAAAAAACCCACCGTTATGAATTGTTTTATTGGAAAAAAAAGAAAATAATTTTTAAAAAATGAAAATTTTTAAAAAATAATGTAAATACATTTTTTTAAATAATGTAGGGATGAGAAACGTTTTAAATAATTGTTGGGATAGTAAAAAAAAATGAGATCCGAAGGAGAAATCGAATCCGAGATCTCCGGCGCAAAAGACCGAGCCCTAACCGTCCAGGCTAGACGGCGGCTCAACAAGTGTCTGACATTTGAAACTCATAAGGCGCCTAAGAAACTTTGAATCGATTTTGTTCGGAATTTTCTGAGTAGTGCGTCCTACTACTTCAACCACGTGAGGTGCTAGCGGGCCTTTTTCACCACAAAAAAATTCCGCCAAATTCCACACCCCACGGTCGTGCTCTCTCCTTGTGAGTTAGCGGGTCGATCAAAATCTAAAAAAATGCGCCGTTCTCAATATGTATCATACAAAAACATCACCAACTTTGAAAAAGATCTGAGACGATCAGACTTTTTGGCCGTTCGAATTCACGTGGAATACCTCATATATTTTTTCGTATTGAATGTAGAATTGTACCGAATCGAATGGGACCAAACATGTACGATCGAGCCCGAAAACACCGACATCAAAAACAAAGCCGGTAAACGTCAATACCGCAAAGTCGACTGTAGCGAGTGTACCGAGCGACGACTGTTTCGAATCGATAATGAATCTCAACTGGCACGATGACAATACAATGGACTCCAGTGCTAGCGCGCCAACAACGAGTGCTGTTGACAAAGGGACCAACGAAACAACCGTAAGATATTTATGATAGTGTGAACTCAACGATGAACGGAAATAGAATCGAGATGAGACCAAGGATGGTAAACCTACGAGAATGCACGTACGTGCGTGCGTGCGTGCGTGCGTGCGTGCGTGCGTGCGTGCGTGCGTGCGTGCGTGCGTGTGTGCGTGTGTGTGTGTGTGTGTGTGTGTGTGTGTGTGTGTGTGTGTGTGTGTGTGTGTGTGTGTGTGTGTGTGTGTGGTCATATTAAAACAAGCATCCATGATTTTTTTTCGAATTTTTTTTATCCAGTACTTTTTGAGTAATGGCGGCTCACAGTTTTCAAATTTTGTAAAACATTAAATTTTCAAATGCTCATAACTTCTTTTCAATTATAGCTAGAAAATTGTTTAAAAACGATTGTTTAAAGAAAAACATAAAGTTGTTGAAAAAAAATATGCTGAAATTCTGGGTTGTTTTACAAATTACGAAAACCACGTTCAAATGATAAAAATCGATTTTTCGGGCCTTGCCTCATTTTTCCCGGTTTAAATAGTATTTTTTTTTTTTTTTCGAAAAGTTCAGAATTTTTTATATCGAAATAGATTTTAAACATGATGGGATCTCTAAAACATCAGCCTCAGAAAAATTAAATAAAATTATGTCCGAATTTTTTAAATTTTAATTGATAATAAAAATGATTGTTATTATTGTTTTTATTTTATAAATGTGTAAGTGAGAAATTTTATAACCTCAAAACCAACACTAGCTATTAAAACTAAATGATCATTTTTTTTTTTAATTTTCTTATGTGACATGACATTACCTTATAAAAACTCTGAATGTTTATTTACGTAATAAAAATGCCATTAAAGATTTAAGGTTGAATTTCATTTTCCATGACATTTATTTAAACCAACCTTAAATCGTTAATGGCATTTTTATTACGCAAATAAACATTCAGAGTTTTTACAAGGTAATGCCATGTCACATGAGCAAATAAAAAAAATATCATTTAATTTAATAGCTACTGTTGGTTTTGAGGTTATAAAAAGTCTCACTTACAAATTTATAAAATGAAAATAATAATAACAATAATTTTTATTATCAAATAAAATTTAAAGACTTGGGAAAAAATTTTATTTAATTTTTCTGAGGCTAATGCTTTAGAGATCCCATCTCGTTTAAAATTTATTTCGATGTAAAAAATTCTAAACTTTTCGAAAAAAAATACTTTCAAAACCGGGAAAAATGGGGCAAGGCCCGAAAAATCAATTTTTATACTTTGAACGTGATTTTTATAATTTTAAAAACAACCCAGAATTTCAGCATATGTTTTTCAAAAAGATCATGTTTTTCTCTAAAAAATCGTTTTTTAAAAATGTTTCTAGCCATAATTGGCATTTGAAAATTTGGTGTTTTACAAAATTTGATAACTGTCAACCGCCAGTACTCAAAAACTATTGAATAAAAAAATTCGAAAAAATCAGGGATGCTTGTTTTAATATGACCTTTCAATATGTCCGTTTTAATATGACCATTTCAATATGACCTTTCAGATGACCTCAGTTTTCCTAAATTCAGACCACCCGGTGGAACTTTGACACAGAATTGGTGGAATTACCCATATATATATAACGCTGCAGCCATATATTCCCTTGGTGGATTGATGACGTACGAGAATTTTTTATCTAGCACGTGAATTTGGTTAGATTGGTACGAGAAAAACTGGAGAGCCATCTACCAGCCCTGGATGAGACACTGACGCAGTTGTCATGTTTCCACGAGTCGAGACGACTGCGAAAAATCTGCGAGGACCGATGCATGTCGGCTCAATAAATATATGCTTTCCCATTTTGCGATTGGTTCCATAATTTTTTTTTCTATTTTGAATGCAGAATTGTACCGAATCAAATGGAATCGAACGTCTGCGATCGAGCCCGAAAACACCGATATCAGAAACGAAGTCGGTCGACGGTAATACCGCAGAGACGATTGTCGCCAGTGAACCGAACGAGCGTTGTGAATTGAAAACGAAATTCAACTGGTACGATAACAATGCAATAGACTCCTCTGCCACCGTGCCAACAACGAGTTCAGTTGACGAAAGGGCCAACGAAACAAAGGTAAGATATTTGAAATATCTTAAAGCAAATTAAATTGAGATAAAACCGCCACGCAGTTATCACGTTTCAACGAAACGAGACGACTGCACAAAATCCGTCGTCACAGAGGCGGTAATCCTAATTTATTGTTGAGCCTTAAAATATAATGATCATTTGGCATGTACGTGGGGAGTGGGCGTAATACAGTTTCTAACCGTACATGATCAAGCAATAAATAAAAGTCTTCTTACATGTAATTGTGCATGTCACAAAGTCAACATCGTTGCTGTGAATGATTTAATTTTTATTTAAAAAATGTTACCGTAAATCGCTGCACGTCCGGTGCACGAATGTCGTTCGCGTTTGTGTGGGATAGAAAATTCATGTTGAAACGGATCCAAATAAACGAGATTAATAATGAGGCGTTAAAGACATTATTGTGTGCTGTGCAAAAAAAATACCACCAGCCAGTGGAAATTTCAAAACGGCTACATGCGGAATTCGGTGCCGAACGATACAAATGTGCCGTCCGCATGCGAAAGCTTTTATAGTCATCTACATACCGGTTCAATAAATATATGTTTCCATATATGAGGCATTCCACGTCATTTCAGCAAGTAAAAAAATCCACAAATAATTTTGAAAAATCGAGTTACTTTATTAAAAATATTCGCCGAGTGTCGAAATTAAAAAATAAATTCTGACGTTTTTTCTCTCGTTGATTACTATTTTTTAACATTTTTCCATTCAAATGACTGTATTTTTGGCAGGATTTGATGTATTCACATTCGTAAAAAAACGAAAATGTGCGTCTTTTTATAGCCCTCCAGAAAAAGAGTGTGGAGCACCCCAAGGCGCCAATACACGACATATATGTCATATGTATTTCAAAAACCTGGTAAACATACAGCGAGTGCTCCACACTCTTGAATCGAATATTAATATAGAAATTAAAAAAAAAAAATAGCTGTTCCTTTACGGTATTTAGGAATCCCATAATATAAAAAATATAAAAATTCCGTTTTTCGTATTCACAATTTGGGGAAATTCTTAAGACGGAATGACATTTGCGAAAAAATACGTAGATTGGCTTATGATAAGCCAATGTACGTTTTTTTTTTCGCAAATTCAGAAAATTTAAGGGGCAGGCAGGTGTTCGTCTATCTATTTGACGTCGATCGGCAAAGTTTCGACGGGATCTGAAGAGCCGTTTCAGAGATTTTTGGTTATCTATAATTGTCCTACCATACCGACCGCGATGAGGTATCATTCCGTCTTAAAAATAAAATAACGAGTATTTTTCCTTGAGAAAAAAAATATTTTTACATATTTTGCCCTGAAACGGACGTTCGACTTGCTCAATAAAATCTAAATTAAGTATCTCACGGTACCTCACGGAAGAGAGATGTTCATTGTGTACCAGGCGAGCGAAAAACATTTTTTTTCTATCCGTGAATCTAAAAAGGAGACGGCACGGCACGTGGGGTCGGGGATTTGGCCGATTTTTTTTGTGGTGAAAGAGGACCCCTAGCACCTCACGTGGTTAAAGTATTAGGACGCAATACTCGGAAAATTAAAAAAAAAATGGATTCAAAGTTTCTTAGGCGCCTTATGAGTTTAAAATGTACTTGTCAAGCCGCCGTCTACTCTAGATGGTTAGGGTTCGGTTTTTTGCGCCGGAGACCTCGAGTTCGGTTTCTCCTTCGGATCTTAATTAAAAAAAAAAAATTCGTTATCCCAACAATTATTCAAAACGTTTCTCCTTCCTACATTATTTTTAAAAATGTATTTACATTTTTTCTTAAATTATTTCCTTTTTTCAATAAAACAATTCGTAACGGCGGTTTTTTATTCTTTCTTGTGAAGTATATGAGGAGGGACATTGGGTTTATAATGAGAATAACACAGTCGATTAGGAAAAATTCAATTTTTATTCATATAATAATTATATACAAAAACCGCATTGGTAATTATCGTAGAAACAAACGAAGCAATAATTTTTGCGACATCTTGGGCATCTTATAAAAGCGGATTTTTTCCAATCGCAGGGAGTTTGCAATACATCCGTACAAAAACATATCCAATTAACATTCATGAAATGTTTCTAGTAACTGATAGTTTTGAGGCAAACCAGGCGTATTGAATCACGTCTCGGAATATTGGCAACGATAATTGATGGTGAATTATTGAATGGATTTTTATACAATCTTCCCGGCAAATAATTTCATGATTTTGCTCTAACAATTCATTGCAATTTTGCAAGCGCTTTATGCAATTTTTAACTTCTCTGTAAACATCTGTCTTGTCTAGAAACATTTTCATGAATGTTAATGGGACATATTTTTGTATGGATGTATTGAAAACTCCCTGCGATTGTAAAAAAACCGCTTTTATATGTTACGCAAGATGTCGCAAAAATTATTGCTTTGATTGTTTATACGATAATTACCACTGCGGTTTTTGTATATAATTATTATATGAATAAAAATTGAATTTTTCCTAATCGACTCTGTTATTCTCATTAAAAATCCAATCTTCCTCCTCGTATACTTTACAATGGAAAATAAAAAACCCAACTTTATGAATTGTTTTATTGAAAAAAAAGGAAATAATTTTTAAAAAATAATGAGAATACTTTTTTTTTAAAATGATTTAGGGATGAAAAACGTTTTAAATAATTGTTGGGATAACAAAGAAATTTTTTTTAAAAATAAGATCCGAAGGAGGAATCGAACCCGAGCACTAAGGCGCAAAACACCGAGTCCTAACCGTCTAGACTAAACGGCGGCCCGACAAGTGCCTGACATTTGAAACTCATAAGGCACCTAAGAAACTTTGAATAGATTTTTCTCGGAATTTTCCGCGCAGTGCGTCCTACTACTTTAACCACGTAAGGTGCTAGGGGTCCTCTTTCACCACCAAAAAATTCGGCCAAATCCCCTTCCCCACGGTCGGGCCGTCTCCTTGTGAGTTAACGGGTCGATAAAAATCTGAAAAAATGCCACGATCTCAAAATATATTATACAAAAAAATCACCAACTTTGGAAAAGATCGGAGAGGATCAGGCTTTTTGGCCGTTCGAATTCACGTGGAATACCTCATATATTTTTTCATATTGAATGTAGAATTGTACCGAATGTAATGGGACCAAACATGTGCGATCGAGCCCGAAAACATCGACATCAAAAACAAAGCCGGTGAACGTCAATACCGCAAAGTCGACTGCAGCGAGTGTACCGAGCGACGACTGTTTCGAATCGACAATTAATCTCAACTGGCACGATGACAATACAATGGACTCCAGTGCTAGCGCGCCAACAACGAGTGCTGTTGACAAAGGGACCAACGAAACAACCGTAAGATATTTATGATAGTGTGAACGCAACGATGAACGGAAATAGAATCGAGATGAGACACTGACGCAGTTGTCATGTTTCCACGAGTCGAGACGACTACAAAAAATCCACAAGCACCGATGCATATCGGTTCGATAAATATAGGTTTTTCCATTTTGTGATTGGTTCTATAATTCTGTTTTTTTTTCTATTTTGGATGCAGAATTGTACCGCATCGAATGGGATCGAACGTCTGCGATCGAGCCCGAAAACACCGGCATCAGAAATGAAGTCGGTCGAAGATAATACCGCAGAGACGATTGTCGCCAGTGAACCGAGCGAGCGTTGCGAATTGAAAACGAATCTCAACTGGTACGATGACAATGCAATAGACTTCTCTGCCATCGCGCCAACAACGAGTTCAATTGACGAAAGGGCCAACGAAACAAAGGTAAGATATTTCAAATATCTTAAAACAAATCGAATCGAGATAAAACCGTCACGCAGTCATCACGTTTCAACGAAACGAAACAACTGCGCAAAATCCGTCGTCACAGAGGCGTTAATCCTGATTTATTGTTGAGCCTTAAAATATATTGATCATTTTGTATGTACATGGGGAGTGGGCGTATTTTTTGGGGATGTATTTTTACGGATATATTGCAAACTCCCTGCGATTGTAAAAAATCCGCTTTCATATTTTGCGCAACATGTCGCAAAAATTATTGCTTTGTTTGTTTCTACGATAATTACAACTGCGATTTTTGTATATAATTATTATATGAATAAAAATTGAATTTTTCCTAATCGACTTTGTTATTCTCATTAAAAAACCAATCTTCCTCCTAATTTCTAAACGGCTACATGCGGAATTCGGTGCCGAATGATACAAACGTGCTGTCCGCATGCGAAAGCTTTCATAGTCATCTACATACCGGTTCAATAAATGTATGTTTCCACATATGAGGCATTCCACGTCACTTCAGCCAGTGAAAAAAAATCCACAAATAATTTTGAAAAATCGAGTTAATTTATTGAAAAATATTCACCGAATGTCGAAATTTAAAAAAATTCTGACGTTTTTTCTCGTTGATTACCCTTTTTTAACATTTTTCCATTTAAATGGCTGTATCTTTGGCAGGATTTGACGTATTTACATTCGTAAAAAACGAAAATGTGCGTCTTTTTATAGCCTTCCAGAAAAAGCGGGTCGAGCACTCCAAGGCTCCAATACATATGACATATATGTCATATGTATTTAAAAAATCTGGTAAACATACTGCGAGTGCTCCGCACTCTTCAATCGAATATTAATAAAAAAATAAATAGAAATAGCTGTTACTTCACGGTGTTTAGGAATCCCATAATATAAAAAATACCAAAAATCCGTTTTTCGCATTCACAATTTGGGAAAATTCGTAAAAATAAAATAATGAGTGTCTTTTCTTGAGAAAAAAAATATTTTTGCATATTTTGCCCTGAAATGGACATTCGACTTGCTCAATAAAATCTAAATTAATTTTTTTCTGGAAAGCTAAAAAGAGACGCACATTTTCGTTTTTCACGAATGTAAATACGTCAAATCCTGCCAAAGATATAGCCATTTGAATGGAAAAATATTAAAAAATGGCAATCAACGAGAAAAAACGTTCGAATTTTTTTTACAAATGTCGATACTCGGTGACTATTTTTCAATAAAGTAACTCGATTTTTCAAAATTATTCGGGATTTTTTTTTACTGGCTGAAGTGACGTGGAATGCCTCATATATATATTTTTTTAGAAGGAATGTACCGGTAGTGAAAAATCCGAACATAACCGATCGAGCGCCGACACAGCTGCATCGAACAGTCCATTCGACAACGATAATGTTATGGACTTATCTCATCGTACCAGCGTCTGTTGGAAAGAAACTGTACCGAGTTCATCGCAAGAGATATTAAATGTACCTGATGAATTGATAACGCCAAAGAATACTTCCGCGACCTACATCAGTGGGAAGGACAGCCAAGACATGGTTCGTTCGGAAGAGACTGGTGCAACGGAGTCACGCGCGTGCATATGTACCGAAGACGAGAAGGTAATAGATGATGCATAAATGCGCGGAGGTTGCGATAATATACGAATACAGTAGAACCTCGATTATCCGAACCTCGATCATCCGAACCTCGATCATCCGAACCCTCAATCATTCGAACGATGACTTAGTTTATCCGAACGCTCAATTATCCGAACGTTGGCGTGAAAGATACATTGTTGATCGCTGCCACCGCCGTGAGCAACAATGAGCAACCCAACGCAACTTCTCCTTCTCAAACGGCTGCAAGACTTAGCTGCTCAAAAACGCGTTACAGCCGTTCGTCAATTAAAAATGGACGATTTTATAAAAGGTTATATCTTTTTTCAGGTACTTAAAATACACATACACACGCACTCACTCACGCACGCACGCACGCACGCACGCACACACACACACACACACACACACACACACACACACACACACACACACACACACACACGCACGCACGCACACACACACCAACGTTAATATGTATGTCAAATTTTAATATATATGTATGTACTGTGTTTATGTAAAAAGGTGTTGTTTATGATCTCGTCCCAAGAAACCCACGTTGCGATTATCCGAACTAGTCTCGGTCCCAATTGGTTCGGATAATCGAGGTTCTACTGTATGTCGATCCGGATACTAAATTGTTTCCACTTCTTCCGTAATCAATTGCTGCGGAGTGATTGATATTGAGATTGAAACGAGTAGCAACTCCTCCAGCTGCGCCCGTGCGAATACTAGGTCCAGAGACGCAACATCTGTCCTGACCTGCTAATTTCACAACGATGCGATTCTCGTGCGGCTCTGCCGATTGTTTTTAATGCATTGTTGCGTGCGACAAGCAGAAGCTAAAAAGGTTAAGCATGTTTCATGCATAACAATGGTTCATATGCCACAGAACATCGTGGAACAAATAACAGCAGAATGAAGCTTTTTTTACAAAGTGTATTATCATACATTACGCGAACTGGCAGCTAGCTTAGCATAGTCCCGCGTCGGAGTTCAATTGGGAAATGCAGTTGTTGTGGAGAACGTCGACAGTTACTACCACCGCATACCGATACTTGGGAATTGGGGAATGCAATGTATTTTTCATTTCAGCGTAACAAAAAAATACGAGTGGCCGCAGATGGCGTGAGAAGCCTGTACTGCCGTGTGGATATCGGAGCACGGAACTGGAAATCGTTCGGAAACTGTACACGTAAATGTAAATGCACTTGAAAAAAAAACTCCGACATTTGAAACCGAAAAATGTGCAATCGGTAATGCAAACTGCTGGAACATTTACAATGTCGTGGCCCTGGAACGGGGACAATGGAAACAATTGCCAATCTTACCGTTGGAGAACGCAAATATTGTACAATCATTGACAAAAATATCGTTGCTATGCATGTTGCTTTGTGATGTTCATGCACGAATTGAATTTTCAAAGCGGTACTCGCTGTCACGTTGTTGCATGATATTCTTTTTTACGAAATAGAAGTTCGCCGCAACAACATCGCAGGATTCGTCAATCGTAGATTTGCTGGATGAGGAAAATTTGCTAATGAGCCAAAACAGCAACGCCCAGAACGAAGAAGAACCAGAAGCACGTATGGAATTACAGATACCGACAACTCCCGATGGCTCGCCGAAGTGTACCGAAGGCGATTCGTCGAATAAGCCAAAATACCGTTCCGAGACATCCGCCCTCGACGCTCATCGTACTTATACGGCAGTGAACACGGTACGGAGTCAAATGTGGAAAATAAATATTTTTGTAGTGGTACAAATTACGATTATTAATTGTCATTGCGACTTTCAGGTGACCAACAGCGAACTCACGACGAAAGTGAGAATTCGCAGCATCCGTCAACTCGCAAAGGAAGAGGTGCTGGACGGCAAGGCCCTGAAGCGTTCTAGGAAAAGACCAAACGACCGGAACGCCTATGTAATGACCCTGATTGAAAAGTACTCTTCACAAGTATTACCTGAAAACGAATAATTAATGATGCTCTGTTCACCTACATAGGAAATTGAAGACACGCCGCAGAGAGATCTTGCCGTTACTTATGGCAATGTATTTGAGACAACAGCCGCAGCAAAAGACGCGTCGTCATCAGAATTCTTATCTTCCCAAACACCAGAGCAATCATCCACGGAAAGCGGGTTGACGAGTCCGGACTGTCATGTACCGCGGGTACGTCATGGTTTGTAAAACAAATGCCGGAGCGGCAAGCTGTTTAATAAATGATCTTTACCCAGTATTGTATGCAGAAAGCAGCTTATGCACGGCAAAGCGAGCCTTCGCTGCCAAGGAAAAATAGGCGCCGTCGCATTTCCAGTGAAGATTCGTCGGACGAAACGGTAAACAAATATATTAGCTGACCTCGTATGGTAGGTTTCAAATCGGTACAATATTATTGTATAGGACGATGAATCGCTCGGGAAGAAGAAGGAGAAGAGGGATAAGAAGAGAATGAAGATTGGTACGAAGCATCGTGGATACCGGTCATCAGAAAAATACCACACGTCCGAGGATATTGCTCGTTTGGCGAGATCCGTCAACGCCAAATGGGAGAAATTGTGGAAACGTACCGCGGCATTGGCAACTTCAATGGCACGATCTGACGATGGCGTGCCAGTAAGGACGAATAAATTAACTATCCCGGCCGCCGATGAGGATAATATGGTACGATACAATGATTGCGATACTTACACCCCGAAATTAATATATTACTGCAAAACTTCATTTTCAACAGGTGACTCTCGTACCGGGAGGACGCTTCAGCCGCTCGTGCGTCGCACGGGCTGCGGAAGCCAAATGGATGAGGAAACGCATGAACATTCTCGTGGAAGATTTTTGGCCGTTGGAGCAACGTTGCAAGCTCACATTGATGATGAAGAAACGAAATGCTGAGTACCGAACGATAACTAAAAAGGAAATCGATATTTTGACTGGTAAATGGACAGGAGGCACATTTATACGCTAAACATTTCCGACCAAAACAATTTTAATACAACTTAGCCTTCATTCCTGACATATAAAGCGGCAGCGAAAATTCTGGAACGTACTCACCCTCTCAATGATGGAGACATTAACGATTCAAGAGCGGTTCGAACGTGGATTTCGGCGAAAATCAAATCCGATCGAAACCGTCTAAGTCGAATAGGGAGTACGTCGAATACATCGCGTTCAGGAACGTCTCCATCACTGGAGATGACTACAAGTACCGATGACTGTCCCGAAACTGTTGAGCAGGTTGCTGCGGCGACTACAACGCAAAAAAATAAGCAGAAGAATAATATCTGACAACTATTCGCGACATTTCGAGCCACGCTTACAGTGAAAGCGTGTACCGTTACAAACGGTATATTATACGAGACATTGAAGTGTTGAGTTTCGTATAATGTATTTCTGTAGCATATGCAGCGGGCTGTGAATTAAGGCCAAGTGTCACACCGACCGAGCGGCCATGAGTTTTTCAAACATTGTATTTATGTAATTGATTACGTGCCAAAGTTTAAACCGTAATAACTGCTAACCTGCCATTGTAAAAGCGACTGCGTCTCCAAAGAACTGCAATTTTTCGGGTGTTGACAAAAATTGTATCGACAAAATCAGGATTTTGTAACAAATGTATAATTTACCCAGAGAAGAAAATATTTGATACCCTGCATGCACGCGCCAACATTATAGATCTCTATTTTTATCAGCGTCACAATAATATGCGGCACATTATGTGTAGAATGTATATAAATTCCGCACTGTGTGCTTAAAATTGTAAAACAGTGGCGGAACAAAAATTCATGTAATACATAAATATTATTTTTCCATCCATCCCTTCTTCTCTCAACTCGCTTCGGGAAAGAAACGTTATTTCCACCTGCGGTTAATCATCGACAGCCGAAAATCATCGATTTATTGGATTGCCTGACATTCCATCGGGCAACGGTTGAAGCAATCGTCGAGTCAACCATCCAGCGGAAACAAAATGGCCACGGTTGAGCAACCGTTGAGTCAACCATCCAGCGAAAACAAAATGGCCACGGTTGAGCAACCGTTGCGTCAACCATCCAGCGAAAACAAAATGGCCACGGTTGAGCAACCGTTGAGTCAACCATCCAGCGGAAACAAAATGGCCGCGGTTAAACAACCGTTGAATCAACCATTAGGATTTTTTTTTTACGGTTGACTTTATAGTTGTAAAGCTGTCCAAATTCAACCGTTGATATTTTCGGTTGACTTTGCAGTTGCCAAAATTGCTAGGGTATGCATCATATTTTAACATTAACCAAAGCTTTCCATCTGTCATTCTACAAGTGTAATTCGCGATAATTCATCGCTTTAACATTGGTTCTGTGTTATCTATTTATAATCATTATACAAGAGGCCAGAGGCCACTGAGAGAGCAGCGTCTTTGTTCAGCAACTTTTCGGCGATGGTCAGAGCAAAGTCAAATGCAGTAGCCGGTCCTTGGCTAGTTATTAAATTACCTGCAATGAAAAAGTGTATGTATTTTTAAAAACTTAAAGAACCATTCACTTGTCCCGTTACTTTTCCTTCATAACGAATCTCTATTACCATCGACAACAACTTTCTCGTTCATGTATTGGTAGTCATTTACCAATTGGTCCTTCATCGAGGGGTAACAGGTTACACGTTTGTTCTTTGCAATTCCATGAGCTTTCAACGCAGTCGGCGCTGCGCAAATTGCTGCGATAACGCGATTCTCTTTTTCTTGAATTTTTAGAACATCTCCAACCTTCGGAGACTGTAAAATTAAGCACCCAAGTTATAACATCGTGACTTAAACTCGAATTTCGGGGCTTTTCATTTAATTACTGCAATAAATACAGCAAATATTTTCCAATGGATAGACAAGATAAAAGAGAGAGAAAAGATTTACAAAAGTCCGGTACATTTATAATTTCCATTCAAGGGGAGTCCCAACTATAAAGTTACCGATTTTTATGAAGCTTTGCAGAGTCGTAAGGAGTCATGAACCAAAAAAAAATGGAATTTTTTAAAAGTATAACTCTTACGAACAAAAATCGCTTACAAGATCGCGATAGCAATGCATAGGCAGTCATCTCATGTGACAGGTCCAAAAAATTGATTTTTTTGCCCCAATTGCAAAAAATGTGTGCGTGTTATATGGATCCGGCATAGCAGACTAATGGTGGGTCAACATTTTCTTTGTGCAAATCGGACCTTTTGTTTTTACTTACGCCAAGTTACAGGATATACAGTGCTATCGTGATAATTATTTGTTTCTCTCTATGTCCGCCTACTTAGGGATATTCCGATACCCACAAGGTATCGATACCTACTCACATAACTAGTACTTGGAAAAAATTTCGATACTACTCATATGAGTACCTTCAAAGTATCGACACCTACTCGTATCGATACTTTTTACAATTTTTTATGGGACTATATGGGATAATGGGAAAAATATATTTAGGAACCACACATGTATTAATAAACAGTAAGTAGAAATATTATGTGAATCATCTTTATTAATCGATGAAAATATTTAAGACAAAAAAAAATAATTAAGAGAGATAGAGAGAGAGAGAGAGAGAGAGAGAGAGAGAGAGAGAGAGAGAGAAAGAGAGAGAGAGCTGATTGTGAGAATGGAAATGACGCCGCTCGCCGCGCTGCCAGCCCGGCGTAAACAATGAGCGGTTTAAAAAATTGTTCATTCTTGTAATTTGTTCACTAGGATGGTGTTCAGAAATTGTGAAGTTCGCTTAGTCGCATTCGATTCGGTACCAGATATGTTTCTTTTGATGTCGAATAATTATCGCTAGAATGAATCGATGCTATAAGTATTTGATATCGAAAATAAAGAACAGAGTACTTTTTCGTATTCACTTGTATCGTAATATTTCGACTCCGAATATCACAACGATAATACTATATTATACATTCGATAAGCCTCGACCAATTGCGTTTGGTAATGGATGCCAATCGAGTAGCGCTATTGGTTAAAATTACCCAATGACATTAGAGCCGCCAGAGCCTGACCAACTACGGCGCCACAACGGCCGGTGGCGTAGGCTCGAAACCTCGGCCAGCATACAAATACTTCTCAATTCGATACAAGTACTTTTGGTTTCGATACCAAGCAAGTATCGGAACAATGTATCGATACCATAAGTACTTGGTATCGAAAGGAAAGTATCGATACTTTACTTATATTTACTAGTATCGGAACATCCCTACGCCTACTGCGGTGCAAAATTTGTTTAAAATCGGAAACCCAACGTTGTGACCTCCCCATGTTACGGTATTACTCGATGGATCGCTACAATTTTTGAAACTATGAGGAATGATAGTTCTTAATAGGATAATAATACATGAATTATTTTACGAGTTTTCACTAAATAATTTAGTACTTATAAACACATAAATTTAACACGGTCGCTCCTGGGAAAACCGCTCCTGCAGACGTTAATGGTTGCAAAACAAATGAAACTAAATGGCCCGTCACTTTTTAAAATGTTACATCATCAAGATTTAGGATCATGCGATTGATTATGCCAAGTTTAAAATAAATCGACTGTGTAATTGTCGAGAAATGAATTAAAGTAATGAGGAGTAAGGTCTTTTCATGAATTGCGGCGCTGTGCAGGCGTGGCAATGTGTAGTAAAGTCGTATGATGATTATTCTGTCGGTTTAGTAGAAACGCTTTGCTGTACCGTGGTGTAAATCCATGCTAATGGCTCGTTTCGTCACCCCTGGATAGAGTTATCAGCAAGATATCCTATACCTGTAACGTTGTTTATCTGCTGAATAACTTTATCCGTAACTTATCCGTGGTTGACGAAACCGGGCATAAGTTGAATTCATAGTTTCTTGTTTTTTCTGTAGCTTCACTTATTTCTTTTTATTAATAAGATTGCTGATTAATTAATGTCGTCAATGGTTTTTTTTTAGAAAACCATCTATTAAACTTTTATTCCATTCAATCTTTTAAAACATAGCTAGGATAAAACGCACTGAAGCCACGCTTGTCCAAGCTATTTTGAGGTCAGACTTGCTCACTGCTACTCACGAAACAGCCTCAACGCGGAGAGCACAACGCATGCGTAAACAGACCGAGCAGTCCTACCACCGATGAGTAAAAAACAAAATTTAGACTATTCAATCTATAAACTAGTAAAGAATTTATTTTAACGATGAATTAATCAGCAATCATTGGAAAACTCAATATATATTGAGTTTTTGAGTAATTATCGATAATAATAAAATGATCTGATAGTATGAAATAAATTTAAAAATTGGGAAGTTGTTTTGTTGGACAGTTGAAACAGGTGTACTCACTGACAAAACCTCAGTCAAGCACACGCCAATGTCGTCGGATTTTCCTTTAATTATCATGAAAAGCGGAAAATTAACATTTCCAAGTGTTGCTTTATTATTAAAGAGTTATTTCTAAGGTTAAACATGTACGACATGATCTAAGCTTGTACATCTACGATTCGCCCGTTTTGGACTAACTTTTTTCCCGACGGTCCATCCAGTAATACCTTAATCATTTTTTACTAATTACAAATTTCATGAGTGGTCTACTTCTGAAAGCGACTTTGATCCCTCGAGGCCTCCAGGAAGTATAACAACATCGTACTTTCGATTGATGGTTGCTGCATCGAGCTCGGCATCGGCCAACATGTTGACACCCCGACTACACTTTACAGATTGCTTTCCAGTAATGCTTGCAATTGTTACATCGATCTAAAACATCAATTAGTTTTGTCAAACTTTTTATAGTAAACAATAGCTTAAACAATTAGTAAATGTTGCTTTTTTTAACCCCACCATGTCGCATTTGCCGAAAACGGCAAATATTGTAGAAACACATGTTACCAATAGAGGCAGATAAACCCGGGTGTAGCAATACGGATAATTTTAAGAGGAAATGATACCTCATCGCGGTCGGTATGGTAGAACAATTATAGATTCCCAAAAATCTCGAAAACGGCTCTTCAGATCCCGTCGAAACTTTGCCAAACGACGTCAAATAGATAGACGAACAGCTGTCTTCCCCTCAAATTTTCTGAATTTGAGAAAAAAAATGTAGATTGGCTTATCATAAGCCAATTTAGTTTTTTTTTTCTAAAATTCAGAAAACTTGAAGGGCAGACAGGTATTCGTCTATCTATTTGACGTCGTTTGGCAAAGTTTCGACGGGATCTGAAGAGCCGTTTCAGAGATTTTTTCGGGAATCTGTCATTGTTCTACCATACCGACCGCGATGAGGTGTCATTCCCTCTTAAGTACAACAGAGGTGCTTTAGTTGGGACCGGTAAATTAACTAGGCGGGTTTTGCTTAATATGCTCACATCTTACATCACACCGTAAAGTTCTCTTCAAACATCGAAACGGCGCCAACTGCGGATACTCATTAAATATCAATACATTCGCATTGCTCAGTATTGTAATGAATAAAATATATCACTTCTGTTTAAAAATGTGTTTTATTGAACGTATAACCACGCTTTGGCGATTAGTGGTATCCAAACACGCGCGACATTTAGCAACAATGTGCGCCGTTGCCTCTACGTTTCGTCGGTGTGGGAAAAACTGATTGTTGCATTTATAAAAATGTCGATAATTAATAAACGGCATAGACGAATCATTTTAGTTTTGGGCTACATCATAGTCATAATATACTGAGTAGTTTGACAGTTTTTCGTAACATTTTAAACATTTTTTCACACTTTTTTGTGCGTAAAACTGCCGTTCAGCGATTAGTGTAGGCATCCCCCTATGTTAAAGAGTGTTCCTTCAACATTTCAGGGTACATTTCATGGAAACGGTGTAGAAGATCGATTTAAAATTTGCTGGGTGCATTCTGTATATGATAGAGGAGAATTTACTGTATAAATTTGAATCAGATGGTATCATTTCGTCACGTGTGCTGAAACTCCTTAAAGAGACCAAACGCACTGTTGAAAATTGTTTTGTCATGTTTTAGCTGCATCTTGTAATCAGGACATAATAGAAATAAAGTGACAAAAATTCTGTATTCTTTGATTACTATATATTTATAATAATCATAAATATGACAAATTGCGTATTGTTTATTGCAAACATGCGTGTTTGCATGCGTACGTACGAAGACTCTCGTTACATTAGAATATTACTTTCTGCGTGTGTAGAGGATAGAAAAGTAGCCAACACACGTTGTTTTCCATTTATTCGACATCCCGAAATTAAGAAGTGAAAAACATCCTTCAATTCAACGCTAATGTGTGTGTGTAGAAATATCACAGCAAGGCTTCTGTGATAGCCGGCTCACAGATTTGATAAAACTGTGCCTGCAACGTTCTATTCAAATCAGGGGCTGGGACACCTCGAGCGATTTCCTTGTCAGAAGGGGGTGGCGGTCGGCGGACGTGTATTACCCACACACACACACGCACGCACGCACGCACGCATATATATTAGGGTGTGCGGAAAAAAATCGATACTTTTTTTTTCGGTTGCATCCACCAAAAAAGGTGAATTAAGGTAAAAAAAGAAGAATCCTCGAAGGAGAGCTCAAAAAAAAATTATTTCGAACGGCGCATTGCATTTGAATACTTTCCATAAGAATAACACAGGAAAATATTGGCACTTCTGAACATCGTAGTAAAACTCTTCAGAAAAAAATCTCGTTTGCACTCGTAGTGCAAAATCACAAGCTTCACACTAAGGCCACGAACGGGAAACCGCTAGATTTTCCCCTCATTTTGGCCTCGAATCAAGATCTGTCACTGCTACAAAATTTCATTCGTTATTGCAAAGTGAATCCTGTAGTAGGGGAGGCTACCTCGAAAAAATTAGCTAGTCACTTGTGGTACTTTAACGAGAAAATTGTTGCTTTGTCGTTTTTTGAGGATGCTGTGCCGATAAGTGTGAAGGCAAAAATGGTACAAGTTCTGCAATCTCGAGAAAAATCCAAAAATCCTTCCGAGTGAGTAATTGTTAAAAAAATGATTGAGAAATGGTGCTGAAAAAAGTTATAAGCGATTTCGCCACTCAAGAATTCTTATTTCTTTTCCAGCAATTCAATTTACCTCATGATTTTTTGAGAGTAAATATTGAATTATGGCCGGAAAATGCCATTTATTTAAGTTGCTTAGATTTTGTTAACCCAAAAGTCGTTAATAACGTAGCCGAACGTCGTGTCACTTTGATAGAAGCATATAACGGTTCATTAACAAAAAACGAAGAGCAGCTACAATATTTATTGGGCGTAGTGCAAAATCATCGACAGAAATACCCTAATTGCAACAAACAGACTCTTAAGAAAAGGAACGATGATTATCAAGCATTATAATGTAAAAACAAATTATTTTATCTTATTAAACCAAATTAATTGAATAAAACTTTTCGAAACACGATCAATGATGGACGTCGTTTCTTTTATATTTCTTGTTGTACTTGATTCTTTTTTGTATCAGAGAAATATTTTGAGAACGATTCCATGCAAATTGTATGTTAGAGCAGAACATTCTCGACAAAAAAAAAACCCCAAAAAGTTTTTTCGTAAAGCGAAAAATTCGATTTCTACAGCCTTTCGAATTATTTTTTTTCTATTAATTCAATTTCAGACAGCGATTCCACTTGAACGGTTGTTCTGAGCTTATTTTTCGTAAAAACTTTTTTGTTGGAAATTCGTTTCTCCATGAGAATGTGTTAAGAGGGAATGACACCTTATCGCGGTCGGTATGGTAGAACAATTATAGATTCCCAAAAATCTCTGAAACGGCTCTTCAGATCCCGTCGAAACTTTGCCAAACGACGTCAAATAGATAGACGAATACCTGTCTGCCCTTCAAGTTTTCTGAATTTGAGAAAAAAAAAACTAAATTGGCTTATGATAAGCCAATCTACATTTTTTTTCTCAAATTCAGAAAATTTGAGGGGTTGACAGCTATTCGTCTATGTATTTGACGTCGTTTGGCAAAGTTTCGAGACGGGATCTGAAGAGCCGTTTCAGAGATTTTTGGGAATCTATAATTGTTCTACCATACCGACCGCGATAAGGTGTCATTCCCTCTTAATGACATCTTTGTGTGATTTTTTCCTGACGAGTTGCATTACCACATTCAGAAATCCCAATATTTTCCTGGGTTATTCTTATCGAAAATATTCAAATGCAATGCGCCATTCGAAATAATTTTTTTGTGAGCTCTCCTTCGAGGATTCTTCATTTTTTACCTTAATTCACCTTTTTTTGGTGGATGCAACCGAAAAAAAAAGTATCGATTTTTTTCCGCACACCCTAATATATCTATACAGGGTGTCCCAAAACTCAACGATAATCTGAGACCGGATGAAAGGCCAAGTTATACCAGTTCTGGGAAAAATAAAAAAAAAAAATCCATATCACTCAGTTCAGCGATAATAGACATTTTAAAAAAAAAGTTGAAATTCGACACCCTTGGTCGCATTTTCAAGTCCTGTGATTACCAATGTCACAATTTCGCTGTGATTTTTTTAATTTCGTGATCTTCATTAACGATGCTATTAATCGCAACTACAAATTAATGCAAAAAACATTGTTAATTTAATAAAATAAGTTAAGTTTTAGTGAGTCATGGTTCACAAAAATATTGTTAGTTAACTTTGACACTTCATTTGGAAAAAATAATGTACTACACTACCCTCGGCAAGTTGTTTCAAAAGATGGCGCATTTAATCAAGATTTCAAAATGGTGCAACACTTGCCACTTTTCTTGCCATTAAAAATTTTATTTCTTATTTTTTTCAAATTGAGCTCATTTTGAACAACTCAACATTAGGATTTTTTGTTACTAAAATTTGTTATTTTTTGTTTCTGGTCTGAAATAAAATTATTATTTTTAGTAAAGAGGTAATTGAGTCAGTTAATAACCAATTTTTATTGTAAAAAACATATGTTTTTTACAATAAAAATTGGTTATTAACTGACTCAAAAAAACATATGTTTTTTACAATAAAAATTGGTTATTAACTGACTCAATTACCTCTTTACTAAAAATAATAGTTATTTCAAAAGATGGCGCATTTAATCAAGATTTCAAAACGGTGCAACACTTGCCACTTTTCTTGCCATTAAAAATTTTATGTCTTATTTTTTTTCAAATTGAGCTCATTTTGAACAACTCAACATTAGGAATTTTTGTTACTAAAATTTGTTATTTTTTGTTTCTGGTCTGAAATAAAATTATTATTTTTAGTAAAGAGGTAATTGAATCAGTTAATAACCAATTTTTATTGTAAAAATCATATGTTTTTTACAATAAAAATTGGTTAATAACCGACGGGATCTGAAGAGCCGTTTCAGAGATTTTTGGGAATCTATAATTGTTCTACCATACCGACCGCGATGAGGTATCATTCCCTCTTAAATACAGTTTTCGATCTATAACCAGACATTTTTACTTCACTTGGCTTTCTATCGGACGAATAATTTGCTTTCATTTATCTGAATATATTGCAGTACATACATGCATATCAGTGCTGCAGATTTCAGAGACAAATCTCAATTAACACAATTTTTTCTCAAAATTTAGTAATGTGCACCTAAATTTCGAATTGGATTTTGAAACTCAATTACTTGCATTCGAACGGTTGAACTTTTAAATATTAATTTAATTTAATTTTAGTTGAATTTAATGGTCATTGACTTGAATTTTAATTGAATTTTAATTCAATTCGAAACCAAACAAATCCAAACAAACACGTTAACTCGCTAGAACTGAACCAAGTCTCCCTCCTGGAACATACAAGTTAAAATGGACCTGACACGTTATTTATTCAGAGAAATTATTGTTCTACAGACGAAGTTCGGGAACTAATTGTTTCTTGCTGTGTGGTTCTAGAATGTGATGAAGGAAAAAAATTATAAATCGTTGGATGATTAATTACCAAATACTCATTGAGAATTTCGAAAATTAATCATTTTTACAACTATTTGCATGGGTATGCTTCTATATATGCTGGTTCCAACGTTTTCAATGTAAATAACCAATTTCATTTTGTTTAGAACAATGTGTTTTCGGGTAATAGGTTCTACGTAGTTCTAAAGTACTCAGATTTGTCGAGCTTGAAAACACAAGCGCCAAGCTTGGAGCACGTAGCTAGAATCTTTCCATAAAAAAAGGAGTTGAAGTAACTTACGTTGGCTCGACGCAAAATATCGACTGTAATAACGACTTCCATTTCTTCGGCGCCATCAGCTAATAATAAAATTGCATTTTTTTTCACCATTTTAATAGAGCCACCGAAATTAGGTTTTAATACAGACTGAGGAAAGGGTAATATTGGATATTAATTATGAGTGCAAACGACGGCTGGGGGGTTAGGAAAAGTTTTGCAGCAATCATGGAAACCAGGGAGACTGGAGTAAAGGAGTGGACACTCCATAGGAGATAAGCAGCAAAAGACGGCCCCAAAATCCCGACTTTTAAGTGACCGCAGGGGCGCTGCGATCGCAATTCCCCGATTTATAGTAATACTTGTAGCTAAAGGTTCTAGGCATGCGCATTAGAGGAAAGTTGTCAAAATGGGGGTTTGCGTTTTTTTTGTATTGCATGATATTTGCAAACTTGTACTATACTAACATTCAGTTTTTTTTCTTTTCGGAGCGTTCAGTTATATTTTTCGTTTATTATAAAACACAAAAACGATTCGTGTTTCGTAGTTGACGGAGCTAATGTGCGGAACTCTGGTTGTTAGAAAGTGAGATAATGAGAATGAAAACTGTAAGATTGTTGCATCGCTCAAAAAAATGCACAGAGTCAGACTGAGCTTCAATGCATGACGTACTGGAGGATTTGCAATGTTTTCCATTTTTATTCTTCCAATAATGTTAAGAGCGATGCTGGAAGCGTTCACGCGTGCGATTAACAACGGCAGACAGAAGTGTTACAATGAAAAGTAATCAATATAATTTTGAACAATAAATTTAAATATGGTTCACTGCGAATGAATTAAATAAACAATCTGTACTGTTAACAAGGCGCATTTTGTTGTACATTATGTCTGTGTAATAATAAATGACTCTCACAATAAGTAATAATAATAATCACAAATATTCTATTGTATTTTTTCAATAGAAATAGGTTCAATAAATATTTCGTTCTCAAATTATACACATTTAACATTGCCTCTTATAAAACATTAATAAATATACACAAAACTTATTTAAAATGTGAGTTTTAATTTATGATTTATTTACACATCATATATAATACTTTATTTTCGAGCATGGATTCAATCCACAGACAACCATGTATAAGTAGCCGACGGAAAGCTAAGCAAGAGAGTAGATCTATATATAAGGGAAAGCCGATTGCAACGCTACCTACAACTCTTATTTTCCTTGATTTTGGAGCCATATCGTTAGCACACAGTGTGTCCACTCTTTTACTCTAGTCTCCCGGATGGAAACCATGGAGCTAGATCACGGTCATGGAGACTAGAGTAAAGGAGCCCGAACGCAATGCTGGCGAAATGGTTGTGAAAGTGATGAATGATCCGCGGATTGTTCCCGCCTGGCGGCGCTACCACTGCTGGCTCCGTCCGCGCGGTGATTTTGAATCGTCGATCCGCAATTTGTCATATATTTGTTTCTTATTAGCGCAGTTTATAATACTGAAGAGTAATATTGATATGCTTTTGTTTAAATTATGAAATGATAATATATCAGTAATTTTTTGCTTGGAGGTGATCTCTACTGTAAATGTTTTATTTGTATACGGTGACACGTACGATTAAACAGCCATAATGTGAATATTACATACTGGATTTTCAAGAAAAATATTTTTTTTCGTCGCTACAAAAAGACATAATAAAGTATATAATTTACATCAAACCTCAAATCAACCAACAAACCAAACACATATATATATATATATATATAATACTCACATATATAGTAACTGACAGCAGTGCAGCCAGATCGCGCGTAAAAGTTACCCCCTCTCTAGTCTCTTACGCGCCCATCACACACAATCATAGTAGCGCGTGTCCGTGAGCGAGCGACGCTCGGACGTCTTCGGAAAGAGCCGAGCACGGTCGAATTTTCCCGACCGCGCCTTCGGCAGCTACACCAACACATGGACGCTGAGTACGTTCATGTGCGGCCAAGCCGAAACGAAGGCTTCGAGGGAAAAAGCAATCTGAGCACGACTCGCGCGTGACTTCACCCGACGACACGCGGGAGGCTTTTAGATGATTTCAATGCTTATTTAGCTCTCGATTCTCTGCTGTATTAATGTATTAAAAAAATGTATCGCGCACTCTGATCGCTTATTTTTTTAGTTTATACGTTAATTTAAATATAATAATAAATCTAAATTACAACTTATTTATCCTATATAAAATTGTTTATGCTTTACTCACACCCGTCCTTATGTCAAATAAACTATAATTCATAAAAGTAAGCGGAAATATATTTATATTCGTATTATTATATTAATTCTCATACTTTCATCAAGCGATAAAGCATTATCTCCAAAAACAAGCTAATCATCCATCCGGCCGCGAATCCCAAGTACCAGAAAGTGTACATATTCTACAAGCGATGAGATGGTCCCGTTGGTAGCGTTCCTGGCTTCGGTCCGCAGGGGCCCCTAGTGCAAATTTTTCTCCAAATTTTTCATAATTTCTCATATTTTAGTCGTATTTGAGATTTTCGGAGAAAAAATGATTTAAAGCAGATTCAAGTTCTGGTCTATTTCCCAAAAACACATTGTTTTTACTGAAAATTCATGATTCCTCATTTTTATCCCGGAAATTTCTCTTTTTCCTATGACCTGAGTGAACCGCTGCGGACATATTCGGAGAAAAGTTAAAGATGAAAAGAAATGAGATTTTCGTAAAAAAAAACTTATTATTATTATTTTTACGGAAATTTCCTTTTTTCCTATTACCTGAGTGAACGGCTGCGGAGATATTCGGAGAAAAGTTATAGATAAAAAAATGAGATTTTTGCAAAAAAAAAACACATTTTTTAAGCCTTATAAGTCTGAGAAATAATGAATTTCCGAAATGTTTGCATACATTATTTTCCTTAAGGGGTAACACCACTGTAACGGCCTGCCACGAAGTGTTTTAGACAAATAATACTTGGGGTAATTATTAAGCATATATTGAAGTATATTGCAAAAAAATTTTATGGGAAAATATTACAAAATGACGACACTGCAGCAATTTATTCCGAGGCATGTTGAACATAAGGTGCTATGCGGCACGTAGTATAACTTGTGCCAATTTTAATGTGGACAAAATATTTTTTTTTTAACCTAGATGAGTGTAGCCAGTGAACCCCGTAGAGGATTTTAGAAATATTGATTTTTGAGTAATTGCAGAGTATTTGACTAAAAATGTTCATCTAGACCTAATAAAACAAAATTCCCTTTTTTTTTAAAATTGGCACAGTTACACTGCGTGCCGCAGAGTTTCGACATGCTTCGGAAGAATTGCTGCAGTGTCGCCATTTTGTAATATTTTCGAATAAAAATTTCTAGCAATATACTTAAATATATGCTCAATAAATACCGCAAGCATTATTTGTTTATCACATTTTCTTCCGCCAAAAAAAAATATCAAAAAATACGCTTCCTGTAAGACCGTTACAGTGATGTGGCCCCTTAAAGCCTTCATATAATTTCCGACATTTTCCCGTGATCGTAATTAAAATGATGAAATATTCGGAAAAATTTGAAAAAATTCGGAGAAATTCGAAGAAACTCGGATGTTTGCGTAAAAATAATGCTCCGGAAAACTCCGAATTCTTCATATTTGTTCTAATTCATAGAAAAATTCGAAAAAATTTGCCGGAAAAAATCGGAATTTTTCAGAAAAAAATTTGCACTAGGGGCGCGGGATCGTTCCCAGCGCTCAGTGCTTTCTTTAAATAATTATTATTACTATTAATTCTTATTTGATTAGTTATTTTTATTAGTTATCATTATTATTTTAATTAGTTATCTTTTAGTGTCGAAAAATTTATCGACCACTCTGAGCGATAAAGCATTATGATAATGCTTTATCGCTTGATGAAAGTAAATGAGAATGAATATAATAATACGAATATAAAAATATTTCCGCTTACTTTTATGAATTACAACTTATTTGGCGGGTGTGAGATAAGCGCAAACAATTTTTCAGAAGATAAGTCGTAATTTAGATTTATTATTGTATTAGAATTAACGTACAAACTAATAAAATAAGCGGTCAGAGTGCGCGATACATTTTTCGACACTAAAAGATAACTAATTAAAATAATAATGATAACTAATCAAATAAGAATTAATAGTAAAAATAATTTTTCAAAAAAGCACTGAGCGCGGGGAACGATCCCGCGCCCCTAGTGCAAATTTTTTTCCGAAAAACTCCGATTTTTTCCGGAAAATTTTTCCGTATTTTTCTATGAATTGGAACAAATATGACGAATTCTGAGTTTCGCGGACAATTATTTTTACGCAAACATCCGAGTTGAGCCGAATTTCGCCGAATTTTTTCAAATTTTTCCGAATATTTCATCATTTTAATTACGATCACGGGAAAATCTCGGAAATTATATGAAGACTTTATGGGGTAACACTACTGTAACGGCCTTACAGGAAGCGTATTTTTTTATATTTTTTTTGGCGGAAGAAAATGTGATAAACAAATAATACTTGCGGTATTTATTGAGCATATATTTAAGTATATTGCTAGAAATTTTTATCCGAAAATATTACAAAATGGCGACACTGCAGCAATTCTTCCGAAGCACGTCGAACCTCTGCGGCACGCAGATAACTGCCAATTTTAATCTAAAAAAAAGAGTTTTGTTTTATTAAGTCTACATGAGGGTAGCTACTGAACCACGTAGGGGATTTTCGATAAGTTAGTTTAAACAATATTTATTAACAAATAAATGTCTTAACAAACAAATTGAACATATTTAGTCAAATACTCGGCAATTACTCAAAAATCAATATTTCTAAAATCCCCTACGTGGTTCACTAGCTACACTCATCTAGAATTAATTAAAAAAATTATTTTGTCCAGATTAAAATTGGCACAAGTTATACTGCGCGACGCAGAGCACCTTAAGTTCAACATGTCTCGGAGGAATTTGCTGCAGTGTGGCAATTTTGTAATATTTTCCCACAACATTTTTTTGCAATATACTTCAATATATGCTTAATAATTACCCCAAGTATTATTTGTCTAAAACGCTTCGTGGCAGGCCGTTACAGTGGTGTTACCCCTTAAGGAAAATAATGTTTGCAAACATTTCGGAAATTCATTATTTCTCAGAATTATGAGGGATAATAAATGTAATAATTTTTTTTTACGAACATCTAATTTTTTTTTGTTATTGGTTTTTTTTTCTTAGGTACACGCTTTTCGCGTTTGTTACCTATTCTTTCCCTTCATTGTGCCCGTTTCTTTCCTCTACTGTTTTTTACTTTTTTCTCCATCTTTCTCTCTGTTCCCCCCTCTTGCGGCCGCAGCCGACTTCCCCCTCTGTATTATATTCATCATGACATTTCTGTCATGGGTATAGGGAAACTGCGGAAAACCTACACCAATACAGCCGGTCATCGAGTTCGCCCCCCAGTCGTGGAACTAGTCTTATTTCGCCGCGAAATGCCAAAGAAAAACATTTCACAACGAAATGTACGCGACTGGGATTCGAACGCTAACCACTAGACCATCGCACCGGTTAATAGGAAAAAGAAAAAGTTCAGGAAAAAAAATTATAACAATTTTTTACGAAAATCTCATTTTGTTCATCTTTAAATTTTCTCCGAATATCTTCGCAGCCGTTCACTCAGGTAATAGGAAAAAGGGAAATTTCCGGAAATAAATAACAATAATAAGTTTTTTTTACGAAAATCTCATTTCTTTTCATCTTTAACTTTTCTCCGAATATGTCCGCAGCCATTCACTCAGGTCATAGGAAAAAGAGAAATTTCCGGGAAAAAAATGAGAAATCATGAATTTTCAGTAAAAAAAATGTGTTTTTGGGAAATAGACCAGAACTTCAATATGTTTTAAATCATTTTTTCTCCGAAAATCTCAAATACGACTAAAATATGAGAAATTATAAAAAATTTGCACTAGGGACCCCTGCGGACCGAAGCCAGGAACGCTACCAACGGGACCATCTCATCGCTTGTAGAATATGTACACTTTCTGGTACTTAGGATTCGCGGCCGGATGGATGATTAGCTTGTTTTTGGGGATAACGCTTTATCGCTTGATGAAAGTATGAGAATTAATATAATAATACGAATATAAATATATTTCCGGTTACTTTTATGAATTATAATTTATTTTACATAAGAACGGGTGTAAGTAAAGCGTGAACAATTTTATATGAGAAAAATAAGTTGTAATTTAGATTTATTATTATATTTAAAATAACGTATAAACTAAAAAAATAAGCGATCAGAGTGCGCGATACATTTTTTTAATACATTAATACCGCAGAGAATCAAGAGCTAAATAAGCATTGAAATCATCTAAAAGCCTCCCGCGTGCCGTCGGGTGAAGTCACGCTCGAGTCGTGCTCAGATTGCTTTTTCCCTCGAAGCCTTCGTTTCGGCTTGGCCGCACATGAACGTGCTCAGCGTCCATGTGTTGGTGTAGCTGCCGAAGACGCGGTCGGGAAACTTCGACCGTGCTCAGCTCTTTCCGAAGACGTCCGAGCGTCGCTCGCTCACGGACACGCGCTATTATGATTGGGTGATGGGCGCGTAAGAGACTAGAGAAGGGGCAACTTTCACGCGCGATCTGGCTGCACTCACTGACAGTAAAACGTCATTGTATGTATGTCACAAACACTGCTAAGCCGGTCCTCACAGACCTATCTTATTCGGTCCCTGGCGCTAGTATCGCTTGCGGATATTTTTCGAACTACAAGATCTTTCATCACTTTCGCGATCACTTTTCGACGATTTCGCCATATGCGTTCGGGCTCCTTTACTCTAGTCTCCATGATCACGGTCTTACATATACAGGCAAAGAACAGATATTACATGCAACACCACCGGCTCGTGTTAAGAGGGAATGATACCTCATCTCGGTCGGTATGGTAGAACAATTATAGATTCCCAAAAATCTCGAAAACGGCTCTTCAGATCCCGTCGAAACTTTGCCAAACGACGTCAAATAGATAAACGAACAGCTGTCTTCCCCTCAAATTTTTTAAATTTGAGAAAAAAAAATGTAGATTGGCTTATCATAAGCAAATCTAGTTTTTTTTCTCAAATTCCGAAAATTTGAGGGGAAGACAGCTGTTTGTTTATCTATTTGACGTCGTTTGGCAAAGTTTCGACGGGATCTGAAGAGCCGTTTTCGAGATTTTTGGAAATCTATACTTGTTCTACCATACCGACCGCGATGAGGTACCATTCCCTCTTAATATTTGGCAGATAATATGTAGTTAGTATTTCCGCCGGTAGACTGCGCGGCGATGTTAGAAAGAGATCGACAATCTGTTTCCATCTCTCTTCAAGAGCACTACCCTACTTGTGGTGCCCTGGTTGTGACGGCTACGAGAAAGATGTTTTTTTTTGTTTTGATTTAGCCATACTAGCCAAATCGTCCGAGTTCCACACGTAAGACCGTGGTTCATAGCATGCTTATCGTTGATCTGATTGGCCCGAACGCGGTCCAAAATTATGCGAACCAGGACTTATTTGGTCGTGCGTAAATAAAATGAACCAAACTATTATATGCAATGAAGTTTATCATTAAATGCAATAAAATAAACACAAAAGTCAAAAGAAACACTGTAATTCACTTATGGAAAACAACCCCGTATTATATCTTCAGACGATAAGATAGAACTTGAGGAAGCAACTTTCGACGGGGCAGGCCAGTGGGAGTACCAACGTAAAGCTCAAATCCCTCAAAAATGAAAAAGACAATCTTATTGTGTATTGCGCCGTAGCGGCAGCGGCTGTAGCACAGCATCTCGCGGACGTGAACGCACTTCTGACCGCTACAATTTACTTTTATATTGCATTTAAGTGTATCCAAATAAAGCATTAAAGACTGATGAACCGCCGGGCGCTGTGACGTTCGTGATGAAAATTCATCGCTCCAACAGGAAGCTTTGAATTTTAGAGGTTATTCCGAGCGAAACAATTGACAAAAAAAAACGTCATCTCGTCGATTGTTGACGAATGAAGTTGCGTTGTCAATTGAAAAAAGTACTATCGGTGGCGCGAGCGGGAAAAACGGTAATACTTCCGATCGCCGAGTTTCGAATGGGCAATAAAACATCAACGATGATCGCGATAGAATTTTCAGTGTTTCTTTCAAGTTGCAACTTGATTGAGAGTCTCGGCTGTGAAGGTGAAGGACAAAATTAATCCACCGAAGCAACACGGTATTTTCTCAATCGCACATCTTCGTTTGTCGGGAAGATCGGGCCTTGTACCCTTTGGTCGTTGTGACAACTCTGTGATATGGGCTTCCCGGGAAATTTACGAAAATCATGTAAGCGTCGACAAGGCGAGTAGCACACGCCATTCTCGCTTCTAGATGTTTTTCATCCCGATTCAAGTTAACGAATAAGTCAATTGCAGCCAATTTTTGCTTCAGGTCCGATCGCAGCTACAGCATGGGTTCAGCTACAGAGATGATAAATGACTTTGACGACGAGCGCACATTGGACGAGGAAGAAGCACTGGAAGGTAGCGAAGATTCGCACAACGAATTATCCAATTTACAAAAGGTCTCGTAGGCAATTCTTTATTTCATATCCATCGTTTTAAGTTATTAGGGTGAGGATGCCGACTCTGACACATTTTATTTGACGCTTGTTTATTTTGTCGGCCAAATTCTACGTCGATCGGCACTTTAAGGAGGTAGGCGACAATTGCAAACTTGTAATCAGAAATATTGAAAAAAATAAATTTTCACGGGCTAAGAAGGCTGATTAAAAAATAGTTGGGACGTTTATTCGTATGTAGATTAATAAGGTTGGAGCGTTAGCCACAATCCAAGATTAAGTATTCAAAAATATATATTTTATCGACTAGACTATACTGAGCCGTTACGAAGTTTTTACAAGTTTTCCACTTCCACACACCAGAGATGAAAAATAGTTTGATGTATGTAATTTAACGCACGGTTAGATGGGCAAGACATTCACGCTACAAGTGATGTAATTGTACTGGCTATTTAGCACCAAGATAAACCATTTTCAACAACAGATTAACACAAACTAAATCTTTGTAAACATTTAGAAAAAAAAGCCAATCTTGCCGTTCGTAAACCACATATATTCAATATTGAACCAACAAGGTGTTATGAAAGATTACGATTCTTGGCTGGCGAATGAAGTGCATCGTATAAAACATTCGCCGACACAGTTATTTTCATAATCATCGATAATGCTATATTTTTTCATGTTGGTAGTAAAACAAAAGTTTTTATAACTTACGTAATAAAAATATAAAAATGTAAAAATTCAATTATATATTTTATGAAAAAATTAGCTACTACAGAAAAAATCTATACCTCGTATGCATTTTTCGGAGGTTCATTGAAAAAAATAAAAAACGTATAAACCGGCATTTGACTCAACTGGACCGCTCCAACCTCCTTAAGAAAGTTTTGTTTGAAATTTCATTACAAAATATGAATAATCAAAGAAGCTATGAAGATTCTCTAGAAAGACTTTTGAACGTGAGAGGCTCAATGTTGGACTTGATTTTGGCCCCCAGCCGGTTCATCTGACACACAACAAAAAAGATTTTTTTCTCGAAATAGATGATGTTGGCTAAGACTTGATTCGGCCTTTTTTGAGATCGCGTTTCAATTATTGAGAAAAAATAAAATTCAATTTTTTTTCTCGATTTTTCTTGGAAGAATGAAATTTATTATTGTCAAGGTTTTCCTTTCGCGAAGGGCCGTATTTTGTGGGGGCACAAGGAGGAGGCCTTGCTGAATAATTCGTAAATTACTCCTTCTAGAATAATCGGGGAACAGTCAGGCAATTTTGTCAGACTTTACTTTTCGCAGGAATAGCAAAAAAATGAAATCGACTTGGAAAAAAAAAAACAAAAAAGCATAAAAATTGATATTTTTCTATATTTTAAATATTTACAGTAGAACCTCGATTATCCGAACCTCGATCATCCAAACCCTCAATTATCCGAACAATGACTTATTTTATCCGAACTCTCAATTATCCGAACGTTGGCGCGAAAGATACATTGTTGCTCGCTGCCACCGCCGTGAGCAACAATGAGCAACCCAACGCAACTTCTTCTCAAACGGCTGCGAGACTTAGCCGCTCAAAAACGCGTTACAGCCGTTCATCGATTAAAAATGGACCATTTTATTTAAAAAAATATAAAAAAGCTTTCAACTTTTTTCAGGTGTTTTAAATACATACATACATACATACATATATATATATATATATATATATATATATATATATATATATATATATATATATATATATATATATATATATATTTCAACGTTAACATGTATGTCATACTTTAATATATATGTATGTACTGTTATTATATAAAAAGGCGTTGTTTATGATCTCATCCCAAAAAACCCACGTTTCGATTATCTGAACTTTTGATTATCCGAACTAGTCTCGGTCCCAATTGGTTCGGATAATCGAGGTTCTACTGTATATTATTCTTCGTTGTATACAAAGAAAAGTTATGTCAGTGCCAAACATTGAACCATTATTAAAACTAAAACTAATTTACTCCGAAGCTATATACATTTGCATTCGATGTGCATCCACACTTTGTATCCACACATGCACAACGGCACAATTATTGTTGTAGATAAGTGTTTATATTTATTTTTCATTTATTGGCACCGGCATACAAATTTCCATTTATAATGAAGAACAGGTTCTGCATTTGCTTTTAATGAATTTTATCGTCACTTTACAGTGTTTGAATTATTTTTCCAATTTCAGTTTTTTTTTAAAATTTATTATAATATTCAACATTTTCATATATTTGATATTAAAACAATTATCTTCTTTATTTCACTCCAATCTCCCTGGAATATTTGCAAAACCTGTGTGGAAAACCTGAAAAAGTCAGAGAGTTTCTGAGCCAATAATACGTAATAGCCATGAATGAAAATAAGTAACAAACAATTATTATACCAAACGATAAACCGGAATGAAAAATTTCGCGCCAATTTAGTAGAGTCGGTGATTTTTACATTTTCTTTGAAAAGTCGCGGCTACGAAAATTCTTCTGCTAGTCACATTTTTACACAAGTTTCATTATTCATATTTTTTCCTTAAACATTCGGTGAGCCCCTGTTTTGATCGTCGTTATTGAATCTTGAAAAAAGAAAATAACCCGCGTGAGCATTTTAAATCAGGCATCTAGAAGTTATTTAGCATATAAATTATTTGATAGAAATGTGGCCAGCGCGCCATCTCCATAAAGTGCAATTTTTTGCGTCGTAATTTTTCGTTAAAAGTTGGATAATTTGACTTGAAATTTTGCCAGTATACTGGGATGTATTTTTTACTTCATTGTAGATAAATATCAGTCAGTTGTTAAATATTCGGGTTCGTGAAAGGAATACCTCAACAACGAATGGAAAAAAAAAAAAAATGTTAGGAAGGACAACGTCGGTCAAGACTATACTACTACAACAGTAAATAAGTGCACCAAATTTCAAGTCGTTCCCCGTTTATTAGATGTCGAGAAATCGTGTATGCGGTTTCAAAAAGATTCTTTCGACGAGACGAACGCATTTCAAGTTTTACCAGCAGTTGGGTCGATTCCTAGCCGTTTTACCAGCGATTCCTGCACCATGTTTTGCCTTCCTCTTCAATTTGAGTTGCCTCAAGCGACTATCGATTTTTTTAAACTACGTCCAAAGTTCTGCATCTTTAATTGAGTAAAAAGATCCTGCAAGGTTGTTAGCTCTGGAATATATGCTGGCATTTTTTAAAATAATTCAACTTTTCATATACCGGCAGAATAGAAATTTCAAAAACCTTTCTACCAGAGAATCCCTCGTATCCCTGCTACTCTTATTCACATGGTAGCCCTCAGCTCAATGTATACCTTTAAAGCAGTGACAGCCGAGGTCAAACACTACCAAAATAACTAGTGTTAGTAAGCTCTACCGAGTTGTAGTTTTTGAGGTATATACATTTGCGTGATTTTCCAGGTAAGAAAGCCACCTGTCGCCGCCGCCGCTGCCGCCGCCGCCGCCGCCGCCGCAAAGAGACAAAAATATACAGCTATATAGGAATCTTTATTGACATTCCTGTTCGCTGAGTAATATATAGAGCTATAATTCGGGAAACAACGAGGTAAATAAAGATTCGAATGTCAATTTTTGTTATTTTGCGTCAGCGGCTGGCGTTTTTCGGAGCAAATCACAGAGGCTTGAAAAATTTGACAATGAAAAGTCTCGGTGCGAATAGTAACATTTGTTATTTCGTTAGGATTTGACCTCTTCTATCATCATCTCAAAGGAATAAGTACGTCAAGCCCAATGTCACTTACGATGTAATCGGGTGTTGGTGTAATTTCTTGTTTACGAGCACGTAAACAAGAAATATAACTGAGAATATCGCAGGAGGGTGATATGCCATTGAAAGAATTGCTGGCCAAATACGGATGCACTCAGATGACGTCAGAGAACTCGGACAGTTTGGATCAGTTGAGCGTGATGCAGGGCGAGGAGAGACTCGCGGCGGCCGAGAAGTGCGATAACGAGGTGGAAGAGTACGAGGACGAGGACGAGGAAGAGGAGGACGAGGAGGACGAGGAAGTCGAGGACGACGAGGACGACGAGGACGATGAGGAGGCGGCGGCGGCGGCGGCGACCGTCGTTAATCCAAAAATCCCTGGCGACAAGATGTTCAAGCAGCTGAGCTTGAGAGAATTTTATCTCGAAATGATAAAGATGGACGCTAAACGTATGTGTATAGCGGACGGTAAAGGGGTCGAGGGGACGAATCGGGAGAGCGTCGATGAGTCTCGTAACGAAGTTGATCCCGGTTTGAGTAATCGTAGACGAACAGTCGGTGGTAATCCCGGTGAGGATAACGAGGTGCGACCAAGAGTGAACGACGGTGCGATCGGTAACAATGGAAATCCATCGTCGCAGAGTGGTGCGAGTGGTGAGGGTGGTGCTGGCGGCGGTGGTGGCGAGGGTGGCAACGGTAGCGCCGGCGGAAGTGACGGCGGTGGTAGCGGCGCGAGTGGGGGCGGTAACGGTGGCGGCGGTATCGGTGGGGGCGGCGGCGGCGGCGGCGGCGGCGGCGGAGGCGGTGGCGGAGGCGGCGGCGGCGGCGGCGGCGGCGGAGGTGGGGGCTCGTCGAGACTATTGAGAAGCGTATCGCGACCGCAGAGCGAGGAGGAAGACGACGACTGTGATTACAGTCCCGACGAGGAGGAGTGGAAAAAAACGATAATGGTCGGTAGCGATTACCAGGCCACGATACCCGAGGGTCTTTGCAAGTACGACGATGCTCTGCCTTACGAGAACGAGGATAAGATACTCTGGAATCCTTGTTTCATATCCAAGAAGGAGGTCGAAGAATTTCTCGAGCGCGCACAATTGTCCAGCGTCAAGAGCAATAATATACCGCCAACCGGTGGACACATAAGGGACGACGAGCAGGCACTTTATCTCTTGTTACAGTGCGGCTATAATCTCGAGGAAGCACTGAGACGACGAAGAATGAACGTATTACCACCTACAGACGCCATTAGCCTCTGGTCCGAGGAGGAATGTCACAACTTTGAATCCGGTCTACGGACTTACGGCAAGGATTTTCATCTCATACAGAGAAATAAGGTGAACGATCGTAGATTAACTACGCTACATTTACAGCTGCTCGTCGTATAGGGCTACGAATTCTTTTCACTCGAGAATTTGTGATATTTTTTTATCTACAGCGAAATATAAAAGACACCTATTTTTGTATACCGGTGGGGGGGGGGGGGGGGGGGGGAACTGTTTTACGGGGTGAAATTCGTCCTCAAAGTTGCACATCTTCTGTGTGATTTTAGGTCGCCGCTCTCTCTCTCTCTCTCTCTCTCTCTCTCTCTCTCTCTCTCTCTCTCTCTCTCTCTCTCTCTCTCTCATTTATCAACTCGGCATCCGACCAGCAGCACCGCCTCGCCGTCCCGCACGGCTTACGTCTTCAAGCGTATTGTTAAGTTATCGAGTAGTTGACTTACACCGTCCGCACATGGAGAGCTTGCGAGCGAGGCGATTCGGTGATGCTCCGGAGTCAATAAATGAGTGCATATGTATGAAAAGCCCATATGAGAAATGAGAAGCGCTCGAGGCGAGGCGGTGCTGGTGGTCGGTTGCCGGGTTGATAAGTGAGCCGCGACCTTTTGCCAGTTCCACATACAGTAGAACCTCGATTGTCCGAACCCATTCGGGCAGGTAGCGACACCCGTGTAGACTAACCCCTTAAGGGGGTGAGCCCGGACACCTCGCTGATAGAACAATATGGACGAGAGCGAGGCTCGTCAATTGGAAATGGTACTACGGTCTTTCCGTAGTCACGAGGATCCCACCAATGATCCAGAATGGTACCGCGGGGGATAGCTTACCCAAAGTCCTACGGGGTGCGACTAGCCTATTCTGGTTGGATTCGCGGTGGCAGTGGTTCGCCGCATGCTGCTGGTTAGGGCTCCTCCTATGGGGCCCGGCGCGTCAGCTACCTTCTTATTAGCTCGGGTAGCAACCTGCAGAGTTGTTGGAGTCTTGGTAAGTCACTAGGCTCCACCAGTAGTTGCGCTAGGGCCCGCTTCCGAATGTAAACTGGTAGGTCTGCATACGCTTGTCCCTTTGATCAGCCTTTTCCGATCCCGTGTCCGTGGGGGCCGTGTTTTTTTAAGATCTCTGGCTAGGTACAGCACGTAAAATCAATGATATTATCTGTCCGAACGCATCCGGACCGAGCCAAGTTCGTATTACCGAAAGTTCGCTCAATAGATCGTTATTTTGTGTAGTCTTTATTTTCGTTTTTCAGCTATAACTTGTAAACGGGCTGATAGAGAAATAAAGTTTAAATGGCAATAAAATTGAATTCTTCGATGATTCTAAATTCATCATAATGACAATAAATATGACAAGTTACGCATGGTTTCTTGCCAACGTGCATTTTTTGCATGCGTACCTATAAAGATTTTCGTTACATTGGAATATAACTTTGTACACGTATAGAGGATGAAAAAGTAGCCGAGACACGTTTTTTGTTGTCGTTGTTGTTGTTGTTGTTGTTGTAAATTATAGTAAACAATATGAAATCCGTTGTCATCTGCATCGATCTCATCACCAATGTATAGTACTTGAAAAATCAAACATTATTGTCATTTGAAATTTCTTTGTGCCTTGTTTCGTCAAAAAGTTATCGGCGGAAAAAGAAAAAAAAACCTCGATTTTCAAAGCTGCGTTTCACCTCTTGAAAATGGGGTTCTGCCGATATAAAATAAATACGTGTCGACAATTTATAAAAATCGGGGGCGGGGACCTCGGGCAGTTTGCTTGCAGCGGAGCTAGAAAATTAGGATACCTTTTCTCACGATTTCGGAACACCTGGTTTAATCAGTGGACCATCCCTATACGATACTATGTCCGATGCCCTCCTCCGATTCCGTTCACTATGGACTCTTATTTTCCATCGAAATCTAAGTGACACTTTTATTTTTTTATCAGCCGTAAAACGGTTTCAAGAGGTAAAATTGACCCTCACGGATCATGTTATTAAAAATAAATTGTTGTTGCCTAATATCCACGGTAGGATGGGAAAATGCTTTGCGCACTGATCGGCAGATGTAGCCGAGTGTGGGACTCTGCTTACGTGTTTACTCACCAAAAACTACCTCCTTTGATGCATATGCTTCAATGCATGAGGAAAAGGATAGCCGGTTTGCGCCAAAGCACTGTGGCTTTCGCCCTATCCAACGTTAGGGCAGGCCACTTCTGCCGATGTGAACGCCCGTTCATATCCACCATTCGATGCTACCTTGCCCAATTTAAGTGGCTTCCCCGGAGATCGCTAGCTTTAATTCGACCCAAGGCAAGGAAAGAATGTCACTGCGTCCAATCTGACTTGGAGAGTTGTCGCAAAAGCCAACACAAGGTCGTCATTTTCTGCGTGATACGCATTCTTCCTTTCGTAAGAATCATCCAAGAGTGTTTCGCCTCTGACCTCTTGCGGGTCGAGCCTTGGTCCTCCTACGGTCTTGCTTTTTTTCTTCTTTTTTTTCTTTTTTTTTCATGTCGTATAATAATTTGCCAATCGTTTGTTATTCATTCGATGACAATGTGTAAGAGGCACGCAATTTTTCGGACTATATCATCTTAATGATTTCGTGGAATGTGTTGGCATTGTCATTCAAATCGTTTACGATCAAATGGAATAGTTCCTTTCGAGTGAAGCCAATAATCTCTTCACTGCTATTCTGAGAGCCTAAAAGAATCAATGTAAGGGTGAGACAACAATATATCATTCGAAAGAATTAATAATTTCGAATAATAAAGATTTAATAAAAGAATGCAAAAAGAATCCGATAGACTAATAACAATATTGTAATCAAACATGTTCAGCAACAAATTTTGAGAAACCGATCACTTGACGTCGCGAACGCGCCGCGCGACTGAGGTGAAGTCCTGCTTCTATTTATAAAACAAAAATCATCAAAACGAAGGAGGCAGCTAATTTTTACTGAAGAGTGTCAAAAATGACGTGAGACTCGACAGATTTAGGCGGTTATGTTTTACTGAAGAGTGTAAAGAATGACGTGAGACTTGACCGGTCGCAGAATTATGTACAATTATTAACTTTTATCAACCAACACATTTTTTTTTCGCCGTGGGCACGTTAACTTACAGTAGGTGTTTGAATATTTTGTTGCTCGCTGTCTCGTTGATATGAAAAACTCTACCGATATAATAAATGGACTTACTATCCGGTAGAAGTGATATTTTGCAAAATTAAAATTGCTCAATTTCACTTACAATTATTCGACTTTAAACACAGCGTAGTTTTCAAAGGCTAGCGCGCGGTCGATACTATCTCCTTGAGGGTCACGTCACGAATGAGATCCCAAGGGCTAAATGCAACATCTACCGTTACCCGACCCATGGAAGGGACGTGGATTATCCCCCTGTACCTGACCCAGTATTTAGAATTTCTTAAATAGCAACTTCATATTCTGAGTTTTGGCAACCTATTCGGGATTTGGGCCCACTGTGCGTCCGTTCCTCGGCGCGAACATCTCCGTTGATCTCTTCGGGAGGGGGGGGGGGGGGGGGGCACGAATTGCCGGTATACTCTCAACCCGATTTCCCGATTTGATGACCCTGAGTTGTGATGAATCTACTCGGGCGTCGGTTGGGATGAGGACACAGCGGCAAGTGCCGCAGAACCGGTGGTCCGAAACCTCCGCTGGAAGTTGTTCTTTTTAATCTCATTTATAAGCTTGCCTTTTCCAAATAATGCGGGACTGACAAACCATCATTCTCGGAATTAGCCTCTCCCCAGACGTCGGCGATCCCGACACCACGCTATCGCCACTCTAAGTATGAGGGACAAGATACTTAAGAGGGTCATCCCACGTGACACCTATTTTTTCGCTTTTTTAGAATTTTTTTTATCAACCATTAAACACGCACTAACTTGGAATTTTTACCACACATTTATTATCATTATTACAGTCCCTCAAAATTTTAGCAACCCTAAATAACGAGTTAAACCGACTTTACACCGTACGGAAGACACTCTAGTGTAAACAAAAGTTGGTTGACGGCTGTCATGATTGCGGAGGTTTTGCTTATCTGAAATAAAAAATCAAACGGCATTTTTATTTGTAGATCTGACGCTATCGCTGGAATTAGAGTAAAGTCAAAATATCGGAAATTGAATTTTTGGCACGGTTTTAAGAGTCCAGTTCCCAGTTCCGTATTTTTTTTTTCGACTTTTTTAGCTTAAAAAAACTATGGCAGCTATCAGAAATGTTTTAGTTCAGGTGGGAACTATAGATGTGCTGACTATAACATAAAAATTTGAGCGAAATCCCATGAGTAGTTTTTTTAAGATAGGGAAGATAATTTGAAAAATGCAGTTCTGAGAACAACGCGTTAAAAAGTTCAAGTACGATTTACACAAAGAAAATGTTGACTCACCATTATTCTGCTATGCCGAGTCCATATAACACACACACACACACACACACACACACACACACACACACACACATTTTTTGCAATTTGTGCACAAAACAATTTGACGATTTTTTTGACTCGTCACATGTGATGGCCGTCTAAACATTTAAAAGAGCTAAAAATAGAGACTTAGTAAGAGTAAGAGAGTAAGAGATTTGTTTTAGCGTTGCCCGAAAAACCTCATTTGAGAGATCGACTCTCTATATGAAACATTTCTAGCATCCCCATCTAATTTTGTTCCCTTTTCGTCACGAGATTTCGTTCTCCCAAAAACGCAAAAATACGTATGTTTTGTTTTTTTAGCTCTCTTTAAGAGCTAAAAAAGGTTTCGTTGAAATATATCAAATAGGTTTCCTGTTATAACAATTTTCAAATTTCAACCCTTATACATTTCAATTGACTTATCCCGTTGGAATAAAAAAAAGTTCGTTTTTGATTATTCGCCATAATAATTATTGTCCAATTGGTTCGAATGAAACATCTCGTCTGCAAACATATGAAATTGCGAATATTCTACTGAGCATGTCCAACTTTAAGAATACATTTCATCCCTCAAACCTGTTTTACGCCGATAATTAAAACACGTGTCTTTTAGATTTCGATGAAAGATAACATATAAAATAGTAAACGAAATCACGGGGGGATACGGTTCCCTTCTTAGTCAGAATTTAGCCCAATCGATTTTGAAGCGTTGTTTGGGATAGATTTTTTACCATCTGTCGAGCAAACATGTTTTTAAAAAACTACACGTTTTTGCAGTATTTATGAGTATTGTATACATGAGTTGTTTGTGTCAGGAATCGTATAAGTACGAAATTTCTCAGGTGAAAACGCGATCGGTCGGTGAACTCGTGCAGTTTTATTACCTTTGGAAGAAAACCGAGAGACACGATATATTTACTTACAAGGCGCGAATGGAGAAAAAGAAATATGCTCTTCATCCCGGTATCACGTGAGTATACAGTATGCGACGTTTGAAGTGCGACCAACTTTTATCTCGTCCATTCGAACGGAACTTTGAACGATTTCATAGAGTAAAAAACAAAACCTTTCTTGCATTTAAGGGGCTGCATCTACCTAGAGGCCCGGAAAAATGGCCAAATCCGATTTTTTTTTGTTTTTCTGGAAAAATGTCAGTGAAAAAGAAACGCATTTTTGAAAATCCAAAGGTAGATATTTCGAGAGCCTTGAAAAAAACACCAACAAATACAGAAAAACAACAAAGGCATGGCGGCCGGCAGATGATGAATTTTTTTTTGACAACGTTTTGCGGTGGACACCCCAGCTTAAACGGTCCATCCGAAATCTAAAAACCAAACGGATTATTAAAGTTAACACAATAAATGCGAGTCGTTACCGACCGTCGATTTTTGAAATAATTTTTCTCCACACCGCGACGACGAATTGAAACTCGCGTGTGCAAAATCTATGAAAAAAAAGTCGTCATTTTCGCGTCAGTATTAAAAAATGAAGATCGATTCTCAAAAAGTAAGATCGTCAGCGACCTTCAAATGTTTCTCATCGTATCGCCGTCTTTGAGAACAGTGTTGCGTGAAAAGCGCGTTTAAAGTTTGAGGGGCTATTCTACTGTGACGGCTAAAAGAATTAGCTATTTTTGATAAAAAAATTTTTTGAAAACTGTTGCATCTATCGGTTAAAACTTTTTTTTACGCTTAAAGGTACAACACTCTTACAGAATAGAAAACAATTTTTTTGTTGCACATAAATATTAATCTACAATCTAGTATATTATAATCTACACCCGTATTCATAGTCGTTCCTTAAGAGATAAGGCCTCCTTGTTCTTTGTTCAGAACAAAGAACAAGGAAGCCTTATTTCTTAAGGAACGACTATGAATACGGGTGCTACTATATTAATCTTACAATTTATGATCGTTTGGAGGCATCAAAAAAGTATGTTGTTGGCGTTGATGATTTGTGCTGTCCACGTAATCGGAAACAAAAAATCCAATAAGATTCTTAATGTGTACGAGTATCGATGTCGCCTGAACTAGGATTATTATCTTATATTGCAAAATAGCGTCGTTTTTTTCCAAGTGTTCGGAAAACATGTTTTTTTCGTCATAATTCGGGCGCAAGAATAAGTTATAATTGATATTTTTTAATAATCCTAGTTCGGGCGATGGCCATACATATGCTGAATATGCAGTAAAAAATTTAGCCTGATTGGTTAAGCCGTTTTTTCCGAAATCACCAACACCAGGTGACAAAGAGTCGTTTCGAGAGAAACGCGTTTAGAGTTTGTACTATACCATACAAACCGGTAGAGTGTCCTTTTACTTACACAGCGAAAAGAGAGACTACCACTATACAGCATAAATGTATACAAGTATTCGTGTATACATGTATACTCAGGTATAAATTAGAAACAGCTGTTCCCAATACCTGCCAGGAACGCGCAGCAGCTAGCCGTACTGGAGCGCGTGCACCGCGCGGTTCTACTTTGAAGTGCTGCTGCTGTCTACTGACAAGGAAAGGTTGCGAGGTCGATTTTTCCGATTTCGATGAAATTTGGCATGTTTGTAGAATGTGTAAAAATAGGTGGCACGTATTTTTTTATATCTGCGGAATCAAATTTTGAAGGGTTGAAACGTCACCTCGAAAATTTGGGTAATTTTCTTGTTTTTCGTCGATAACGTTTTAACGGTACGAGCTATGAAAAAATGGCAAATTGCAAGAACGTTGATTTTTTCGTGTACGATACATAGGAGATTAGACAGAAAACGTTATCGACGAAAAGCGAAAAACACCCCTATTATGGAGGGTGCGTTTGCCCCATTAAGACGGAATGACACCTCATCGCGGTCGGTATGGTAGAACAATTATAAATTCCCAAAATTGGCCCAATTGGCTTATGATAACACAATCTACGTTTTTTTCTCAAATTCAGAAAATTTGAGGGGCAGACAGCTGTTCGTCTATCTATTTGACGTCGTTTGGCAAAGTTTCGACGGGATCTGAAGAGCCGTTTCAGAGATTTTTGGGTATCTACAATTGTTCTACCATCCCGCGCGAGATGAGGTGTCATTCCGTCTTAAAAATTGGATTCCGCAGATATAACAAAAATACGCGTCGCCTATTTCTACTCATTCCACAAGCATGCCAAATTTCATCGAAATCGGACAGATCGACCTCACAACCTTTCCTAGAGAGTCGCAAAGTGAAAATTGACATTACCAGTAATTGGATACCAATTCTATGATGGGATAGAATTGAAAAATGCAAAGAAAAAGAATCCGATTTTTTCATCCCGTCACAGTAGAACAGCCTCTTAGGGCTGTATTGCCCGGATGCGGATTCCCTACCAATCGTGAGTTTCGGCGAGAATTTTGAGTACTTTATGGCGAGATAAATTTTTTTTTTTTAATCAACCACATTCAAGATGCCAAGCACATTAATTTCCGGTAATAATAATGCAAAGAAGTTATGAGTAAATTGTTGAAAAAAAAAATTGTTCAACAAATGTCCGGTGAACTACTTTTTTTTATATTATAAAATGAATTCGTAGATTTTTCTGCATAGGTGTGATTCTTTTTCTGAAGTTTTTTTCCATTTTCATTAAAAAAAATTCAATAAAAAAAATGGACGAAGAGTCACAAATTTTCAATATGTTTTCGGAGCAATGTGCCATATTAAATCCAAGAATTATCCGGGGTATTGAACGAACAATGTCATAGGTACAGCCTCTGAAAAATTCCAAAAACAAGATTCTCGAAAGAGGGAAAATTCTTTTGTAAATCACATGCATTCAGAAAAATATCATAATTCATCTAATGTGACAAAAAATCAAGTTTACCAAAGATTTTTTGAGCAAATTTTTGTTTTAACTATTTATTTATAATTTTTAGTATTCTTATTATTCAAAACCAATGTTCTTAGCACCTACAATACGGTTGATGTTTTTCTTCAGATTTTAATGTTATCGCAAAGTACTGAAAATTCTCACCGAAACTCACTTTCAGTAGGGAATTTACGGGCAATACATCCTCAAAGTATGTTGCTGCCACCGCTCGCCCAGCCGACTGTTGGAAGCTCATTCAATTTAAGGAATATAGCTAAAAGATGATACTATCGAATACAAATATTTTTGGAAAGCGCATTTGTTTACCCACCTAGGTAGACGTACGCCCTTAATATTAAAATATTATTCATCAAAGAATCGCGCATATCGGTCCTTTTTTGTTTTTTTTTGTTTGTTTTTTGTTTGTTTTTTGTTTCCAAATGTCTTGCACCACTGTTCTTCCGTCAGGCATGAAAAAATAAACGTTTTTCTCATTGGAATTGCAAGCAGGGACTACATGGACCGTTTTCTGGAGGAGCAAGAGGGCGTTCGCGATCGAAGCAGCTCGCCCAACGTCAATTGTTTGCTCTACGGTGACGCAAAGCGCCATCGCGGTTCGACGAACGCACTGGCGAACAATCACGGCGAAGACGTGAAGTTGGATACGTGGGACGGTGTGATAACGGACGATTCGCTCGGTGATGTGACTAGTATGACGGTGGCAACCGCGATGACGACGACAATAACGAGTACCGCGGGTGGTACGAATGCAGGAAATACCTCCTCAACGGTGGGTTCAGCTTCGATTTCAACGTCGTCCTCATCAACGTTCGTGACCGGAACGACGACGACGACGACGACGACGGAATCGCCAATCGGGACAGCCACGAATAGTTCGCCACATCGTAAGAACGCCGATGGAATATCGATCAACCACAGCCACGATATGCCCCGTCACGGCTACTCACCGTCGCCAGAGACCATTCTATCAAATTTGCCACCTTAGCGCTATATTTGTCTGAAATTTCGTTCCTCAAATTTGTCGGATCCACCAGAGACACAGACGCGCCATTATTCTACCTCCGATACTTGCTACCGTACAAGAGAGACGCGAGATCACGACACGGGCGTCGTTTGCGACCCCACGAGAGCTCAGCACGTCCGCAGCAACCGTCGGGAATGACGATGTAAGGCATAATATTATCGAGCACCTCGAATTATATTTTTCTACTGTACCGTAAAAGAAAAGAAAAAAAAAAAAGGAAAAAAAAAACACGAAGGCAAGGAAGAAAAACGTTAGGATGAGAGAAAAAAACAGATAGTTACATTCATTGACTGAACAAATATTGGAAAACAATATTCAACACTTTTATTGGTTCCTTTTGAAGGTGGCGATGATTCTAGCGCCTGCCTTGTACGAGCATAATTACGCTACTGACATACACTTTCGGTTTAAGCCATCCCCCCTTTTTTCGTCCTGTTCCGCTATATCTTTCATACTTTGATGGTTGGCATTTGAAATTCCATCAAGTCTTACAGATATTTAGGGTTTTTTTTTCGACGCAACAGTCAGCCTTCCAGTAGAAGCGAGGTTTAGCAGTGGGATATATTTTGCAATGTAAACGAAATTCGGATCGTGATTATTTTCTTTTGACTTAAAAGCTAGAACGGGGATGTCCGAGGAGACTTCGGACAAGCCTATTCTGAAGAAGACTATTAAAGTATGAAAAATATTTCGACATTTTTGAGAAAATTTCATTCGACGAGTCAACATGAACCGAATTAATCATTGGTTCCTTTCGAAAGTGAGGCTTTTTCAATGACCAATGTTTCAGCTGTATTGCGCCGAGTCCAAAGACTCGAGCATCGATTTGAGCATTTTGCCGAGCAGGGGTAAAAAGCGTACGTTGTTGTTATTGGCGGGAGAAGCAAGACTTCCGGTAGTCACGATATCCTCGTCGAGGAAAGTTTCCGGCGATTCTCCGGCCGAAGATATATCCTTGGAATCGTGATTCCAGTGACACACCGGCACTTTGTTGATTTTACTGTCACGGGACAATCTTGCATTGAGCCCGTTCGCAGATTGACTCTTGACCCCGACAGTTCTAACGACATCGTTGAAGCTCGCCTGAAAACCACTGCCGACGAAAGCGCCCTCGTGGGTCGTTTCTTCGAGGCTGTCGCCGCGCTGTTCGAGAAAATCGAAGAATACGCCGATCTCGTTTGCCGTCTCGCGAGCGATCAATTGGCGATCCCGCAGTGCCAATCGCGGACTCTTGACGCCCTCGAGGGTCTGACAGAGTACGAGGACGAGATTTACCTCGAGGGCAATCCGAGCGTTTTTCTCGTTCATCGATGCGAACCAAGGATTCGTTTCGGGTCTGTCGCTTCTAGCGAGGCCTATCGAGCTTGCGTTTTGTCCGCTGTTGGACGCGCCAATAATATTTTGGACCTGTCCGCTCGTTTTCGACGCGTGTCTGGAACCGTGATGACCGAATTGGGTAGCTCGTGACAATATCGTATTTTCGCAGATCAGCGGGTCGTACGGACGGGTCAAAAGACGCGGATTCCCGAGCAATGGAACAGTCACGTCGTGGCCCGTGACGTAATTCGAAAATTCGCAGGTCGACGTTGACGGTCTGCCGATCTGCAATATTCGGCGCAAATCCTTGGCGTGTATTCTCCGCGAGTTTTCCGGTGTCGCGCGTTCCCATTCGCGTTTCGCCGAATCCATGGTGTCGGTGCTGGAGTTGGATCTTCGTCCCGTGCCGGGAGCAACGCTCGCCGGTGTACCGCACGTTGGTCGCGAGTACAGAGCTTGCGTGAACAGTTGCGTCGAGCTTATTATCGTGCCGTAAGTGAGCTGAGGCGCCGAATTTATCGACATTTGCGGTGGTCCGAAATTCATCTCTGCCAAGGGCGTGTACCAAAAATCTTGCGTGTATATCGTGTCGACGAGGGCGTTGAGCCTCGGTGAAAATCTCACGAAACACTGCGCGCACCACCAATTCACAATGATCAACTTGTTGATGAGCAGCTTCAGTTCCACACTGAGAAGCTTCTCGTCGCAGGACTGCAACTCTTCGGCACTCTCTACGCTCACACCATCGATTATGAACTTGAGAATTCTCGGACGTAGCAAGAGATTCACCGTGCTGTCGTACACCAGGTACATGCTTTTCTGTGGAACACAAAAACGTGCTTTCCTTTATATCGATTCGACGTTTAAGGGGGGAGAGATACCTTCAGGCGAGTAACAAATTGCGGAGTTTCATTATTTTTTTGATCAAAGATTTCTTCACCATTTTTCATATTTAGTTATTTTTATATTATTATATATTATTTGTATATTATATTGTTTAGACCGGATATTCCATTTGAATTTTACAGCTGATTTATCGCAAAAATACTGCTCCGATCAAGTATTGAGTATAATGGAACTTTCAGGGCTCAAGGGGGGGGGGGGGGGGGGGCGTTAGGAAAACAACTTTTTTGGTCCAGGAGTTTCACGATTTTTTCTTTAAAGGAAAGATTTCTTCAGTTTTTTCGAGACTTAGGGTATGATTTATTCCTACTTTTCACAGTTACGTGGTATCTTTTTAAAATTAATCTTTCAAAATAGTTGCGGTATGGCACGGGCTTCTAAACGGGTTGCGGCGGATGTTGTCAGACGGCGTGAAACTTAGCGCCGGCGGGATAAATCCGAAAAAAACTTACCAAGATTTTACTTTCCTTAACACGCGTACGCAGAATATGAACCAAGGAGTGAGAAATGTTGGAAATCGATTAATGAAACAAAAACATAACATTTTCCGAAAAAAATAGCTACATTTTGCAATAGAAAATACTTTTTTTTTAAATTTTCATAAACATTTGGGGTGATGTTTTGGAAAATAAAGTTAGAAGGGTTTATACAAAATGTCATCAGAGTCCATTAGTTTTTAGCTATACGTTACGCCAGTTTTTAAAACGCAGTTAAAAAGACAAAATATTAAAAATACCATGTAACAGTCTCAAAGTCTCAAAAATGGTGAAGATTTTTCCTTTTAAAAAAATCATTAAAATCAGCGGTTTTTTTCCTCGCCTAAAGGTACGCAGAATATGAACCACCAAAAAGTGAGAAATGCTGAATATCGAGGAAATAGTAGGAAACAAAAACATTGTATTTTCCGAAAAAAGTAGCTAAATTTTGCAATAAAAAATACGTTTTTTTATTTTTTAAAAATTTGGGGCCACGTCTGGGTCAATAAAGTTAGAAATATTTATACCAAATTTCATCAGAATCGGTCGATTAGTTTTTGAGCTATACGTCATGCGAGTTTTGAAAATGCAGTTTAGAAGAAAAAATATTTAAAATACCATGCAACAGTCTCAAAGTATACAAAAATAATCAAAATCAGCATTTTTTTCCTCACTTGAAGGCACGGAGAACGCAGAATATGAACCAAGAAAAAATGCGAAATGTTGAAAATCGACGGAATGATACGTTTTGCAACAAAAAGATTGGATTTTCCAAACAAAAAAAAGCTAAGTTTTGCAATAAAAAAAACCTTTTTTTTTAATTTTCAAAAATATTTAGGCCCGTGTTTAGGACAATAAAGTTCGAAAGATTAATACCAACTTTCATCAGAATCGGTCGATTAGTTTTTTAGCTATACGTCCAGCCAGTCTTGAAAATCCAGTTTAGAAGAAAAAATAAAAAAATACCATGTAACAGCCAAAAGTAGTAATAAAACATACCGCGAGTCGCAAAAATGGTGAAGGGCAATTTCCTTTTAGAAAAAATCAAAATGAGCCATTTTTTTCCTCGCCCAAAGGTATGCCCCCCCCCCCCCCCCGCCGCCCCCCTTAAACGGTAAAACGTTTCATTCGATAACAATGTGTGGAAATAACGTTACCATCAAATTGTCGCAAACACTGGGTTGCAACGAATCCCATAGGCTCGGACGAAGGCTGAGCGCCGAAATGAGCGCAACGAGTGATTGCACCAGATCAACAGCCACCGAATCGGCCGTGTGTCTTAGAAGTGTCGCAGCTTGTAGTAGATTGTTTTCGTGCGAGCCGAGAAATAGTATGATCGATTTTATGTGAGCGGGGCAGCACGGCGTCAAATCGCAGTTCGGATCGTCACTCGTTACGCAAACGCCATTCACCAGACCCGTCACGAACTCTAGTCCGAGAGTATATACGGACCACCAATCACGACAACGCCACGACCCTTGACTCGTGAGGTCCTGGAAAATAAATAATTTATTTTGGTGCATAACGTCACTTTTTAGATCAGCACAAGTATCTCCAGCCTCTTTTAAGACAGAACGAGCGCGCGCTCTTGATTTCTATAGCTTTTGATCAAATTTTAACCAGACATTGTTCGTATCATTATGCCTATTTGAGTGAAATTTCAGAACAATCGACTATTTAGATTGGGAGATAATGGGTTTTGAAATTGCAACTTTCAACACTTCGGTCTGCATTGACCGAAAGCCAGGTCATATAATTTGTCATACCATTCGATTGTGTTGATAAATTTTGAAAAAAAAAAAAAATATTTTGATAGCAAACTAGTTAGGGACAGCGTGATAAAAAGTTTGGATTACCTTTACTATTCAGTTTTGGTAAAAACGTTCAGTAAAGACAGAATAATTTTCCGTAAAAAAATATTCGACCCTATAATGAGAAGACAACTGCGGCAACACCGCAGAACAGTATTGTTCAATATTTCGAGAAAAAATAATAATTATCGTGTTCCTGAAGTTAAAAAGTTTTATCATTTAAAAAAATATTTGCATCATAAATATTAATATTTTTTCCATTGTTTACGTTATCTTCGTCAACAAATAAAAGTGTTGGTTAATTCATAACTAATTGAAAACGTTGTTTGAGTAAAAATTACTTCCAAAATAAAATGTGTGTTGCAGTATTATTTTTCATATTTCGCGCAAACTTACGGCATTGGATACGTGGAACGATACAGTGTCTTCTTATTACAGGGGACAAATAATTTTTACGGAAAATTATTCTGTCTAAATTTCAATGCAAACCCTGGAGTGCTAAAAGTTGCCATTTTAAAATCCATTATCTCCCAAGCTAAATAGTCAACTGTTTTGAAATTTCACTCAAACATGCATAATTATATGAACAATGTCCGGTTAAAATTTGAACAAAATCTATAGAAATCAAGAGCGCGCGCTCGTTCTACCTTAAGCGGTAACACCACTGTAGAATTTTCAATAAATTGACTGTTTTTTATATCGGCTTGAGAGATGCTTCGAACCATCTAGAATAAGGGGAAAAAGTTTGGGATATGTAAATCAAAGGTCAGCCGGCCCCTGTGGGTCTGTGGTGGCAGTGGTTGTGCGAGACGTCGACCGTTTCTCTCGGAACACAATTTTGCAAAACGGCCCACAGCATAACTCCAACAATTTTCATTCTGTTCACTCCAAATGTTAAGCACATATTTAAAATAACATTTCGCAGAGAAATAATTACGGGAATTTCGATGAGTTAATTATAACATTAGTGTGAACAAATGATTTTCTTTTTTTCTGTCGAAAATTGAGTTTTTACTTCAAATGCTTGCCAATTACACAAAATTCATATTTTCAAAATCCCTTACGTATTTCTCTAGCTATACTCATATAAATGAATAGACCTTTTTTTTTTCATTTTCTTCCAAATTCAAATTTGCGTCAGTTATACCGCGTGCCGCAGAGCATCTCAAATTCAACATGCCTCGCGAGAATGGCTTCAGCGTCATCATTTTGTATAATGTTCTAATATCATTTTTTTTTTGTTCACTTGAAGATATGACTAATAACGTCCGCGAATATTATTATCTTCGTACTTGTCCTTCCACCCAAAAAAATACGCGAAAAATCACTTAATTATCGATGTTTACAGTGGTGGAAGCCCTTAATAATTGAGATACGTCTAGGCGTAGTATTCAGATACAAAAAATGTACTATTTTTTATCATACATAGCATGCAGATATTCGAAGGTTTTCTGACAGTGGCGCTTGATAAAAATAAGTCACAATCTATTATTATACCCAACGATGAAATGGAAAAAAAAATTTCGCGCAAATTTAGTAGATTTAGACATTCTTACATTTACTCTGAAAAGTCGCCGCTACGAAAATTCGTCTGCTAGTTACATTTTTCTAAGCTGAATCATTAATATTTTCTTTGAACATTCGGTGTTTGTATCGTCGTAATGGAATCTTTAGATGTTTCACACGTGTGAGCAGTTTATATCAGGTATCTAGAGATACTTAGTGTGTAAATGATTAGATAGTTTGGGCGGGATTTGACGAAAAAACATTATTTTGAATAGAAATTTTTTTCCGTTAAACTCAGCACAAATAAAAAATAAACCGTTTCAGGCCTGACGAAAGCGAATTGAAAATCACAAAATCATTAATACCATTAATGGAGATTAAAATTATAAAAGTCTTTTGAAAAAAATATGGTTAATTCGAAAAAAATAGCAGAAAAAATAGGCCCACGATGAGACTAATCTTAAAAATCATAGAATGGGTCACTCTATATTAGAGAATTAACAAACAAAAAATTGGAAAGAGGCAATCATCTTAAAAAAAAATTCACTTTAGAAGCAAAAAAAAGTTGACATTGATAATTGATAATTTTTTCATATTTTTCAACGAAAGTATGCTTCGAAATTTAAAAAATGATATAGTGACATTTATCGATATTTCAATTGGTTCACGAGTTATCAGTGTTTAAACGTTTGCAAAACTTCCGAAATCGATGTTTTTTTTGGAAAATTATAACTCCTAAAAGAGAAAAGATAAAAATCTAAAAATTCGTGTGGACATTCCTTTCAAGGGGTACAATTTTACAAAAAAAATCAGGTAAACCGAAAATGGTCGGGGTCACAGGCTAGGTGAAATGGCGTGGAATGCCCCATATACAGGGTGTCCCAGAAGTAACGTACGCCCTTCTAGCATCTGGTAGGAAAAAAAATTCTGAGACGACAAACCCTTAGTCATTTTTTGCTCAGACGCATAGATAATTACTTATGAATTAAAATAAATAGTCAATTAGATGCGCGCTTCAGCGGAAAGGCAGCGTAGAGGGGAGGGATAGGGGAATGCGTTGTCATTGCGTGCGCCTGAAAATGTGTGCGGAGGGCAAATTCCGAAAGCAGTGTGCAAGTTTGTGTGTGTGTGTGTGTGTGTGTGTGTGTGTGTGTGTGTGTGTGCGTGCGTGCGTGCGTGCGTGCGTGCGTGCGTGCGTATGTATGCGTGTGCGCGCGCGCGCAAGTGTGTGCGTATGTGTCCTAGTGTGAGTGTAGGTGCGCACACGCGTGTGTGTGTGTGTGTGTGTGTGCACTTGCACGCATGCTTTCGAAATTTTCCCTCCGCACACATTTTCAGGCGCACGCAATCAAAACACACTCCCTTATCCCTCCCCTCTACGCTGCCTTTCCGCTGTAGCGCGCACCTGATTGGCTATTTATTTTAATTCATAATTAATTATCTATGTGTCTGATAAAAAAATGACTGAGGACTTTTTGTCTCAGAATTTTTTTTCCTACCACACATGCTAGATGGGCGTACGTTACTTCTGGGACACACTGTATATATATATACACACATACACACACGGTGTGTGTGTGTGTGTGTGTGTGTGTGTGTGTGTGTGTGTGTGTGTGTGTGTGTGTGTGTGTGTGTGTGTGTGTGCGTGTGCGTGTGTGTCTTTTTACAAGTATACGAAGAACCAATATGTGAGGACTAGATCGAGTGTTTGAAGTGTAAAGCTTGGTAGCATGAGAAATGCACCGCTCATATTAATGTGGGCAACTGTATTTACGATTTATGTGTTGATTGATGCTTCTTGCGTACTCATCAACCCCCGTGCGTATTATTAAACGCCCGTATGTCTAAGAGTTCGCAAATCCCGAATTGTAGTTTATAGTTTGTTGTTAAAAAAAAAAATTAAGATAACTGATTTTCGTCTATAATCAAGTAAAAGTACATGCCAAAATATTGGTAAAATTTCAAGCCAAGCTAGCGAACATTTAACGAAAAATTGCGACTAAAAATCGTCCCATTTATACGGCATTTAATGGAGCTAGATCCCTGGCCACATTACTATCGAATATTCATAGACTAAATACCTCTAGATGCCTGATATAAGGTGCTCAACGCGTGTGAAAAATGCTAAAGATTGCGTAACGACAATAAAGGCATGAGGTCACCGAATGTTTAAAGAAAATATTCATGATAAAACTTTGAACAATGTGACTAGGAGAATTTTCGTAGCAGCGAATATTGAGAGAAAATGTCTAAATCTTGTAAATATGCGTGAAAATGTTCATACCAGTTTATCGTTAGGGGTGCAATAATTGATCGTGATTAATTTTTATCCATCGCCACTGTAATTTACCAATGACTCAGAAGGGCCCTGCTTACGCCCCCCCCCCCCCCCCACAAAGTACGGTCCTGCGAGAAAGGGCTACCTTAAACGAAGCGTCATATTGGATTGTGAAAAATTATTTCAGATTTTGCAACGAAAGCTGCGTGTGGAGATGACAGAGAGATGACCATAAGGAAATAATACTTAAGAATGAAAAATGGACAATTGCAATAAAAGAGAGAAACTCACGTCATAAAGTGAATCGAGTAGGCTGTTGCGGAGACAATTAGGTGGTACAAGGGCCAACCACAGTTTGGCGATCGATTCCTCATCGTCGATGGGACTCGGGGATGGATTGTAGTATGGCGATCGTGCGACAGCTCCGAGTAATTCGAGTCCAGCATTGCTGATGATGAGAGAGCGATAGTTTTGCAGAGTCACGCCGAGATAGGTCATGAGTTGAGGTATCATCTGACGCAATTGAAAGCAGGTAGATCTACGGCCGAGTCTCGAGTTCTGTCTGGGGCTCGCATTGAGATCGCATCTCAACAATTCCGTGACCATGCTTATAGCGAGTGTACCAGCCGCGCATTCGGCATTATCGTCACCTCGTTTTCGTGCTTTCGACAAGTTTTCATTGCTCGTGTCGAAATTCGAAGCTTCTGGCAAAGTATCCGTATCCTCGTGCTCGTCGTTGGTATCGTTGATGCGCGTGCGCGCGAATTCCTCGAGTTTGCATAGCTCGACGCACGATATATTGCAGGCCTGAGCGAGTAAATACTCGAGGCTGGCGCTGTCGTTTGCGATGGTGGATTTGACGAGTTGAATACAGCCGAGGAGGAGGGCCAATAGGCTACGCCGCAGGGCGCAACCGTAAGCCGCATACGAGTGTATCATGTCCTGCATCAACTGAACAACGTGTTGTTGGAGAAAATCCTCGCTCGATTCAACGCAATCGCTTTTCCACGTGGTCACGCAACGAAGAGCGAGAGAAGCAAGGAGCATCGTGATCCGTGCATCGACGATCTCAAAAACGGGCTGTTTGATCCTAGCCGAGAGTGAGTCCAACGTGAGTCTGGTCATGTCGCGTATCCTCTTGGGTTCGATACGACGTACGAGATCGTTGCTGATCCGCGGATCCGTGAGTGTAACGATCAAGTTGTACCAAGCCTCGATGTTAGCCTCGTAGAGAGGCGTCTCGATCTCTTGGACGTGGCGCTCGGTCGACGACTCGTTGCGATTAACGAGAAGAACGTACTTGGTCACGCGTTCCCAATGATCGGACTTGAGCAACAATTTCTCGAGATTAAGAGCGAAATCGTTCTCCTGCATCGAGGGTGGCGACGTCTCGAAGAGTTCCAACGTAATGATGTTGATGAGCTGGGCGTAGCCTCGAGCACGAGCGACCAACGGTCGCAAAAGCGGCGCGAACAGCTGACTCCAAAATTTATCACGTTTGCGAAAGTAATTGACGAGTATTTCGTTGCGATTGTACCACATGGCTCGCAAGAGGCTCATCGTGCTGTCGTAGAGGCTATCATCGACGATTCTCTCCTCCTCGTCGATCCGACGAAGATAAAGATCGAGGAATCGGCTGCAGCCCTCGGTGAGAAATTGGTCGGCGGGCCGTGGGAATATTCGATGCCTCTCGGCCTGGTGCATTATGTTGAAGAGGGCCTCGGTCAAGCCCGGCTGACGTTCGAGGCACACCGCGACGAGATCGAGTATAGCTACTTTGACCTCGGCCGAGCACGTTGGCGACATGAGGCGGGAGGCAAAAGTTTCGCGTATCGCAGTGCCATCCATACCCATGCAAACGAGTAGCGACATGGAGAAGCTCTGGGCAAATTTCTTCAAGAGTCTCACGGCCATAGCTTGCAACGCGGGACTGAACCATACGTAGAGGTAATCGACTATGGTCGGTACGATGAGGAGACCGTTCGGCACGCAAGGCGAGGCGTAGAGATCGATCTCCAGGGGTGACCTCTCGTCGTGTCCGAGACCCAGGCTGTGACGAAACATGAGTAATCGATTGACCAGCGAGAGCGCGAATTGCACGCTCCTGATGATTCTGAAACCCTTACCGCTCAACCAATCGGTCTCCTGCATCATTTTACACTGCAAATTACGTTCTCCCGTTCTGACGAGTTTCAGAAGTGCGTGCCGCGGCTCAAGATACAAAAGACTGTAAGCGACGACAAGCTGAAGCTCCTTCCGCGGCTCGCCCTTCGGCAAATTCGAGTCGAGAGCTCGATGCAGGCAGGACATGCTCTTGAACCAGAGATCGACTCTCTCAGCTTCCGAGGCGAAGTACCAAGAATCGAGCTTCGGCAGCACCGTCTGCAGAAGAAAAACCATCCCGGGTATTTCCACGTTGTACATTGTTTCCTTGCTGTGCTTCATCGCGAGGTAATTCGAAAGGGTATCGAGATAAGTACTGAGTATCGTGTAACGATGCTCTATCGTCTCGATCCCCGAGAGCCAAGAAGCAACGAGGCCACCGTCGAACGAGACGGCTCGCGCCAGGTCTCTCGTACTCTGATAAGTGTCGTTGAAACGCGGATAAACACCCAGTCGCATTCTCGACAATATTTCCTCGGGATATTTCAGTACGAGCTTCGACGTGACGCGACAGCAGGCGGCTACGACCTTGTAGATCTTGAGCGGTAATACGGGATACGAGAAACGATTTATTACTTCGAGACTCATTTCCGTGGGTATTACCATTCCTGGGGTAATGTCGAGATCGGCTGCGAGCAGCTCGACGAGCAGGCAAAAGCCCCGATAAACGAGCTCCGGCAGCGAAGTCTCGAGCTCGCTTACGTTCGTTATACCGCCACCGGCGCGCGAAAACAATTGCTCGATTTTGTAGTGAAAAGCGTCACCGTAGCGGGATCTCTTGCGCCACGTGATGACCTCGGTATCCGCGGAGGTTACCTCCACGAGCTCGCGCTCGCACTCCGCCTCGATCGTGAAATCGTTACGATGCATCGTACATTCCCGCTTATAGGGTTTTAACGACTGCCGCGTTGAACCGATCATGCCGCTGTTGTTGTTGTTGTTGTTGTTGATGTTGTTGTTGCTGTTGCCACTGTTGACACGACTTCTCGGCATCTCTAACGTCACCGTTTCCAGCCTCTCCAGCGCGTCTGCGATCTGGCCCAGAGAGTCAAATCGAATCTATGTTACAAGTATCGAGCTCGATCGACTGTTACGCGTAGTCGGGCCAACCCTTTACGAATTATGTCACGCCGAAATATAAAAGTCGATTTCGATAGCGTTTTTTGCGAGGAAAACGATTCTGCTTTTAAATCGATATATAGATTACTTTTCGATTGATAAAGGGGAAAACGAAGCCGTCATTTTCAATACATTTCATTTGATTTCGTATTCAAATAAGTTTCTTTTCAACTAGATTGGCAGCATACTAGTGTGGGCGTGAGGCACTTGGATGTCCTATACTTTCGCCTTTTATCGAAGATTTCCATCAAGCCGAACACTTTGATTTGGTCAACACCTAAATCCTTTTTTATAACAGCATTAGTACATAGTATTACAGTAGATATGGAGTATAATAGGCGAAGCTGGGCAGAAAAACGTTGCTCCGCTAATCGTTAATTAACGAAGTTAACATATTGCTTAACGATTTAACTTTAAAGCATCAATCCGTGAACTTGGGTCGTTTTTGTCCTGCTCAAAATCATTTTCTTTGCAGGAAGCTTAATACTTGATGGGGGAAAAAGAACGAAGACAAAACCCTATTTCCCTTGAAAAGTAGGGACCATGATTTTTTTCAGATTTTTTTCATTGACAATTGTTGGTTTGGTAGTGAAACGAAAACGAACCAGGTTCACGGCATTAAGGTGTCTCAAATACCTTCACGGATTGAGCATTGAGTTGAATTAAAAAAAAAACTATCAACGGTCTTATTAGCTTCCGTTGATTCAACAAGTCCGGTACTTCGCCTTCGCGATGCGCGCCAGGCTCATGGGACAGGCAGCAAACAAGTGAACTGCGCGGCGCAACTGCGAGTAAAATGAGTAGCTATGCATAGCGTACGTGTAAGCAAAAAGCCTATACTGCGTTGAACAAGAAAACGACACACTTCCGAACCCAAATTCGTCCGGTGCGGTCAGATCCCGCCTCTTTTTTACCTTATTCACTTAGTTTTTTATTTATCTTCGTTACCTAGCCTACCCTATTATACTCTTTATCTATCTACTGTAATACTATGGACCTATGCTGTTATAAACAAGTGTTTATGTATTAATCTGACTATGAAATCCTTATTTGCATGGTTAATTTCATATACAGGGTGTCCCAAAACTCAACGATAATCTGAGACCGGATGAAAGGCCAAGTTATACCAGTTCTGGGAAAAATAATTTAAAAAATCCATATCACTCAGTTCAGCGATAATAGAAATTTAAAAAAAAAAGTTGAAATTCGACACCCTTGGTCGCATTTTCAAGTCCTGTGATTACCAATGTCACAATATCGCTGTGATTTTTTTAATTTCGTGATCTTCATTAACGATGCTATCAATCGCAACTACAAATTAATGCAAAAAACATTGTTAATTTAATAATATAAGTTAAGTTTTAGTGAGTCATGGTTCACAAAAATATTGTTAGTTAACTTTGACACTTCATTTTGAAAAAAAAATGTACTACACTACCCTTGGCAAGTTGTTTCAAAAGATGGCGCATTTAATCAAGATTTCAAAATGGTGCAACACTTGCCACTTTTCTTGCCATTAAAAATTTTATTTCTTATTTTTTTCAAATTGAGCTCATTTTGAACAACTCAACATTAGGATTTTTTGTTACTAAAATTTGTTATTTTTTGTTTCTGGTCTGAAATAAAATTATTATTTTTAGTAAAGAGGTAATTGAGTCAGTTAATAACCAATTCTTATTGTAAAAAGAATATGTTTTTTACAACAAAAATTGGTTATTAACTGATTGTAAAAAACATATGTTTTTTACAATAAAAATTGGTTATTAACTGACTCAATTACCTCTTTACTAAAAATCATAATTTTATTTCAGACCAGAAACAAAAAATAACAAATTTTAGTAACAAAAAATCCTTATGTTGAGTTGTTCAAAATGAGCTCAATTTGAAAAAAATAAGAAATACAATTTTTAATGGCAAGAAAAGTGGCAAGTGTTGCACCATTTTGAAATCTTGATTAAATGCGCCATCTTTTGAAACAACTTGCCAAGGGTAGTGTAGTACATTTTTTTTTCAAAATGAAGTGTCAAAGTTAACTAACAATATTTTTGTGAACCATGACTCACTAAAACTTAACTTATTTTATTAAATTAACAATGTTTTTTGCATTAATTTGTAGTTGCGATTGATAGCATCGTTAATGAAGATCACGAAATTAAAAAAATCACAGCGAAATTGTGACATTGGTAATTACAGGACTTGAAAATGCGACCAAGGGTGTCGAATTTCAACTTTTTTTTTTAAATTTCTATTATCGCTGAACTGAGTGATATGAATTTTTTTTATTATTTTTCCCAGAACTGGTATAACTTGGCCTTTCATCCGGTCTCAGATAATCGTTGAGTTTTGGGACACCCTGTAGATTGTCAACTTTAACGGATCCCTTTAACTTGCGTTACATTTTTAGGAAGCTAACGAAGTTAACTTTTCGAGTAGCGTAATAACAATTAAGGAAGTTAATTTTTGGATTAACTTTGCCCACCTTTGATGATATCGTCGAGTAGGGTAGGCTAGGTACCGAAGATAAATGAAAAACTAAGTAGAGAGGGTAAAGAAGAGGCGGGATCTGACCGCACCGGACGAATTCGGGTTCGGAAGTGTGTTATTCTCTTGTTGAACGCAGTATAAAGTTCCTGCTTATTCGCACGCTATGCATAGCTACTCATCTCACTCGCATTTGCGCGGCGCACTTCATTTGTTCGCGGCCTGCCACATGACCGTGGCGCGCATCGCGAAGACGAACTAACGTACTTAATTAAGGTGTTACGTAGGTTTGAAAATTTCAAAAAATCATTTAAATAAATTTTATTATCTAATAATACAATATGTCTAGAATATTCTCCCAAAGTTTTAAGTCAATCGCAGTAAAAGTCTAGGAGAGAGAGAGAGAGAGAGTCTTTGGGAATTCCCCCCGTCGAGAAAGACCGGCCGGGAGTGACGCAGGTAATCTCATTTTTCTTAAAATACTATTTTTGAAGTCGGTAGAAACGATTTGTTAGAAACTAATGCACCGATCTTATTGAAATTTTGCACGCTTCTTCAAAATAGCATTGACTAGTGATTGAAAGAAGTATTTTTCTTCGATTACAACCAATTTTACATGGCTATACGTAGTGTAAATTTTACCAAAATTTGAACTATTTTGCATACAACTCGGCCAAACATTCAAATTTCAACGTTTTTTTAAATACCTCGTTCACTCTACCAGCAGAAAAAAAAAATTCGTTTCAAATTTCAGATAGAGCTATCATGAGTTATTCTGTCCAACACGAGGACACTTTTTTTAGGGCTTCCGGACACCAGGTCCCACCAGCTGAATTTCCCAAATTTTTGGATGACATTTTTATTATATATTGTTGAAATGTTGCACTTTTATGTGCTTAACATTTTGAATAAAATAATTTATATATTATATTTTTTTAAGTAGAGAAAATATGCTTTTTTGGCTTCGAAAGCCACGTAACCCCTTAACGAAAGTTATAGACTGTTCATAGCTTTTCAATTTTACTTAAAAGGTGAATCGTTAAGCAATATGTTAACTTCATTAATTAACGATAAACGGATTAACGTTTTTGTGCCCAGTTTTAGTTGTAACACAAGTTTTTCTTACTCACTTGATAAGAGTATAAAAATGCAATAATTTTGCCCTTGAATTATATATTTTATAAAAAATTAGCATATCCATAATAAATCTATACCTCGTATGCATTTCTTGAGGTTCATCGAATAAAAAAATACATAAACGGGCCATTTGACTGAGCTTGACGGCTCCAACCCTCTTTAATAAAAAAAAATAAAAAATAAGAAGAAAAAAACGTCGTATATACCTTGGCCGCACTGGATTTGGAGGCGCTGGCGAGTCCCGTAGCGACAACGGTAAGCGGCTCAAATCTATACGGGAAAAGTGCAACGGCTCGATTATAGAAGGGCCACAATCCCGCATCTTGGCCCTTCTCTTTCCAGAACAAATCGGCAATCTCGGGATATCTCAAAGTCGAACCAACCGCTTCGAAAATACAATTGAAGTTGCTGACCCTAGCATCGTCGACGAATGAAGACAGGAGGGTCAAAAGATTGAAAACGGTGCGGCGCACGATCCGCGCATATTTTGTGTCTTCCCGTATCATTTCAGTGTCCATGAGCATCTGCAATTGGCGAAAGACGTCCAGTTGAATAGCCCTGACGCCGAATGGTCGAAACTGATTGATAGTTTCTGGATTGTCCGGCTCGATCGCGTAATTCGCCAGCATCCACGCCAGCAGGAAAGGGCCATCTTGGCTGCTGCTGTCCTTCAGACACTTGTGCTCCAATGTGTCTTGCATACTGCTACGCAGTTCTTTCACCAATTCGAATGCACTCTCGTGCCTCGTGACGTCCAGACAAACGACAAGCAGTGCCGTTCTGCAGTGATGTATTTCCGCAAGCTTCTTCGCGAGTAGCTCCTTATCCTCGTGGCTCTTCGTACTGACGAGACGCCTCGGCTCGCCGCATATGCTCCCGTAGATGGCCTCGAACTCGCTCGCGCTCGGTTGTCGATCATCGAGCAGTACCGTCAGTACGTGCAACAGTTCCCTCATCTCCACCAGGCTGCTGTTGTACAATCGATGAAGATGATGATCGCGGAAGTGGACGACGCGACTCGGCGGGCTTACGAACTTTAGGCTCTCGATCTGCTCACGAACCGACGTCAAAAGTTCATTCCCCGAAAAGGAAGCGAAGAAACGCTCGAATTGCTTGCTATGAGGATGATTGTTGTTGCGATATTCAGCCATCAGCTTCAGACACTTTATCAGTGTCGTCCTCTCGAAATAATAAAAATTCCAGATGTCCTCTATGAGGTTTTGCATCGACGTCGTATCGGCTAGCTGCGATGCGAACGTTTCCGCACAATTTCTATACTCGTAAAGCATGAAATTGCACGTCAGATCCCAAGCTATCGTGGCATCCAGGTTCTTTGGTAAAATGAGTCAGAAAATACTACGGTTAGGTGTAGGAAATTGCTGGTTACGAAACACATGGGCAAACATTGAATATGGCTCTTTTTCGACCATTTTTAGATGGAGCGTTTGTTGTACGAATTTTCAGTTACCAAGAGCGGTGCCAGTTTTCCGATGAGGTCGTACATTCGAGGAGGTGGGTTGGTCTTGTAGACTTTTTGAAGAGAGGCTTCTGAGTAATTCTTGAAGTAATTTATTCCCTCTGTGAGTAGCGGCGTCGCATTTTTTATCTCATGTACTATGAGGGCCTTGTCGCAGCGACTCGTAGTGCCGCATATCACAGTCCAAAGGCCCTTGCAGTATCTACAATATTTGTATAGTTACACCTCTGCAATTACTTTCCACATGTGCAGGAAAGAGACCAAGGGATCATCTTAGACGAAAAACATAAGAACATGGTTCTTTGAAAGGGTGTTTATTTATATCGGCTCATGGTTTTCTACTCGTGTGCGTGGGTGTAAAATGTCAAAATACGAAATATATTTGGAAGTGGTCAATGCTAAACTCTGTTATAGGTACAAAGCCCGAACCCCGTCAGAATTTCAAGTTGCATTCTTAGACAAGGAAATCAAACAGTTTTCCTGGTTTGTGCACACAATCCAGAACGCGTTAATCAACTTAGCCAAAACTTAGTTTTATAATCATTTAATGTGTTCAGCAATCGTACGGTTTTATTCCTTTTATTTATTTTATTAATTTTTTTTAAAGAAATACCTTACAAAAAAGGTATTCCTTTAGAGGAGAGCCGTATTTTATGGGGGCATAAGGATCTCTGTGAACTTGGTAACCGGGTATCTCCAATCTCAATTTTTTTTGGTGATTCGCAAGGTTTTCGTTTGCAGCTGATTGTAGCAAACCTATTTTCCAACCGTTTGCAGTTGATTGTAGTAAACTTATTTTCGTTCGTAGTTGAAGGGTTGTTTTTATTTTGCACAAAAATTAACATCGAAAAATGAACCGGCCAGCAACAATTTTTAAAGTAAGTCCTAAATGCTAATTAACATATGTCTGACATAAAAAACATGAACTAAAACATGGGCAGTACTGAAATACAATATTTTACTATTTTTATAAGCAGATTTTCCTTTGCAATGACCGCAAAGGCAGGGAAACGATCTATCCTATCGTACGGTAGGATAGATAGTTTTTAGTTGTAAACTAGGTAACTACAAACGATGCCCGCGCTTCTAAAACGATTGTAGTTGACCAGAAAGTAAATACAAACGAGGAAATCGACTGAAATTTTTTTTCAGCAATTTGAGAAAGAAATGTTCGTTTGTAGTAAAAAAAAAAAGAAAAAAAAACTACAAACGACGCCTGCCCCTTTATAACGTTTGTAGTTGTTTGTAGATCCACAATTATCATTTGTAGTTGCAGACGAAGTAACTGCCAAAAAAAGATAATCACCTGCAAACGATTTTTCCACGATTTTGGAAGAATATGTTTGTTTGTACAGTACTACCTCTCTAAGAGAGCCCTCGCTAAGAGAGAATTTCCCCACCGTTCCGCTTGAGCGCATTTTATGGCTTTCCCCACCCAGCTCGAGCTGTCCAGTGTACCCGAGGCCTCTCGAGTTTGTCGCGGACAACTCCATGGATGGTGGGGGAAGGCTTCGGCGACGAATTTCTCGAGAATTTCTTCCCCTAACCGCCCTAGACCGCTCTCTTAGAGAGCTAGTACTGTAGTAGTAAACTAGATAACTACAAACGATGCCTGGACTTCTAAAACGTTTGTTGTTTCGCGTACTTCCGTTTTAATCGTTTGGAGTTGCACCAAATGAAACTACAAACGAGGAAATCACCTGAAAATATTTTTTCAGCAGTTTGAGAAGAAACAGTTCGTTTGTAGTAATAAAGTCAGTCACTTCAAATAACGTCCGCGCCTCTAAAACGTTTGTAGTTTTTTTGTAGTTCCGTATTTATCGTTTGTAGTTGCAGGGAAAGTAACTACAAACGAGGAAATCACCTGAAAAATAATTGTTCAGAAATTTGAGAAGGAAATGATCGTTTGAGTAATAAAGTGAGTTACTACAAACGACGCCCGCGCTTCAAAAACGTTTGTAGTCGTTTGGAGTTGAGTATTTATCGTTTGTATTTGCAGAGAAACTAAATACAAACGAGAAAATTACCTGAAATTGATTTTTCCACGGTTTTGGAAGGATATGTTCGTTCGTAGTAAAAAAAAAGATGTAGCTACAAACGACGCCCGCACTTCTAAAACATTTAGAGTCGTTTGTTCTCTCTCTCAAACTGCTAAAAAAATCATTTTCGCGTGATTTCCTTGTTTGTAGTTACTTTCTCTGGATCTAAAAACGATCAAAACGGAAGTATACACAACTTACAAACGTTTCAGAAGCCCGAGTGTCGTTTGTCGTTGCCTAGTTTACTACTACAATAGAACGTATTTTTTCAAAATCGGGGAAAAATAATTTTCAGGTGATCTCATTTGTAGTTACGTTCTCTGCAACTAAAAATGATATATACGGAAGTACACACAACTACGAAGATTTTAGAAGCCGGGGCGCCGCTCGTAGTTACCTACTATAATAGTACAAACGAACATTTTCTTGTCAAAGTGCTGAAAAATTTTTTTCACGTCATTTCCTCGTTTGTAGTTACTTACTCTGCAACTAAAAACGATTAAAACGGAAGTACACACAACTACAAACGTTTAAGACGTCCGGCCATCGTTTGTGGTTACCTACTCTACTACTACAAACGAAAATATCCTTCCAAAATCGCGGAAAAATCATTTTGAGATGATTTCCTGGATCGTAGTTACTTTATCTGCAACTACAAACGATAAATACGGAACTACAAAAATTACAAACGTTTCAAAAGCGCCGGCGTCGTTTGTAGTTACTTAGCATACTACTCCAAACGACCATGTCCTTCCGAAATCGTAGATAAATCATTTTCTGGCGATTATCTTGTTCGTAGTTGCTTTCTCTGCACCTGCAACCGATAAAAACGGAAGTACACATAACTACAAACGTTTTAGAAGCGCGAGCGTCGTTTATAGTTACCTACTTTATTACTACAAACCATGATTTCCTTTCTCAAATTGCTGAAAACTTATTTTCAGGTGACTTCCTCGTTTGATGTTACGTTCTCTGCAACTAAAAAAGACTAAAACGTAGTACACACAACTACAAACGTTTTAAAAGCGCGAGCCTCTCTTGTAGTTACTTACTCCATTACTACAAACGAACGTTTTCTTGTCACATTGCTGAAAAATTATTTTCAGGTGATTTTTCTTGTTTGTAGTTGCTTTCTCTGCAACTAAAAACAATCAGAACGGGAGTACACACAATTTCAAACGTTTTAGAAGACCGAGCGTCGTTTGTAGTTACCTACTTTTTTTTTTTACTACATACGACCATTTTCTTCTCAAATAGCTGAAAAATTATTTTCAGGTGATCTCCTCATTTTTAGTTATTTTCTCTGCAACTACAAACGATAAATACTGAACTACAAACAACTACGATCGTTTTAGAAGCGCGGGCATCATTTGTAGTTACCTAGTTTAGATCTACAAACTATTTATCCTACCGTACGACAGGATAGATCGTTCTCCTGCCTTTGCAGTCATTGCAAAGGAAAATTTGCTTATAAAAATAGTGAAATATTACATTTCAGTAATGCTGTTGTTTTAGATTATGTTTTTTTATTTCCGACATATGTTAATTAGCATTTAGGACTCACTCCAAAAACTGTTGCCGGCCGGTTCATTTTTCGATGTTAGTTTTTGTGAAAAATAAATAAAACCCCATTGGGCTAAACCTAATTGTGCTATAAATGATGATATTCAGTCGGGGGAAGCTAAAATTTGTCATTAAGGATTTTTTTAGGAGCAAGAAATTGTTAACAATCATTTCAAATTTTTCAAAAGTTAAAAGAAACCTAAAGAAATCCAATATAGTCATCGAAATGTTCAAAAATGCCCTATGTTAGCACGTGTTCCCGCGCACTTCACAAGCCCGTAACTTTTTATGGGAGGGGGGGGGGGGGTGAATTTCAGCTTCCCCCGACTGAATATCATCATTTATAACCCAATAAATGAGAAAATAGCACAAATAGTACATTGTACAATAAAGCATTACATAGTACATTGTGTACCAACAAGACGAAGTGGGTATTTTACGCCGAGTGCGATGTTCATTTCAGTACGAGTCTTAGACAAGCGCGCGAGGCGAAGACGAGTACTGAAAACATCGCGCGAGGGGTAAAAGCCCCTGTCTCCACGGTGCACACGATTATTTATATAACAAAACCATGTTTTCCGAGCTTTTGTATTGTTAGATAGATATGACTGCAAGCACGTGCAGAAAGTATATTGCATATGGAAGCTGCATTACGCACGCTGCCTAGGGCGAAAGGCCCCCCCCCCCCCCCCCCCGTTGACGCCAAACGCAACTTTTAAATGTATCAGCATATCTTAAGAGGGAATGACACCTCATCGCGATCGGTATGGTAGAACAATTATATATTCCCAAAAATCTCTGAAACGGCTCTTCAGATCTCGTCGAAACATTGCCAAACGATGTCAAGTAGATAAACGAACAGCTGTCTGCCCCTCAAATTTTCTGAATTCGAGAAAAAAAATGTAGATTGGCTTATCACAAGCTATCTATAATTGTTCTACCATACCGACCGCGATGAGGTGTCATTCCCTCTTAATATACTATCTTATTAATAATTTATAACAAGGTGTTTACCGTATACACACATGAAAAAGCGAGGAAAACTTAATTGCTTTTAATTAGAGTACTTTTCAAATGTATCATTATGGTAAATTGTATCTTTATTATTTCTCATTCACCTGCATGCTTTTACTTATTTATAAAAATTTCATTACATATATGGAACTTTTAGCTATCGAAATGTTACCTTACTCGTGTAAAAAAAGCTTTAATTAATAGAGAAAAAAAATTATTTAATCAGCAACGGTGACCCGATTCGACATCTCGTGGTAACTGCTTATCGTTTTTGCTAAGACGCGCCGCTTCATGCGTACGGGCATACAAAATTGAAAATCTGTCGCATCTCAAAAAGTAAAGGCGTCTCAGGTTCCTCAGAAAATTTCTTACAAATAACAATTTTAAAAAAAATCTCAATTAATTATTTGTTATAAAATACGATGTTCGATCATTGGGACATAGAAAATGCAGTGTGTCCCAATTATTGAACACTCGAATTCTCCAAGATGGCGTCATTAAACCCATCAAAACATCGAGACAGTTAACGAGTAAAAGATCGTGTGAGTCGGATTTATTCAAACAACAACTGTAAGTTCCTGAATAAACTTACGTTTACTCTTTTAACAATAACTCTAAGATCGTCAAATATATTTTTTGTTTGTATTTTCGTGCAATAAACATAAAAAGAAAAGTAACAAGAGCATATAACCTAAATGTAACCTAAAAATACGAATGTAATGTCCAATATTTTTTGCTCTCCGATATTTCAGGGAGCCAAGCTGCGTCAAAATCAAACAAAAACAGAACATAAAAACGAGGAAGCTGAAAAGAAAAATAAAATGAAGTTCGAGTTGAAAAGCACAAATCAACCAAATGCGAATGAACCAAAAACCTGTCAAAAGAGACTAAATATATATTTTTGTATTTTTACATGATTAATAAAAGATCATTTAAGTGTTTCATTTTGCTTTTATTTCTTAATATTGTACCCAAAATAATATTTTCAGAACGGAAAAAGAATTCCCGAGAGTGTTCAATAACTGGGACATGCCTGTTCAATATTAGGGACACAGGCACATCCAGGGTTCAATAATTGGGACATTTGCATGCTTCACAATGTTATTCTTTTTTTTAATTGGAAATCATTTAAAAATAATTTAAACAGTGATTTTTCGAAAGTAAAAATATCAAAGTATCATTTGAACATGAAAGCGATGGTTTTTTCTTGATTTTATATTTTTTTCTCACCGAATCCAATCCCCCAGATCCTTAGCTATTCAATAAGTGGGACATTTACCTTATATTGGAATATACTTTTTGTAAAGATAATTTCGGGATGAATAAATATATGTTATTTATCTCGATACAAGTTTGTCACAGTGTCAGGTGAAAGTGACAGCTGAAAGGCTGACAGCTGTTTCACAGCGGTGTCCAATGCACGTGAGCGTGACAATTGCAAACGCGCAAATTTTTGATGCCTAGGCACGAAAAAGCGAGGAGAACATGGCTGTAGTATATAAAATAATGTTAGGCTCATTTTTTTGGAAAAGTCACTTATTTAAAGAATTACCAAAAATAAGTCACAATCAATTATTATACCAAACGATAAACTGGAATAAAGAATTTCGCGGAAATTTGGAAGATTTAGGCATTTTCTCTAAAAAGTCGCGGCTACGAAAATTCTTCTGCTAGTAACATTTTTCTAAATTTTATCATTAATATTTTCTTTTGAACATTCGGGACATTCGGGAACAGAATCTTCCGAATTTTTTACACAAGGTGAGCTGATTATATCAGGAATCTAGAGTTATCGAGTGGATAAATTATTAGATACCAATGTGGGGCTGGCCTTTCATCTCCATAAAGCGCAAATGAGACGATTTTTAGTAGTCATTTCTCGTTCAAAGTTTGGGAACTTGGCTTGAAATTTTACCAGTATACTGGAATGTAATTTTACTTGATTATAAACGAAAATCAGTTAAGTGTTAAATATTCGGATTCGTAAATGGGATGCCTTAAGGAGCTATGCCAGTGTGACACTTTCGAAAAATCGATTTTTATTTTTTGCCTTTTTCGACAGTTTGTACTTTTAAGAATATCATTTTCATTTATATCATTTATATCAATATAATTTTATCTTGCAAAAATCGATAGTTAAATCATCAAACGCGTTTTTGTAAAAATGATATTTTTCAAATTTGCTGACATTGTAACTCAAAGAGCAATTATCCGATCGATTATCCGAACCTCGATCATCCGAACGCTCAATTATCCGAATGTTGGCACGAAAGATACATTGTTGCTCGCTGCCACCGTTGTGAGCAACAATGAGCAACCCAACGCAACTTTTCCTTCTCAAACGGCTGCGAGACTTAGCTGCTTGAAAACGCGTTAAAAAGCCGTTCGTCAATTCAAAATTGACGATTTTATAAAATAAATATTTCAAAAAAGCATTCGACTTTTTTCAGGTGTTTAAAATACACACACGCACATGTGTGTATTTCAACGTTAATATGTATGTATGTCAAATTTTAATATATACGTATCTACTGTTTTTATGTAAAAAGGTGTTGTTTATGATCTCGTCCCAAAAAAAACCCATGTTTCGATTATCCGAACTAGTCTCGGTCCCAGTTGGTTCGGATAATCGAGGTTCTACTGTACTCTTGAATACATTTGCTCTACAATGATGTAGGATATTGTTGATTGGATGAAAATTGACGATTTGGCATTGAAAAAAACGACCATTTGATAGGCAAGAAAATATACTCTTTTTTCATAACTACGCCATTATGTTAGATTTTGATATTTTTCGAAAATCCTACGTCATTGTACAGGAAATACCTTCCAGTTTAACGACATTTTTTCCTTTTTTGGTTTCAGCTACTCAATCGGCCGGAATCATGTCAGCAGTGGAGGAACTTTTTATTTGGCGCCTCCAAAGGCAGCGCATAAGTCACTTGGATCTCAATATTTTTCTATGACAAAATTATGTAATATAGGTTAAATATAGCCAAATATGTTCTTTATTTTCCGAAACATTTGATTGAGTACTTTTAATCCAAAAAAATTCCCGAAAATCACCCAAATTTTTATCTCTCAGACTCGTAGAGCCCCTTAAGGTGTTATGGAACAGATACATGTACAAGAACTTTAGGAACGACGGCACTAATAGAAAGGTGAGAGAGATGAACACGGAATATGCTTCATGTCTTCTACTTTGCCTTAAGAGAGGCGAGGGCATTTTTTCTTGATTATCATGATTTTTTCTTTTTAAAGAAAGATTTCTTCACCATTTTTGAGACTTAGGGTAAGTTTGATTACTACTTTTGGCTGTTACATGGTATTATTTTAACTTGATTAATATTCACAAATGGCGGAGGTATGGCATGTTCTTCTGAACTGCATTTTCAAAACCAATGTAAGGGTATAGCTAAAAAACTAATCAACCAATTCTGATGAAATTTGGTATAAATCTTTCTAACTTTATTGTCTAAAACATGGCCCTAAATAGGTTTTAAAAAAAACGTATTATTTAATTGCCAAATGTCGCCATTTTTTTCCGGAAGATTCAATAATTTTGTTTCAAAGCGTTCCATTTTATCGATTTTCTACATTTGTCACTTTTTCTTGATTCATATTCTGCAAATGAGTGTTAATGGAAGAAAAATCTGTTTTTTTTTTAGATTAATCCTGCAAGTGCTACGTGTCATGACGCCTGACAACGTCTGCTGCAACCCGTCCAGAAGACCGTACCATAACTCTGCCATTTTAAAAGATTAATTTTAAAAAATACCAAGTAACATCCAAAAGTATTAATAAAATATACCCTAAGTCTCAACACAGTGGTGAATAAATCGTTCTTTTAAAAAAAAATTATCAAAATCAGGTATTTTTCTATCCTCCCCTTAAGGCTTGAGATGTACCACATGATATATGGACTGCGAGAGAGGTAGCTGAAATTTTATACCAGAGACTTCTCAGAGTTGAATAATCGTTAGGGCAAAAGAAAATCGTCAAACGCTGCACCGGAGGATTCTACAATGCTTCACACTTCGGTTTTTCAGGAAAAACGTAACCACCTGTGAGAAAACTGTTCAGAAAATTGTGAGGTTGTGTTGATCATGTACATGTCCCTAACCGGCACATTGAGCATTTGCAGTAACTTTTTCTCGCTGTAATTCAACTCTGACGATTTCTAACCTTCAACGTGTGTACAAAGATTATTTTCTATATATTCGCGTGCAAATAAGCGTAGGTAAGCGATAATGGTGATATATTTTACACAAGATATCAAGAAAAATAAATTATATTTTAGGTTATTGTTTATCGAAATTACTTACGGTAATTCACCGATCGCTTCGACTTGCTGCATTTTTCTGTCCTTTTTGTACGACTATTTGATTGTTTCACATACCAAAGGAGGCGACCTAACACTTATATTTACGCGACACCACAGACATGTATTTTGAGTTAAAAAAAAAACGTTTATACGATAAGAGGTTAAGATAAACAATGTGAGCAGATTATCGGATATATCGTATCAACCACGGTCTTACATACAGGTCTGGAAACTCCGTTAGTTCACATGGTTCCTTTGCTGAAGTTCGCCGCGAGAGGCGTTGCACTCGAGGAGTCAGTGTGCGAGAGAGACAGCAATACTCACTCTACTCACCAAGCTTGCAACCAGTATTTATCGGAGTTACTACTTGCAAATATTTCTACGTATACGTGTTCATCATGTGTTGTTTTTCCGAACAGTAAATATGGAGATAGCATTTTATATTACACCACAAATATAATTTCGCGTTTATCAATCATATAATAACAACTATTTATCTCTTAGAATTCAAATAATGGCGTCTTATAATGACAATAAGAAAATTTTTCAGTCATTATCGTTCTGCGGGGGGGGGGGGGGGGGGTGGCGGAATGTACAAAATAACGAAAAAACCAAAACGTTATTTCCTTTTTGTTGATCGTTCGTTTATTGGTTTGTCAATTTAGACATCTTTTTTTTACGACAATTTTTTTTAAATTTCATATTTTCTTGAAAGGCCTCATGTGCAACCTTATGTAATAAATTATCGCGTATGATAAAATATCCGAACCATGTTTTTCACATGGAAAGGAAAATTATATCCCGTTAATACATATTCGAGTGTTAAATCAAACATGTGAACCTTTGTGATTTGATTAATTTATTGCCAAACACAGAACATAAACACTGCGAAGTGGAAAAAATTGCATTCAAATCTAAGATTCTATTTAAATTTAACCTTCGTCCTAGTAAAAAAGGAACGCATCAAACGTGATAGACATAAAACCGATAATGTTAGATAAATATATATTATTTAAATTATTACCTATAATTGATAGTAGCGAAAGAATTAAAAACAATTCTTTGTACTGGGATGGTTTCGACGATTCTACCATCGTGCTATGAGGGTTGTTAGTTTATTCTACGGCTACCTACGTTGAGTTAATAAGAAGCCTGCTTCATAAAAAACTAGTTAAAAAAACCTGTCACGTGTTAAACTATACAGTCTATAGCCCGAGGAAGGGCATAATCGTGATAGACAAGGTACTCGATGACATAGTCAGCCTCCCATTCTTCTTGATCTGAAACGACGTCTAATTTTCGTCGAACTTCGTCACGATACTTGACCATTTTGGGTTCCGATTTTTCGCCACTCAAAGCATTCAGATCGCTTAGCGATATCAAAATCTGCGACTCAGGTCGTTCTGTAATGGTACAATTACCATATTTTGGAGGCTTAATCACGCTATATACTGACAGCAGTTTATATAGCTGCAAAACATTGATAGTTTCACTTTTAGGCTTTTGTAAGCCTTATTGCACTCCGGTACTACGCAGGACTTCGGCATTACTCCGCGGTTACTCGACGACCATATACAGGTAATATGTTCGCTGTCAAAATTGACTCCTCGATACTAGCGACACCACGATTTCTGTTTCAATAGTGGAACCACCCCCACCACCCGAATTTCATCGAGTTTCCAGACCTGTATGTAAGACCGTGGTATCAACGAAGTCGAACTTGTACCTATGAGGATGAAGTGCTATAGAAAAACACGGCTTACCGGCGAATTGAAGCCCAACGAGGTGGGGTGGGGTATGAACGTTAACACTAATGGCCAGGTGTCACTAGCGTCTTATTTGCTTATGCCATGGAGACCAGATGCAGGAGTCCAATCTCGGCATTTCAACTCGTTCCCGAAATTACGAAAATTAAAGATGGCGCTGTGGTCTTTCGAAGGTAATATGCTATATATATATCACTGACCAATGTAACCTTAAGGAGTTTCGGTACAAAAGTCAAAATATTAAGAAATTGATCAAATTTGGTGATAATGTTGTTCAACTTAAGTGCGAACAAACACATTTTTTCAAAATTTTCTTCTACTTCGCTATCGAGTAATTACGCATTAAAACAGATTTCTTATGCCAGCAATGTATACCTACATATATGGAAACGCTATGCTTATACACGTGAACTTTAGTGTTAACTTACTCGATAACTGTGCAGAAGAAAAATCTGGAAAAATTTGTATTGTCAAATTTGGCAATAAAGAATATGTTGACCAAATTTTATAAAATTCTGAATTTTTTGAAATTTTTTATGTTTTTAACATGGTTTAGCATGGCAACATTGTATCCGCCCGTACCGAACATCCTTAATTAAGTGTCAGTGTTATAATCAAATGTAGGGTTATGGAGTTTCCGGACAATTGACGAAATGTTACGATTTCATTCAAACTTTAACGGTAAATTCTTTGTCATATACTGAATGCACCCTTCAAATGTTTAATCGATCGAGCAAATTTGAGGGGTGGTTTCAGATGTGACAAAGAATTAATGGTATAAATTTGAATCAAACGGTAACATTTCGTCAATTGTCCCGAAACTCCTTAAGACGGAATGACACCTTATCGCTCTTCAGATCCCGTCGAAACTTTGCCAACCGACGTCAAATAGACAGACGAATAGCTGTCTGCCCTTCAAGGTTTCTGAATTTCAGAAAAGAAAAACTAAATTGGCTTATGATAAGCCAATCTACATTTTTTTTTCTCAAATTCAGAAAATTTGAGGGGCTGACAGCTATTCGTCTATCTATTTGACGTCGTTTGGCAAAGTTTCGACGGGATCTGAAGAGCCGTTTCAGAGATTTTTGGGAATCTATAATTGTTCTACCATACCGACCGCAATGAGGTGTCATTCCCTCTTAAGGCGTTACCCCCACTTGTAGGGCAAAAAAAAGGCCTTTTTCATGAATTTTTTAAAAGAAAACTACAAAACTTTTTTAATCGATCAATATACCATCTTAAAAAACACATCTTGGAGAAGTCTGGTCTGACAAAACTTTTTTAATCGATCAATATACCATCTTAAAAAACACATCTTGGAGAACTTTCAGTAATTTTTTTATTGAAAAATATTACATTGATTAGTGGCAAATGGCCGTCAATGAAATAATGTTTTTATATACACGGTTTGCGGTGACCAACATTCCGGCGAAGTAAATCATCTGAAAAAAAAATGCCGATGGATTTAGTCAAATATAAGTATAAACTAGTCTTTAATCGAAGGATTTTTAAAAATATTCATTTTCCACAAAATGGCGGACAGTCAAAGTTAATGGTTCGATTTTAACGAAAAAAACGGCCGTTTTTTGGCTATAAAACGGCCATTTTTTTCGAAAAAAAATCGAACGATTAAAGACTACATTTTTATGTATTAAATAAGCCTGCAAAATTTCAAGAAGATCGGTTGATTAGTGTTCGAGTAATCTTGGTCACCGACTTCAGAAATGCCATTTTGAAAAGAACGCGTTTAAATTTTCAATTCCCGGTCGTTTACACAACGGATTCTTCTCTTTCAACCGTCATATCTCAATTAATTTTGTTCGGATCGACTTGAAATTTTTAGGACATATTCTCAGATACTTATACTTCAAAAAAATGCAATAAAAAAAATCGATTTTTTCAAAATCGCAAGTGGGCGTAACCCCTTCAGTGATACGCTGATGGGTCTGGATCACGGTCTATATACAGGTCTGGGCACTCCGTTCAAAAATGCGTGACTCTTTGTGTCGCCTCTATTTGCGCACTCCACCGCGGAGCTAGTGAAAGGGCGGCACTTTTGTTTGTATCGCGTTTACGGGGCATGGCATGCACGTGTGTGGTGGCGGTCATATGTACGTGTGGCCTATCCTCGTTTTGGCGGGGTGAGTTCGAGTGTATCGTAGACACGGTTTTTATTCAATACGGAATAACAAAAGATGAAGTGTCTATATATTGCTATGCCGAAGCGGTGCATGATTCCGGGATGCAGAAGTGGATACATAAACAACCCGGAGCACGTCTCATTATTTAAAATTCCGAATGATGACTACTGATATCCTCTACTACTTTTCTACTACTACTACTAATGAAAGGAATGCGTGCTACAAGTAAATTTTGAATGTTCTTCTTTTCCGTAAACGAAAAAAAAAATGTAATTGGATTGAGCGATAGTTAAATCGGCATATCCATGTCAAAGACGATGAGTATCATTAACCAATGGCTCATCGCTCATATTTTCGATATATGCTTTTAGTTTTTGTGTTCGACTAATTATTTAGGATGTATTAATTTTTCATCACAGCCATGTGAAGGGAAAGACAATTCGCATACCCGCATACGTGGGTCATTTGATAAGTACTTAGCCTACAAATGAAAACACCAAAATTTTGCTAAAAATAAAATTTATTTTTCAATGTAGTCTCCTTTTAGTTGAATACACTTGGCCCAGCGGTGTTCCAATTTTTTTAACCCCGTTGAAAAAAATATTATCTCTTGGTCTGCAAAATAGGCCTCCATGGCGGCGATTATTTCGTTATTGGAGTGGAATTTCTTCCCGGCGAGTGAATTTTTTAGATTCGGAAACAAAAAAAAGTCGCACGGAGCCAAATCTGGAGAATACGGTGGATGGGGCAGCAGTTCATAGCGTAATTCGACCAATTTAGCCGTGGCGAGCGCGGAGGTGTCAGCCGGTGCATTATCGTGGTGGAAAAGCACTTTCTTTCTCGACAAATGGGGCCGTTTTTCTTTTAACACGGCGTTAAATCGGCTCAATAGTTCGGCGTAGTACTGTCCCGTGACCGTCTTGCCCTTCTCCAGGTAGTCAATAAAAATCACACCTTGAGAATCCCAGCAAACAGTGGCCATCACCTTTCCAGCCGACGGGACCGTCTTCGCCTTCTTTGGAGCAGGTTCACCGGGTAAGGTCCACTGTTTTGACTGCTCCTTGGTCTCTGAAGTATACCAGTGAATCCATGTTTCGTCGACGGTCACGTAACGACGCAAAAACTCTTTTGGATTGCGATTAAACAGCTCCAAACACTGCTCTGAAGTGGTCACACGAATGCGCTTGTTGTCTGCAGTCAGCAAACGCGGCACCCACCTTTCCGACAGCTTCCTCATGCCCAAAGTCTCATGTAGGATATGCCACACGCGTTCTTCTGAGATGCCTACTATCACAGCTATCTCGTGCACCTTTAATCGGCGGTCTGACAAAATGATATCGTGTATTTTTGTCACGTTCTCCTCCGTAGTGGCTGTTTTTGGAGCACCTGGGCGTGGATCATCAAAAACCGACGTACGACCACGTTGAAACTCGTTATACCAAAATTTACCGGTCGCCATCGAAGGAGAAGCATCCCCATACACTGCATACAAGCGTTCTTTAGTTTCACTGCGCGATTTCCCTTCCAAAAATAAGAATCGAATCACCGACCGATATTGTTCTTTCTCCATTCTTTCAAAAATCAACGGACACACTTGCTTTCGCACGCTCTCAAAAGAGAACTACAAGTCCGATCCGGCTGAAATTTTGTCAGTAGCCGTCTACAAGACGGTACTACACTATAGTGTATTTCTCTTGCAATAGTGGCACCATCTAGCGGTGAGGCTAGGTACTTGTCAAATGACCCACGTACATCGCGCTCTGTCGCACATGCCTCCGAGATAGCAGCGCTCCACGCTTTTGCGGCTAGTTTGCTTTTGCGGCTAGTAAAGAGAGGCGTCAGATAGAGGCACGCGTTGAGGTATATGGAATATACGGGAGTGTCCAGACCTGTATATACAACCGTGGTCTGAATGTAGAATTGATAAAGCAGCATTATTGCTTTAGTATCTGCATGCAGATTCATAGTTTTTTTATATTGAAAATAGTTTCCTTTTCTTCTCGTACGTAATTTATTGGAGTACAAAAATGAGTATGTAGGATAAAGTGACCTTATTTCGGCACCCCACCAATTATTGACACTTGTCTCCTACCTACACAGTGGTCCTTAAGCTAGTTCTGTAGTTTTGGTCAAATCTTAGGAATTGGCTGAAATCTAAATATTGTGTAGATATGACCTTCATGGACTGATGCCCAAAAATTCAATTCGATTTCAAAATAAAAACACACGTGTACGCAGTACTATTGTGGGATTGGTTAAAAAAAATGACAAACTTTGACCGTTTAGTTTTGGAGATATCGATTTATGAAAAGTGGTAATTTTATCCCACACCGAACTCGGGCCCAACCATCTGTAACGAAATGGCAACAGTGTACGCTGCAGCCAGCTGATCGGCGCATGGTCTGGGAACTCGAAGCGTGTTTTTTTCCCCGAGCTCCAGTAATTCTGAGACGGATGTGAAATAAATTTATTCTGCAAACAAATTTAATTTGTTCAATTTATGCATGTATTTATTCGTGATATATATTTATATATAAGTGTGTGTGTACGTAGATATAACTTGGGTTATTGCAGCGCCCGTCGCAGGAAATATGTAAAATAAAACGCAATCCCATTCGGGTTTCTTTCACTGTTTTTCTCAAAAATGTCTTCGTTACAGCGAATACAATTTAAATTGTCGACAAGATCTTGTAAATCCACGATCCGACGTCCTTCGACAGTGAATTTTTGTTGCTGATCGTTGAGGTTACAGTTATTCTCATCGCGTTTAGCCACGTTTGCTTGACACATGCTGCCACAGCTTTCAGTCTTTTAGCAAGCGCCTTTTTTCTTGTAAACTTACCGTTGTATCGCATTTGGGTTGATATTTTCACGCTTTTTAAATTTATATAAAATATTTCGCGAATGACGGATTGTAAGAAGTTCAACGCTATGAACTGCAGGAAAATCTCGCTGTTGCCACGATTACAGCGCCGCTATATCTATACGAGCATGAGACCTACCTCTGCATGAGGTGCAAATGTGTTGGACATATGGAGGGTACAAGCTCTATCAAAAATGTATAACCAAAAGCATCGTATAGGCATTGGATGTTACTATACGCTTCGACCAAAACTTTTGGCTCACACGTGTACCTACAGAACTACCTTAAAGTGCCAATAATTATAAATTGCCAATAATAGGGCACCTTACCCTATTACAAAACCTGAATCTACTGATATGATTAATTTTATAAAGAGGCTCACTTTTTTGCTTTTGAAATACATTTTCTCTTAAGGTAGCACGAGCGCGCAATCTTGATTTCTATAGATTCTGTTCAAATTTCAACTAGACATTGTTCATATCATTGTGCATGTTTGAGTGCAATTTCAGAATAGTCGACTATTTAGATTGGGAGATAATGGGTTGTAAAATGGCAACTTTTAACATTACAGGGTCTGCATTGAAATTTAGACAGAATTATTTTCCGTAAAAAATATTTATCCCCTGTGACAAGAAAACATATGGCAACACCGCAGAACAGTATTGTTCAATATTCCTAGAAAAAAAAAATGATCGTGTTCCTACAATTAAAAATTTTGCCATAAAAATATTTGCATTATAAATATTAATATTACATATTGTTTGTGTTATCTTCATTAACAAACAAAAGTGTTGGTTCATTCATAACTAATTAAAAACTTTGTTCGATTAAAAATTACTCTCACGACCTGATCTGTTGTGAGACAAGAAGCTCGTCCGATCACGTTCATCTCGTCAATTCGCATTTTCGGGTACACGTTATTCACTGTCTCCCCATGGGAGAGTGAACATCTCCTGTATTTATTCTTCAAGGCTTAGTTATGCCATGGTGGCTGAAGAGGGGACCTCTGGGAAGATGGCCCGCCTAAATCGACTTCATGAAAATGTATTTACATAAATCGTTTGTCGGCCCCTGATCGGTGATGGGTGGATTGATCTCAACGTTTGTCAGATAATTGTTTATACAGAAAATCAAAATAAAATGTTCTATGAAGTTAGCCGATTTTTTTCCAATTGTGTCTTATTTTGAACGTTTCCCAAGAAGCAATTTGCGGGAAGTTGTCCAAAAGTAGGCTGAATGGGTACCACGGTCTTACATACAGGTCCGACAACGGCGGTAGTGGGGATAGGCACCTTTAGATGTTTTGCTTTTTATTCCGATTTCTGCCGCTTGGTGCGTGACGGCAAGGGGAAGTAGTGGTGCGACGAAGAGAGAAATAGCTCTTGTGTCCTTTTCCCTCCTGACCGCAACGCATGCGCTGTTGGCTGCGTGACGTAAACACCTTTGGCTCATTCGCCGGTAAGAGGTAAGGGGGAAACTACTTCCCCTCGCTAGTAGCGACGCGTAGCGGCGCCTAGTGAATCGAAAATTAAAACATATAAGAGTGCCTACCCCCACCACGAAAATTTAGCTTCGTTGCAAGACCTGTATGTAAGACCGTGATGGGTACCAAACGTCCGTCCGAAGGTTACCTTGTACAACCATCCAAAAAGCAGATAACGTTTGGAGCACGGTCTTACATACAGGTCTGGAAACGACCGTGGTGGGGGTAGGCACCGTTAACGAACCCACGTTTGTTTTCAATTTTCGCCACTACGTGGCGTTGCTATCGGCGTGTACGTGTGCGACAAGGGCAGAACAGCTTCCGTCCGTCTCTCTCACTCTTCTCGATGATCCGAAATGCACATTACCTTTTTCGTGGGGGGGGGGGGGGGGGGCGAAGGGGGAATAGAGGTAGATGAGAAAGAATTGTGGAGTAAGGACGGGGGATTGTGGAAGAGAATAGAAGTGGGGCTTGTAAAAAGGGGAAGATCCTGTATGGCTGGAAGAAGACCAATATAAGAATTTTAAAAATAAATAAAAATACTTATCTTTTTCGAGTGAAATGGATTTTTATTCCGAGTTTCTTTCTAAGACGAAAGTAAAAAAATACGCAACACATGCAATGTTGAATATACAAGTACATTTATTGGTTCGTCAGTTTAGAAAGCCCTGAAACAACGGTCCACCTTCGCTACCCTGACAGATCGCAACACCCAAGCGATGGGTGTCAAATTAACATTTGACACCCAACAAAACGGTGTCGACACTATTTTGGGTGTCGATAAAAAAAAAAAACGGTGTTGACACTGATCTGGACGCACGCTGTTTTGGATGCCGACACCAAAAGAAAGGTGTCAACACTGATTTGGGTGTCGACAATAAAAAAAAACGGTGTTGACACTAATTTGGGTGTCAACACCAAAAAAAAAACGGTTTTAACACTGATCTGGACCGAGGCTGTTTTGGGTGTCGACACCTAAATAATTTAGCGTTGACACCATATTCGTGCACGTGCATGAATTCCGTGTCCTTATGGCTTTTTTGAGTGTCCACACCGAAATTCGGCAAAAATTACAGTGCACAATCCTTCCTCCATACAATGAATACAAGCATATGTATGCCCAACTTATTTTGCAGTTAATTAATTCACTGAAAGATAAGTTCATAAATGAACTGAAAAATAAGTTGGACATACATATGCTTGTATTCATTGTATGTAGGAAGGAGTGTGCACTGTAATTTTTCAGAATTTTGGAGTTGACACTTAAAAAAGCCATAACGACACGGAATACATGCACGTGCACGAATATGGTGTCAATACTAAATTATTTAGGTGTCGACACCGAAAACAGCCTCTGTCTAGATCAGTGTCAACACCGTTTTTTGGGTGTCAACACTCAAACCAGTGTCGACACCGTTTTTTTGGGGGTGTCAAGACCCAAAACAGCCTCGTTCAGATAGGTGTCGACACCAAATTTTTTCCGTGTTAAAATTGTAATTTGACACCCAACACGTGACACTCAACACCGAAGAATTACGGTGTCACGATCTGTCAGGGTAGCTTTATGAATATTTTTCAAACTACAAATGCTCGTTAACGCAAACAGAGGTTATCGAGAACGTTGTCATAAAAAAATGGAGTAATAAATGGCACGGGGCACGGTCTACGACACGGCAAGGGGCGAAGGGAGAGATATCACAGAAGACCGTGAGTGGGAGGTACTCGCCGATAGTAGCGACGGCGGTGGCGGCGACCGGAATGAAAAGTGAAGCTCGTAACGGTGCCTCGCGACTCCATTGAAATCTGGCTTCGTTTCCAGACCTGTATGTAAGACCGTGGTTTGGAGACATAATTCTTATAGATTACTTCCAAGCAGACATTTGGTAGCCATTTAGAAAATGTCTGGATAACTGTTTGGAAATTTAGCTATTCGGATTGATAGCTTAATTAAAGCGCTATCGTTTGTCGGTTAGGAATTTCATGATTGGAACCAGCCCCCTGACCGCGGTCTTACATACGGGTCCTGCAACGAAGCTAAATTTTCGTGGTGGGGGTAGGCACGCTTATCGGCTTGACTTTTCGGTTCACTAGGCGCCGCTACGCGTCGCTACTAGCAAGGGGAAGTAGTTTCTCCCTTATCTCTTACCGGCGAATGGGCCCAACGTGTTTACGTATGTTTTTGTGGCGCGATTGTCGGAATAACCTTTATTTGCGACCATATACCAGAAGGTTCTACGCGATTTACCGTGATGCATTTTTTATCGTATTTTTACGCACAAGTGTGAATTTTTTTTTGGTAGTGTTTGCGAAAGAAATGCAAAATGGCTAAGGGTTGCGCGGTTCGCAATTTTAAAACGGGGTACAAAATTTGTAAGCAGAAATGCTCCGTGTTCCGCGTGCCCAGAAACGTCGTACGATACAAAAAAATGGTTCGATGCTATTCCGGGACTGAAAGAGTCTCAGTACGTGTGCGAAAAACATTTCGAAGAACGATCTATTGTGAGACATTGGAGAAAAAAGGATGTAAATGATCGTAATATGCGCTGGTATGAATTAATGTATTCAAAAAGTTTTCAGCTTTTTTTAGATGAAAGTAGTCATCTTTTTTTTTAATCAACCCATTTTTTTTTATTGGTTTCGTATATTATGCAGTTTACACGACAGTGTGGTAAATTGAGTTAGGGCAAACGGCGCATGCGTTGCGTTGGGGAGGGTAAAGGACAGAAGAGCTATTTCTCTCTTCGTCACACCACTACTTCCCCTTGCCGTCACGCACCAAGCGGCAGAAATGGGAATAAAAAACAGAACCGCTAAGGGTGCCTACCCCCACTAACGCCCTTGTCAGACCTGTGTGTAAGACATTGGAACATTTGTCGGTTCTTGGATCGTATAATATTAAGGAGGTTAGAGCGTTAGCTACGATACAAGATTAAACAAAAAAACTAAGTGTTATTGTCTGGAGTCTCGACTATACTGAGTCCTTACGAATTTATTGATTTTTTTTTCACCACAAAACACCAGAGATAAAAATAGTTTAATGTGTGGAATTAAACGTGCGTTTAGATGGGCAAGACGTTCACCCTACGAGCGATGTAATTGTTTGGCCATATAGCACCAAGATTAACCATTTCTAACAACGGATGAACTCAAACTAAACCTTTGAAAACATTTAGAGGAAAAAAAACACTCATCTTGCCCTATTACCGTCAACAGCAACACTCTTCATTTGCCAATTAAAATTCGCGGCCTTATTGGTTTGATAAAAGATTCGCCAATCAAGATTCTCGGCCACGGTTTGATAAAAGATTACGAATCTTTATTCGCTTAAATTACAGTGGCGCTTAATAAAAATAAGTTAAAATCAATGATCATACCCAACTATAAACCGCAATAAAAAATCTCGCGCAAATTAGGTGGGTTTAGACAGTTTTATCTTTTTTTTTCTGAAAAGTCGCGGCTGCGAAAATTCGACTGCTAGTCGCATTTTTCTTCTACTTCTTCTTATCATTAAAATGTTCTTCATACAATGACCCCCTGATGTCATTGACGTTGCGAAATTTTCGGATTTTTTCACACGCGCCCTGATGGAAATCCGCTTATTGGAATTCGACAAATAATGTTGAAATCTGTTAAAAAATGTCAGAAACTGTGAAAATGAATAGATTCTAACATAATTTGATGGAATCGTACATCGTTTTGATAGATTCTGTCGGAAATAATCTATGAAAATCGGACAGAACCTCACATATTATGTTAACTTTACGGAATGTCATAAAATCACAGAATTCGATACTTTCTGTCATCTTTTTGTCAGAAAATGTCATCTTTTAACAAAAAATGATAAAATTAATTTTCTATTTTTTGACATATTGTTGCATCGAAAAGAATGACAGAAAATGACAAAAAATGATAGAAAACAATAATTTTTATCATAATTTGTTGTCACATTTTTGTTGAATTCTGACAGATTTCAGCTGTCATTAAATCACAGAGTTTGATACTTTCTGTCATCTTTATGTCGGAAAATGTCATCTTTTAACAAAAATGATAAATAAGTTTTCCATTTTTTGACATATTGTTGCATCGAAAAAAATGACAGAAAATGTCAAAAAATGATAGAAAACGATCATTTTTATCATAATTTGTTGTCACATTTTTGTTGAATTCTGACAGATTTCAGCTGTCATTAAATTACAGAATTTGATACTTTCTGTCATCTTTATGTCGGAAAATGTCATCTTTTAACAAAAAATGATAAATCAGTTTTCCATTTTTTGACATATTGTTGCATCGAAAAAAATTACAGAAAATGTCAAAAAATGATAGAAAACGATAATTTTTATCATAATTTGTTGTCACATTTTTATTGAATTTTGACAGATTTCAGCTGACAGAATTCTGACAATTTATTATCAGAATCGATAATTAAATGTCAAAATTCATCAGAAGATATCATATATTTATAATGTAAAATGTCAAAAGTTAACAAGTTCGGTCATTATATGACAAAAAATAAAAAAGAATGATATAATTTGACAGATTCGGTCATAATATTTCATGAATGTTAAAGAATTCCATTTCATTCCATTAAATAATGACATTTAATGACGAAAATCTCACAAAAAATACGAAAGAATGATATAATTTGACATATTCGGTCATAATATTTTATAAATGTTGAAGAATTCCATTATATTCCATAAAAAAAAATGACATTTAATGACGAAAATCTCACACAAAAAATAAGAAAGAATGATATAATTCGACAGATTCGGTCATAATATTTCATGAATGTTGAAGAATTCCATCTTATTCCATCAAAAAATGACATTAAATGACGAAAATCTCACATAAAATGGAAAACTCTTACGACATTATATGACATATTATGTAAGATTCTGACAGAAATTACTGAATTATAACATTACTTTTATGATAAAATATGACAGATTCTGTAAAGCATGTTCCAATTTCCGGTCAGAAATCATGAACTTCTCACAGAAAATGTCAAATCTCGAAATAATATGACAGATTCTGTCGTATAAATGACATATTCTGACATTATTTCTCATTGAAAGTTGACGGAATATTATCAAATCTGACATTTTTTGTTAAAACCTGACGAATTCCAATAAGCGGATTTCCATCAGGGCGTCGGCAGTTCATATCTCGCATCTAGAGTTATTTAGTGTATAAATTATCAGATAGAAATGTGGCCAGCGTGTCATCTCCATAAAGCGCCGTATAAATGAGACGATTTTGAGAGTGGCAATTTTTCATTAAAAGATCGATACTCGGCTCGAAATTTTACCAGTATACTGGGATGTATATTTACTTGATTATAGACGAAAATCAGTGAATCGTTGAATATTCGGGTCCGTGAAAGGAATACCTCAAAGCAATTGTATGCGAACGTTAAAAAATCCAGAGACTAATCGCGCGGTCTATTTCATATAGCTTTATAGTACATGTGACCGCCAGGCGCTGTACCGCGAATCCCAACGAAGCAACATTATCTTTAAATTGTAAATAATCTGGTCGAGGGAACGCATAGTGAACAATTGTGTACGCAGTGAGTAAAACAGTCATTTGTTTCGATATAGCAAATATTCGTTCCCGTTATCTTACAGTGTTATCTATTCACATCATAACCTCACTTTTTTTGTACGTAGATTGTGGCTTTCCGTGCATTGCCCAAAGCTGACTAATAGTGATCGACTGTTAACGTGACAGCACTATCCATCAAAATATTGGAGATAACTTTTTTAGTTTAAACAAATAAATAAACAACCAAAGTATTCAAGATGTGCGCGAAAATGGCATTCCAGCATCAAGCTGGCACGGTTATGGAATGCCTGAGTGTAAGTTTTACTGCTTTTTGAATCATACTGTTCTCACTAAGCCTAGAAATGGAATTAATTGTATTTCTTATGTCTTATCTCATCTTGGCTTTGGCAATGCTCTATGATCAATGCCAGGCTATTTTGCATGACATTGACATCCGCATAGTTGAAATGCCACGATTTTTCTTTCTTCTCTATATTGTCATTATTATCCAAAGCCTTTGTTGGTGTATCGTGGTCATAAATCTCTGATGAGAATATGTGAAAACGTTTGACAAATTTTAACAGCTCAAATTGGCAAAAGAACCTGAGCGGTTAAAAAGAATCAATTTTCATTGCATTCCAACTATGCAAACTTCAACGTCATCATTTTGCAATTGAAATGCTTTAATGATAGAATACTTAGATGGACGTTACAAAACCTGAGATGCACAATTATTAGTATTGAATTTTGAAAATAATTTAAAGTATTTTTGCCTTTTACTCACAAGCGGAGACCTACATAATGAAGTTCGAAATGTCAGTTTTTCCACAACGAACGGCATTTAAAAAAACTTTTAATATGCATAATTGTTGAAACTGATTGCCAGGAATTATCTGTACACACATTTGAATTTGACAGGAAAAAGAAAGTTGCCATCAGCGTGATTCGAAGCAGGTACAGCAGTGCTTATGAAGCAGAGAGCACACTGGCTGTGCCACCTGCTCCTTGAAATTTTCTTTACGTAGAAACTATTTGAACGCAATGGAATATTATGCAATATACGCAATGCCGAATTTCTCGACAACAGCTAAGAAGCGCATCTAACTGCTTTGCCACATAACACCTCTGGCCATGAGCTTTTATTACACGCAGTATGAATCAAATCTGAATTTGGCAATTGACAGCCTCCCCTTGTCAGATTATGGTCATAAAACCTCAATAAGAATATGTGAAAACATTTGAATCGTTTTCACAACTTAAATTGGAAAAAAAACCTCAGCAATTATGGAGAAACAATTTTTGTTGCATTCCTATTATGCAAATTTCAACGTCATTGTTTTCAGTTGAAATACTCTAAGGGGGCAGATACCTTTAGTTATAGCATAGTTGTCTATGCAGGTTGCAGCAGATGTCAGACAGTGTGACACGTAGCATCGGTGGAATTAATCTGAAAAAAAAACCAATCAAGATTTTTCTTTCAGTAACACTCATTCGCAGAATATGAACCAAGAAAAAGTGAAAAATGTTGAAAATCGATGAAATGGTACGGCTTGAAACAAAAAGAATGAATTTTCCGAACAAGAACGGCTACATTTTGCAATAAAAAGGTACTTCTTTATTTCAACTTTAAAAAAAATGTAGGGTCATGTTTTAGCCAATAAGGTTAAAAAAATGTATACCAAATTACATCGCAATTGGTCAATTAGTTTTGTAGATATGCGTCGCGCCAGCATTGAAAATGCACTTCAAAAGACCGTGCCATACCACCACCATATAAGAAACTTGATAAAAAATAAAAAATACAATGTAACCCTGATGGAAATCCGCTTATATTGAAATGCGTCAGATTTTAACAAAAAATGTCAGATTTGATAATATTCCATCAAGTTTCAATGAGAAATAATGTCAGAATATGTGATTTATACGACAGAATCTGTCATATTATTTCGAGATTTGACATTTTCTGTGAGAAGTTCATGATTTCTGACCGGAAATTGGAACATGCTTTACAGAATCTGTCATATTTTATCAGAAAAGTAATGTTATAATTCAGTAATTTCTGTCAGAATCTTACATAATATGTCATATAATGTCGTAAGAGTTTTCCATTTTATGTGAGATTTTCGTTATTTAATGTCATTTTTTGATAGAATGAAATGGAATTCTTCAACATTCATGAAATATTATGACCGAATCTGTCGAATTATATCATTCTTTCTTATTTTTTGTGTGAGATTTTCGTCATTAAATGTCATTTTTTTATGGAATATAATGGAATTCTTCAACATTTATAAAATATTATGACCGAATATGTCAAATTATATCATTCTTTCTTATTTTTTGTGAGATTTTCGTCATTAAATGTCATTATTTAATGGAATTCTTTAACATTCATGAAATATTATGACCGAATCTGTCAAATTATATCATTCTTTTTTATTTTTTGTCATATAATGACCGAACTTGTTAACTTTTGACATTTTGCATTATAAATATATGATATATTCTGATGAATTTTGACATTTAATTATCGATTCTGATAATAAATTGTCAGAATTCGTCAATATTTGATGGAATTTACATATAATTTTCTAAATTTTAATGGAAATGCTGAAAGAAAGAAATTTGGGACTTTATATTCAATAATACTTTTATTTGGTGACACATATTTGGCAACTATTGAGATCTTAAAAAATATTGAACATACAGAGACGCAGATAAAATACATAGATAAAAATATAATTAGTACGGTTGAATATTGTTTGCTCCTTATTGAGCCCTCTTAAGTTCCATAAAGATAACAGAAAGCCGACATAAAGATGACAGAAAGTATCAAATTCTGTAATTTAATGACAGCTGAAATCTGTCAGAATTCAACAAAAATGTGACAACAAATTATGATAAAAATTATCGTTTTCTATCATTTTTTGACATTTTCTGTCATTTTTGACGATGCAACAATATGTCAAAAAATGGAAAACTTATTTATCATTTTTTGTTAAAAGATGACATTTTCCGACATAAAGATGACAGAAAGTATCAAACTCTGTGATTTAATGACAGCTGAAATCTGTCAGAATTCAACAAAAATGTAGCAACAAATTATGATAAAAATTATCGTTTTCTATCATTTTCTGTAATTCTTCTCGATGCAACAATATGTCAAAAAATGGAAAATTAATTTTATCATTTTTTGTTAAAAGATGACATTTTCTGACAAAAAGATGACAGAAAGTATCGAATTCTGTGATTTTATGACATTCCGTAAAGTTAACATAATATGTGAGGTTCTGTCCGATTTTCATAGATTATTTCCGACAGAATCTATCAAAATATGTACGATTCCATCAAATTATGTTAGAATCTATTCATTTTCACAGTTTCTGACATTTTTTAACAGATTTCAACATTATTTGTCGAATTCCAATAAGCGGATTTCCATCAGGGAACAGTCAAAAATAGTAATGAAACATGAAAATAGTGAAGAAATGTTGGCATTTAAAAAAAACGTCATGACAATCAGCAATTTTTTTCTTGCCCAAAAGTACCTCCCCCTCAATCATAGAATACGATCGACGCTACTAAACCTGAGGTGCACAATTTTCAGTATTGAAACTTGAAACTAATTCAGAGTACTTTTACCTTTTACTGCAAATTGTGGTAATATAAATCTCTATTGAGAATATTTCAACACGTTTGGGTGATTTTTACAGCCGAAATCGGCAAAAAAAACCTGGCTGATTGAAAAGAATCAATTTTCGTTGCATTCCAACTATGCGAACTTGAACGTAATAATTTTGCAGTTGAAATACTTAGATCGATGTCACAAAACCTGTGGGACACTATTTTCAATATTGAGTTTTGGAACTAATTCATAGTATTTTCCTATCAAGTGTATAGTGTACAAATCAATGAATTTATATTTGCTTATGACAATATTTTGTCTATAAACGTTTGGATACCTACATCTATACTGCCGTTATATGGAAGAAGGCGGCATGTACAAAAAAAAGCGAAAATGCGTATGTGGTACCGTTGGAATCAGTGCAAAAATTCCCATCTTTCTGTATAGTAAAACATTTTCGATTTTTTGTAGACGCGGCAGTTTTCTATATGACGGCAGTAGAGAAGCAGCTACTATACTAAATGGAATTTTCCAAAACCTCAGTATTCTAATACAATAGCTAAGTTTCAAGGACCACCCACCTAATAATTAATTTATTTCATATTATTGGTCAGTTAATATTGATATACGCATATTAGTTTATTTATCGACTAATCAAAAATCTCCTGAAAATTATGGTAGTATTTAGATATCCATTTAAATAAACCTTAAATCTCTAATTGTTGTTATGGAATCGACTTCAATTCGGCCAATGAAGGTTTTCAAGGTCGCGATGGAAACAAACGTTTTTATGTTTTACGTTTCGATCCTTCATTCGGATCCTCTTCAGAATTTTATTTATTCTACAAATTATGAATTACAACTTATATAGAGTTATATAGATAGTTTCTCTTGAACTCTCTCGATAGTTTCTCTCCAACTCTCAGAGACTTCACTACTCGACATGTAGAACATTGAAAATTTGTAGTTTTCCTCCTTGTGCTTGAAAAGATTTAGTTTTTTTTTTTTTTTTTTATTAAAAAAAATTAATTTAATTGGTAAATTTAAGACATTTAATTACTTTAAAAAAAAATTTCATAGATCAAACAAAAAATTCTCTTATAATATTAAACCTTCACGGATGATAGAAATCGCTAATAAACGGGAAATCTCTCAATCGATTGAAAATAAAGGTTCCGAATCAATCCTCCGATTCACCTCCATAAGACAGTATTGCACCAGCATCAATACTGTCTATTTTAATCATCTTCCAAGCACAAACATGGAACTAGCAATATCAACAATATTCTGGTTGGTTATTTGACCATATTTCTTAACCTAAAAATCTATAATAGATAATATCACACGTTTACACACCACTTTTGTCGCGCAATATATAGAATAAATTAACATATTACAATAAATTGCTCATACAATACCACTATTATTCAAATTAGAACCAAACGAACATATAATTTACACAAATCATTATAACACATTTATAACTCGTTTATAACACATAGCACAATTATATAAAATCTTGTAAGCTGTATGTATATAAGTTGTAATTCATAATTTATAGAATACATGAAATTCTGAAGAGGATCCGAATCAAGGATCGAAACGTAAAACATAAAAACGTTTATGCCCATCGCGACCTTGGAAACCTTCATTGGCCGAATCGAAGCCGATTCCATAACAACAAGTATTCGTCAACACGGCCGCACCCAACTCGTACTGAACTTAAATCTCTGCATAGTTATTTTTATTTCACGAGTCTGCAAGCAACATCTGCTTTTGTTTCTCTCAGAGATATGATTATGAACGGACAGTGATAGTGATAATTAAGCAATCCACAACTTTTCATATTGGAGTGCTAATGCATTTTAAATTGCCAGATAATTTTTAAAGAACAAGTTCATATGCACATATGCATTTCACACACAAAAACAGCTGCATATAATTTAAGAGCCGTCTGAGTTATTGAGCTGAAATCTTGCACATACCTGGAGTGGAGAAATAGTATGTAGACTACATATCAGAATAGACATTTCGCTGGGATGTAACAATAGCAGTATGTTACACAACCACATGTTATATCAAAAATACAATATTTGTTGTCTTTTGCTCTAAGCTTTAATCTGATAATATTATATCGAGCTAAAATGTGGAAAAAGAAGCATATCTATTGTGGCTCCATTCACCACGGTAGTAGCTATAAGATTAAGGTCGTATTTTAGTTTTAATACTCATTTTGAAGGTGATTTTTTGAGAATTAAATTTAGAGAAACAGTTAAGTCTACAGTGTATTTCACAGTTACAGGCGTGAAGTAACATTCAAACAAATTTCAAAGCATTTTATTCGAAATTGTACATGATATTTGTGGTTGCGCAGGTCGTGTCGCGAAATTTTTTTATCGTCGAGCGTTGTGATTTCGGCCGTTCTTGTCATATGAAAGGAACGATTTTTCAAACAATTCTATTCTTTACAAATGTGGTTATCGGTCGGCCCTCTAATAATTATTTTAAGCAAAAATCTACTTCCGTTTATGGCGGCGTTTGAAAAAGAGTACTCTGATTTTTACAATAAAACTTTTCACTTCTCGCGGCCCCGAAAAATAGTAATTATGAAGCAATTTAAAAAATGGAGAACCGAACGATAACCACATTTGTAAGGAATAGAATTTAAAAAATGGTTTGTTTCAGAGATGACACAGGAGGCGGCAATCACAAGGCCCGACTTGTGATTGTCGCGAAAATTTTCGCGACATGACCTGAACAACATCAAATATCACGTACCTGCAATTTCGAATAAAGTGCTTTGAAAAAATTAAAGATGTAACTTCAGACAGATATAACTGTGAAATACTGACACTGCGGATCTAACCGGTTTTCTGAATTTCATTCTCAAAAAATCACCGTGAAAATGGGTGTTCTCACTAGAATGTGCCCTTGAGGCCTGTTTCCAGAACTCTCGGTTAACGAAGCTAAAACGAGTTGTGCGTTAAGCGCGGCTCCGATTGGTCCAGCCACCCTGACACTTGTAAAAGCCTTGTGGAACCGGGCCTAAGCAAAGCACGTTGACAAAATATTTGAAAACACACAGTGATGTCATGTTGCGGACAACATGAAATCACATTATTCACAAATGAGGTGAATTCTATAATGCACCGGATGCCAGATAGTAAGATTGCTGTTACGAAAGAGACAGCAATGTGTCGCGCTGGTATGCAATGTCATCATTAAATGTGTGACTTAAAGAAACAACACATTTACGTGGGTTTTGTTATAAAATGCGAAACTTCCACTTATCTCTAGGACTTAATTTCAAAGAAAATAAAATACAGTAGAACCTCGATTATCCGAACCCTCAATTATCCGAACGGTGACTTAGTTTATCCGAACGCTCAATTATCCGAACGTTGGCGCGAAAGATACATTGTTGCTCGCTACGTCCGCCGTGAACAACAATGAGCAAACCAACGCAACTTCTCTGTCTCAAACGGCTGCGAGACTTGGCCGCTCAAAAACGCATTACAGCCGTTCGTCAATTAAAAATGGACGATTTTATTTAAAAAATATTTTAAAAAGGCCTTCGACTACTTTCAGGTGTTTCAAATACACACCTGAAAAAAGTCGACTGCCTTTATACACACATCAACGTTAATATGTATGTCAAATTTTAATATATATGTATGTACTGTTTCTATATAAAAAGGCGTTGTTTATGATCACGTCCCAAAAAAAAACCTCGTTTCGATTATCCGAACTAGTCTCGGTCCCAATTGGTTCGGATAATCGAGGTTCTACTGTACGTCTTTATTTGGAACTTTTATAATATATCTAGGCACTCCCGTATTACATGCTAAACTTGTTACACATTGAAATATTGATTAGGTTCGCCAATAAAAGGGCATATAGAGCCTTGGCAGCAGAGTTAACAATCAATGTGCAGGCTAGCACTAGTCGTACTTTACTCTTCATTCGCCGAAATTAATGGCTTAATTGGTGAACTCGAACCAAACTTGAGGTTTGCAAATGAGGAAAAATAGTACCTTGGAGGACCTGAAAATTTCAACATCGGATGAATAGTCTCCAAATTTCATTGCAAGCCAATTTGGAAAACAAATCTCTCAAAAACAATGCACCAGAAATTCTACGTACCGAGAATCTATACTTCTCGGATATTCACAGCTGTTCGAGGTTAATATACTATTCCAAGACCACCTTTTGCTTTCGCGTAAATGTCCTGCTGGGCTTTTTGAGCCTGCTTCCGAGTTGTCTGAGTCTCTTTTGACCTGCATGCCACTTCGGGCATGTGACTCGGTGCACATCCTGTGCTTCGGCTAATACTTAGGATTGCGCGCCTACTCTGATTTCCAGTGTGTTTATTATTATTAAGATGGGAAATAGCCTTCTTAAAGAATACCAGCAGCGATCAAAGCGGTGATTTCTATAATGTTCAGTCGTAATGCACATCTTCCGGCGCTGAACACCTCGCAGTTGCATTGATGCCTTCATTGGCATTCTGTGTGCGTCTATCGAAGCACTTTGTTGGAAGATCTTGGTTCAGAGATCCTTATGAATAGGCAATATGTGCTTTCGTACACCCTCATGGAGTGGAAGTGGATGATCAAATTTGTTCAATGTAACGGTTCCCTTAGCGACAGGCGACTTACACCAACTGTCGTCTCGTACCAAACAGTTATCATGCGCATGATATTCATTCATTGGTGTTGAGGGGCTACATCTACCTAGAGGTCTGAAAAAAATGTCCAAATGCCGATTTTTTTCTGGGTAACGATTCGTGATAAAGAGACCCATTTTTTAAATCCGACGGCACATATATTGCGAGCCTTTAAAAAAAGATGACGAAAAATACAGATAAACAACAAAAACGTGGCCCACGGCAGATGATGCATTTTTTTTTGCGACGTTTGGCGGTGGCCTTCCCAGCTTAAGCGGTCCATCTGAAATCTAAAAAACAAACGGGTTTTTCCAAGTTGACAATAAATACGAATCGTTGCCGATGGTCGATTTTTTTTAATCATTTTTTTAAACAACGTAGCGACGAATTGAAACTCGAGCATGCAGAATTTATGACAAAAGTCGTAATTTTTACATAACTGTTGAAAAATTGAGATCGATTAAAAAAAAAAGTGATATCGTAAAGGACCATTGAATGTTTTTCGTTGTATCTCGTGTAAATTGGGTTGCGAGATATCATGTCCACCGACTTTGAAAACTGTGTTTTGAGAAAAAGGCGTTTAAAGTTTCAAGTGTGGTGGTACAACCGCTCGCCCAACCGACTGTTAGAAGCTCTAGCTCATTCAATTTTAGGAATATTTCAATAAATTTTTCAGGGAATATAGCTAAAAGGTGATAGTAAAGGGTAAAAATATTTTTGGATAATGCAATTTTTTGACCAACCTAGGTAGATGTAGCCCGATTAAGTTCGAAAGTTTCCATAATGGCTTTATTGAAATCTTTGACGGAATCTTCTTATTATATTCAGTAATCCATGATATGCCCTTCATTTTTTATCAGCGCATCAGTAGGTTTACCTTTTCCACCATGTTTCTCTTCATGTATCTTCCTCAAAGAAACGCGCCTATTCTCTTTTGCATCTGCCCAATACACTCACTTTTACGACAACTTATCCATGTGGTTCAGTATCTGATATTCCCTTATAAGTTTGAGAATCTCCATTGGGAACATCATTGGCGTTTTTTACTCCACATGCCTTAGCCCCATGGTTATGCATTTTGGCGCGCTCAATGTGAAGGTAGGAAATTCATTGCAGCTCTAGTAATATTTGGAGTTTCGACCTGTAACTTTGAGGGTACGTTCTTAAGGTGTTTGTCTGACAATTTGTGAAAGAAAAAATCGATTGTTTTTCACCGGCTAGAGTATAAACCCCTCCCCCATAACCTTTGACTTAAAGCCGTGACCGTTACCTGCTATCAATAAATTTATATATACGCAATCTACCTTGAGGTTTTGGCACAGAAAATGTAGTTCCGTTTTCTGTCTGTAGTACATGCGGTATGATGTAGCAGTGTGCTCTACATGCTCGAAGGGTCATAAGCCAAGCCTCTTCGGTCATCTCGTTCTCGCAAGTGCTTTTGGAGCAGTCACGCTCTCCCGCCTGCTCCAATGCTACCGTTGTGCTTGAGACTGTCGTGTGAATCGCCCTCCTTGCTCACTCGCACATACGCCTTTACTAGAGATCTGGAGATCCCCAGTAACTGTTCAAAATCGATTAAAATCATCTGTTCTAATTTTCGTATATATTTTCATCTAATATTACACATGATATGATTTTTAGTAGAAAACAGTACATCAATATAATAAATAACGGGAGAAATGCTTCAGAAGACAGCGCATTACTCGTCTATTTTTCAATTTAAAAAATTACATTTCAGAAATGGTTATTGAATATACGCTTTAAACACACAGAAATTTGGAAATATTATATTTAACAGTCGGGTAATAAAAGATTATTTTCTTTTAATCTTTTTTCCAGCGTCTCAGGGTGCCGTAACCCCTTGTTAGTTCATGATTAGTCCATTGTTAGTTCATGATCGTGCAAGCTGGTAATATCAAAGTTTTTATATTAGAGCGTTCATTTGATTTCAGATACCCATAACTTTACACAAAGAAAGCGAATTAAACACCAACGGCGAAGAAGTCATGAAATGCGGTTTCAAAATAGGTGGAGGAATCGACCAAGATTTCAGAAAGAGCCCACAAGGATACACGGATAATGTATTATGATTTTTTAATATATGTATGTATATATGCTAGAACCCCGAAAGAACGGGATCAAATAGAAGCAATCCGATAAAACGCGTGGCATGCCGGAGACGGGATGCGAACCTAGGACTTTTCGATTGCCGATCGACTGCTCCGACCACTGCACCAGCTACACCAGCGGTCGGAGCAGTCGCAGGTGAATGCGCGTGTGCGCGCGTGCATGCGTGTGTATAAACATCCAAAAGTAATACTATTCGCGATCTCCAAAAGCCTTGGCGCCTCTCGTGGCCTAAGGCAGTACTAGTAGAATAAAATACTAGTATTATAAACTCGGTCAAAATGACCGTATTACATACAGGTCTGGAAACTCCCGTCGTGTGGGTTGTTCGCTTATGGATGTCAGACGTGTAGTTCATATGTTGCCCACTGCGACCGCTGTGACCTGAACTCCGGCGCGATGACGATGGGTGGGGAAGTGAGATAGAGACAGCGCACTAGCTTTTCAATCTCTGTCTCACCTCAATGTATATTATTCGTTCTTAATATTATTCTAGACTATTATAACATGCAAATGCTTATTTTACAAAACCTCTGACCCTAACCCTCTGACCGCAAGTGGGTGCGAAAAACATGAGCGATTTTGAGTTATTTGACCGAGATATCGAATTTCGCTCAGTGGCAAATAACACCTTTGCATTATCGGCTTTGCGGCCGGTATTGCAATAAGGAACCGCGCCCCATTATGGCCTTTTTGCCAATTTTTCAAAAAATGTTCCTTTTCTTATGAGAGCACAATATCCGACACGGGGATTTTGAGGTTAGGTTTGAGAACACGCAGCAGGCGGATAGATCGCAGAGACGAGTAGTGACGAGATTACGAACTACTCAAGTGCTTCCATAAGCGTTCTACCCCCACCACTTGATTTTGTGACGAGTGTCCAGACCTGTATGTGAGGCCGTGGTGAAAATACATTGATAACAACAGACAGATCTGGAGTTAAAGTCTGTTAAACAAATGGTTGTTCACTCTGAAAATGACTCTTTAGGTCGTCAAGGCGAGTTTGTAGTCACCCCATAGGATCTTTCTTTCCAAGTTTATATCTTTATAACTAATAAATCGAGCAATGTTAAAAGTATGCTCTGAAAAATAGAATTACGCCTTCTCGAAATCTGCGAGTGACTCTCATAACCACAAAAAATCTAAATGCAGAGCTGACGGAGCTAAAAAAGACCGGGAAGCAAAATGATTCACTGCAGTAGCATTTTTACAATCTACCATGGAAGGCAATCCAATAGTCAACTGGCCGGAAATCAAGAACGAAGTATTTTTTTACGTTTGACGTTATACTTTGAGCGGCCATATTGGAATATCGCTGCGCCACTTCTAGGACGCGGAAATCGCGAATCGTTTTGAGATGAAGGAGTGGCTGTACCACGTGATATATCAGTCAAGCTGTGCGTCAATGACAGACACTGATGCTTTGTTTTTCCTTAAGAGGGAATGACACCTCATCGCGGCAGAAAAAAAATGTAGATTCGCTTATCATAAGCCAATCTAGTTTTTTTCTCAAATTTAGAAAATTTGAGAGGCAGACAGCTGTTCGTTTAACTATTTGACATCGTTTAGCAAAGTTTCGACGCGATCTGAAGAGCCGTTTCAGAGATTTTTGGGAATCTATAATTGTTCTACCATACCGACCGCGATGAGGTGTCATTCCCTCTTAAAAAACTTGAACATTTATGAAAACGCTTTGTTAAAAAATGTTCGAGGTCTTATAGCTTATACAATGGCCTTAAATTGAGTCTATTTAGAACCAGGTCATCGCGACTATGGAAACATAGTAGACAATACAATTAGTTTCATTATGATTTCACATAAGGGAATTTATGATACAAAAACGATTTTTATTAAAACTTAAATAGTTAACGAAGTTAACCGGTGTGCCGATCTAGCGTGCTTGCCTCTAAACCAGAACATTGGAAGGTCGCAGGTTCGGGCCTCGGAGAAAAATGAGCACGGGCGCGACGTAGCTCCAGTTGTACATGAATGTCGCACAGGCGCATCGGTACGTGTGTTTATATAACCTGTGGCCCATGATTAATTTTTCGAAAAAACGCGACGTTGCTCCGAAACTGGGATATGGATCTGGGACCGACTGAAACCAATAAAGTGGGGAAACAGTGCTCGTAGTATTCATTTTCCATAGGACCCAATCGGAAATAATCCAATAACTGAAACTATATACATGAGGTAGTGAAAAGAGATTTTATCGAAAAAGTAATAGTATCTATTTAATAAGATGAGCGCAACTGCGAGCATACGTTGAATGAATACAGTTAATGGTTTTTTAATTTAATTTAAATGTCGAATCGTTGAGCAATATGTTAACTTCGTTAATTAACGATTAACGAATAAACGTTTTTCTGCCCAGCTTTGCATATACGGCCCATTGTTTTATTAGATTCTCTGAATTATTATATGAATCAGATTGTTTTATTTACATTTACCGCCGCTACGAGGCATTGCTCTTAGCGGATGTGCAACAAGGACAGAATAGCTTCTGTCTCTCTCACTCTCCGGAACAAGGCGCATGAGTCGTCGACCTTTCCTCCTAGTTTATCGTGTATTTGATAGGGATGCGCATTAAAAAAAACCAAATGGACAAATAATAAGCTTACTGAAGAGCAAAATGATTGATAGACACCATCGCAATTGAGGTCATCTGCGTGTCATATGAGAATTACCGTTCGACCTCCGCCACCCGGTGTTACACTTGGGTATCGCGCACGGCTTAGTCATGTCGACGAATTTTCTGCAAACCTACTCAAACATCAAATCACCTTTACCTTTAAAGTATTATTCCTTAAAGAATCCCACTGGATTCAGTATTCATTCCGAAAATGAATAATAAATCCTACTGAATTCAGTATGCATTTCAAAATGAATAGAGAATCCAACTGAATTCAGTATTCACTCCGTATTCGGATATCATCAAATTGAATAATCTGGAAAAATGGACAATGGAAATGGAACAAATATAATGTCCCATTTCTACCCCCATTTCCTCAGTTACTAGATACTAAGAGAGCGATTTCCCTTGTGTAAATATAATGTAATAGGACGATAATGTTTCAATAGAATAAACATGTTTTCTGTCAATTTTTCCAGATTATTCAATTTGATGATATTCAAATACGGAATGAATACTGAATCGAATTGGACTCATTACTGATGTTGAAATGAATACTGTATTCAGTAGGATTCATTATTCATTTCCGGAACGAATACTGAATCCAACTGGATTCATTATTTATTCTCAGTACAAATACTGAATCGAGGAGGATTCATTATCGAAAAAAATGAATATCCATCTGACATGTATTCGGTATTATTTTCCTACTCGAATACTAAAAGTATTCGAGTATGCCCATCTCTGTCTGCAATAATACTTATAATCTAAACAGATTTATGTAACTTGTTAACACGATCTTGAAAGCATGAAATTATACTCGGACCGAGGTTATGTTTCACATCACGCGGAAAATAATAACCGGCAAGGGGGGAAGGGTGAGAACACAGACAACCGTGGGTGGGGGACATCTTTCGACAGCAGTGACGCATGTGGCGGCTAGCGGAAAGAAAAGAGAAGCTGCTCTCTATGGCGCATCACGGCATCATTCAAGTCTGGCTTCATTTCTGTGCGGCGATTTCGGTGATAAAAATGAGGTACGATTAATCATGTTAGCGGATGCTCAGCTGGAAGAATTATCGGAAGTCGGGGGTTGTACGATATGTCTGTTTCGAAGAGGCAGTCTGACTGCGAGCCTTCTCGAGGGAAGTCATAATTTAGTTGGAAGTGCTCTTCGCAGGTGAGTCCTTTCTCGAATAATGCCTGATTCGGTTGTATTTCTTCAACCTGCCAAAATCGTTTCAATTAATCCTGAAGTTCATTGACGTTGAAGAAACCACAGGATCTCGGATTGGCATTGGCTACCTTTTCACAACGTACGGCCCACCATCGATCTATTCTATAGTTACATTTCTTGAATTACCAGTTGGTTCTACCTGCTCCTAATTTGCTCTGCGCATAGCAAATCCCAAAACACGCCGGCTCCCATTAACAAATCAGTATTTCTTGGTACGATGTATTCAGCATTCGCCATTAAGACAAGCGATGGATTTTTGAAATGATTTTAAGTCGAAAGTTATAAGTGGAATGTGGTGTATGATTTTATCAAGTGTAGAGAACAAAAGATTAGTTCAACTGAATACCCATTGAATTAGTATTTGATAGTCGCATTTGTCGCAGTTGAAACGTGCGCCACTGCTTGAGGAATTGCGCCCACAATTGGATTTTTCTCATTGCAAAGTATTCGCCGCTCAATTCTCAAGTCATCAATTTTCTGTGTGTGAACCACTCGCCAGCAGCGCTCTTGCTTCAATTTTTCGACCGGAGCTATTTTGTGGCCCTTCTCGAAACAATTCAGTCTCAGATTGAGGCATTTGATTGGAATGGCATGGAGTGTTGAATGCTTGATTTTTGCTTCGAATTTGACCTCAATTGGGATGATTTTGCATTGATTTCTTCATTGCCGTTTTTCTGCCGAGTTGCCTCGGAAATTCGATACATATTAACAAAAATTTCTTTAAGACATCCCGAGCTAGTCTAAAGATCAAATTCTACACTAGAAAGGATCCCTACCCTCGCAATGTTGCGAATGTTTTAAGCTAGTTCTGTAGGTACACGTATGAGCCGAAAGTTTCGGTCGAAGCATATAGTAACGCTATATGCCTATTATAGGCATATAGTAATATGCCTATACGATGCTGTTGGTTGTACATTTTTGACAGAGCTTGCACCCTCTACATGTCCCACATATTGGCACCTCATGCATAGATAGGTCTCATACTCGTATAGAGAGCGGCGCTGTAATCGTGGCAACAGCGCGATTTTCCTGCAGTCATAGCATTGAGCTTCCTACGATCCGTCTTTCGTGAAATGTTTTATATAAATAAGAAAAGCGTGAAAATGTCAACCCAAATGCGATACAAAGGAAAGTTTACAAGAAAAAAGGCGCTTGGTAAACGACTGAAAGCTGTGGCAGCCATGTGTCAAGCAAATGCGGCGCGATGAGAATAACCATAACCTCAACGATCAGCAACAACAATTCGCTGTCGAAGGACGCCAGATCGTGGATTTACAATATCTTGCCGACAGTTTAGATTGTATTCGCTGTAACAGAGATAAATACGTGCACAAATTGAATAAATTAAATTTGTTTGCGAAATAAATTTATTTCACATCCGTCTCAGAATTACTACAACTCGGGAAAAAAAAACTCGCTTCGAGATCCCAGACCACGCGCCGTTCAGTTGGCTGCAGGGCACACTGTTACCATTCCGTTACAGATGGTTGGGCCCGAGTTCGGTGTGGAATAAAATTACCACTTTTCATAAGTCGATATCTCCTAAACTGAACGGTCAAAGTTTGTGATTTTTTAACAATCAATCCCGTACAGGTGTGTTTTTATTTTGAAACCCTGAAATCCGTTCAGAGCCTATATCGAAAAATGCGAGCAAACTCCTATCGGTTTACGTGTTAGGTAGGTATAGGGATCGCGTACAAAAATACTCATATTCAATTGAAATTATCTCATGAACTAAACGGTGAATCGAAATGAATTTTCAGGCATCAGTCCATGAGGGCAATATCTACACCATACTTAGATTTCAGCCAATTCCTAAGATTTTACCAAAACTACAGAACTACCTTAATCAGGCCAACGGCATTACAAATATTAATCAATTTTTAATTCAAAACATGAATTTGGGCGTTAGAAGAAAGTGGAATGTTACGGCGTATTACAAAATGTATTGTAATCACTTTGGGGAAATCAAGAACTAAACGATTTGTTTGAAAATGAATGTGAACTGCAACGGAAAACTTAAAAAAAAAACGCGAAGAATATTTTATGAGTTCTGTAGAGTTCCGCGATCAAAGCTATTGTTTGTGTCGACGTAACTACTATTCAATGAAGAAAAATGCTACTAGCTGTTACCCTGCTGGTGGGACTGTTTTTTTTGTAATGAAAAGCTTTTTTCTGAATGTCAACCAGAAAAGACGCAAAATATGGAAAGAGTGTTTCTGATAAATGTGGCAGGACTCAAAAATAGCTATTCAGAGGCTTATAAGAAAAGATTTTTAAGGGGTGAAACGTACCCTCAAAAAAGGGGAGTTTTTCGTAGTTAATTTTTGTTTCATATCTCGTACCGTTAAAACGTTATCGACGAAAATAGAAAAAAAAGCCCAATTTTCGTGGGCGCGTTGGCAGCCCTTAAAAATCGGGTTCACAGATAGAAAAAAAAACGTTTCGCCTATTTCTGCCCATGCTACAAGCATGCCAAACTTCATGGAAATCGGAGAAATCGACCTCGCAACCTTTCGTTGTAAGAAGTTAATTTGATATTGGCACATTGTGTTCATAATTTAGTAATATTCAAAAGCTAATAAACTTACCGGACGTTCACAAAAGACTAGAATGATCAGAGATACGATCACAAAGAATAACTGCAATTCCAGCGCAATAGAATTTTCCTTAAGATCACAAAAAGATTATGAAAACCCTACATGGTTTCGTGATAAGGATACGAAATTATCAACAGCGAATTTTTACTGTTTAATATTACGTCTAGAGAAATGTTTGGAAATTAGTATCAGAACTTAAACTTGTAAAGGCAGCTTAAAATGTGTTATTTGTATCGATTTACTGGATTTAATGTACCGCTACAAAATGCTTATGTTCTCATTTTTTCAGGGGATATATGTGACCGAAGTACACGAAGGATCTCCAGCAGCAAAGAGTGGATTGAGAATGCACGACAAGATTTTGCAATGTAATGGATACGATTTTACGATGGTCACCCATAAAAAGGCTGTCGGTTATATACGGAAGCATCCTGTATTAAATCTACTAGTCGCACGCAAGGGCGTTACCAGTACTTGAGAAAATCACTCATAGGCCACTGTATCGTCCCATTGACTGTATAAACACTCTATCCCGTGAATTCTCAACTGACAGTTGATAAAGAAACACAACGCATAGAATATTGTTTTCCAAGTAATGCATAGTACTTATCAGCCAATGTGGTGTACTTGTCTTTTAACAGTTTTGAAACGATTATATACGGGAAATCCATAGTTACCTTTAAGCATAAACCATTAATCGTACTGTTTAAAATTCGCTGCACAATACTACATGATATTGTACGTGTCCCGTTTTTTTTAGAGTTTTATCTTCATTAGGACCCAAACAATTAAAGTGCTGCCAAAAAGTGATCTTTCATATGTTATCGCCGTGGATTGGCATGTAATTTTAGACTCGGATGTGAAGGAACATAATCCAAATATATTTATTCGATACTATACAGCGAATTACAACTGTATCATAATAATCAGTAGTCTTCGAAATAATAAATTTATCCATGTTGTCGTAAAGTATATTGTTACGTCATTGAAATAGGGTAAGTTACTCAACCGATCCAGACACAAGTTTTTTTGCCACAGTATGATGATTCTGTATCATGTAAATAACCTGGACTCGACGACGCTTGAGCGATAGTCAGTCGTGGCAATGGCAGGAATGGCCTCTATTGCTAAGTCTATGGGTTTTTTTGTTGAATAAAATTAAAACACGTTCATGTTCAATAGCAGGAGTGATGAATATTAATATCATTTATCGACTGAGAAATATTTTTCAACAATATTATGAGTTGGAATGAGAAGAGTATGTGGCTTCCGGATATTATGAGTTGGATATTTATTTTATATCAATAGGTGGCATTAGATTACGGGGAGAAAATTCACGACGTTTGTCTCAAAACCATGTTTTTTAAATCGGCACGCAGCAGAACTCGAACAATTTTCCTCCTCCGGACTTTAAATTTTAACTGTAGCTTCTCAGATTGCTTCGACAGTCAAGTACGAGCGCTTTTTTCGATTAATTGAAATTGGTCAAATATCACTTTTGATATGAAAATTATGGTCGAAAAAATGAACTTTTTTCAAACCCATCTCTATTTTCTCTTTTTCATTTTTTTTCTTCCCCCCGTACTTGACTGCTAAAACTAATATAATTAACGAAAATATTTTACTCATAGTTCCAGCGTTGAAATTGCGACAGTTCGACTGTCGTAAATTAAAGCCTGAGCGCTGGGGGGCGTTTAGAGCCCTCCAACGCAGCTATAGCACGGAAATAGTCTCAGGTAATAGGAAAAGTTGGCGGGAGTTCTGTGCGAGTGAGGAAGGTGCCCCGGAGGCATCGAGACTCGGCAAATTTCTCAGTCAGGACAGCACGCCGATACTAGGCTGCCTCAAAAGAGCAAACGGGTCATACACGGAAAGCATGGAGGAGTCTCTATATGTCCTAAACCCGTAGTTTTCGAGTACGTGGTGAGCGCGAAATGAGATTGCCGGAAGCAGGAGGGAGGGGCGAGTACCCACCTCGCGAATGGTCCGTGGCGGCGCAGGTCGTGCATCCCAGGGGAGCGGACTGGGCTGTTAAGCCCTTTCAACCATTCAAATCGCCGGGGCCTGATGTCATCTTCCCGGCACTTCTTCAGGAGGGCCTGGAACAAATCACAGAACGCCTAACCAAAATTCTCAGGGCGAGTATAGCCCATAGTCTTTATCCCCAAGCCCGGCAGAAAAGGGCACTTCCTGGCAAAAGACTTTAGACGTACTAGCCTCACATCCTTCGTGCTAAAAACACTGGAACCTTTGGTAGATAGATATGTGAAGAGCGGACCGCTGAGCGTATGCCCACTGGACGACTCTCAGTCAGCCCCGGATCTAAGGGGGGGGGGGGGGGGGGCAAGCCGGGGTACCTGCCCCCGGCGAAAATTTAAGGGGGCGCCAAATTGATGTAATTGAAAGAAACTTGTTTCGCTAAAGCGCCTAGCATCCAGGGCGCTTGAGTGAGTTTTAATGACCTCGTGACCTCACCCATTGAACATAAAACTGCCTATGAGACAAACTGTGATGAGGTATTCCTTTAGGCGTCTCTTGAAAAGCTGCTCATGTTATAGCTCAACAAGTTGTTGATCGATCCGGCTGACATTCTGGCAGGTTTCTCACTATAAGATTGTTAGAAGGATATACCTCAAGTTTTAAGGTTATCGCGTAAATAAATTACTTTTAGGGATACAAACTGTCGAGAAAATGGTCAAAAATATGACAATTTGATTACAAAGCCTACTTAATTTTCAATTTTATACTTTTCAATATTTTTATAGGTATATCCTTCCAATAATGCTACAGTGAGAAACCTCCCGAAATTTCAGCCAGATCGATAACTAACTTGTTCAGCTAATAACATGAGCAGTTTTTTAAAAGACGCCTAAAGGAATACCTTATAACGCCGCCATTTGTTTTGTTTAAAAAAGAAAATAATTTGACACATGTAAGTTGTAATAAGAGTGTCCAAATTTTTAAATGATGCAATTATTTCATAAACTTTAAAAAATCATCAAAATTGACTCATTTTCGGGCGTCTAAAGAGATTTCCCGCCCTTAATCTCAAATGCTGGAGGGGAGGGGCGCGAATGTCAAGTGTTTACCCCGGCGCGGAAAAATCGTAGATCCGGGGCTGCTCTTAGTATGCCTGTCAGGTAGGTACGACCTGCATCACGTTGTGAACAAGACCGAGAGTCAGCTGGCAAACAAAGGGTATGCGCTGAGGGTGTTTCTGAATATTGAGGGGATTTTCGACAGCACCACATACACGGTAAGGGATCGTCCATTAATCACGTGAGGTTTTTTGGCCATTTTTTGAGCCCCCCCCCCCCCCCCCCTCCCCCGTGGTGATATGTGGAGAGGTTTCGGTTATCCAAATCCTCCCCCCCCCCCCCTATTTGAGCCTCACGTAAATTATGGACGACCCCACATCACCATGGGGGAGTGGAGGGGGGCTCACAAAGTGGCCAAAAATCTCACGTGATTAATGGACGATCCCTAATTGAAGAAGCTATGGCCAGTGACGGAGTGCCGAGAGCGCTAATTGAGTGGACACATGATATGCTGGCAGGCAGAACACTGACTGCCAAGCTTCCGCCGGCGAGGGGCTGTCCGCAGGGAGGAGTGCTCTCCCCCCTGTTGTGGTTAACTTTGAAGTTTTCTCGTATAATCAACAACAAAATGATTGCCTATTGAGAAAAAAAGATTTGGCAACTTTGATTTTCAAATAAACTGCACATTGAAAGTGACAAATGATGTGGAGTAACACTAAGGTAAAATCATCAACTTGAGCAGATCGCTTGACTTTGCAAATATATATAGCTCAACTTGGAAAGTAAGTAAACGTTATTTGAACTTATTCTCAATGAGTTTTTCATTACGAAGAAAAAAGTCGTTGTGAAATTCTCTCGCCCGGTACAGTGTTCGAGAAAATATTTCGTAAAGGTTATAAGACGCTATTGTACGGGTCATCGTCATGCCGCCATGACCGTTGGTATAGTAATCGCCAGGTAACGGGCTACATCTACCAAGGTGGGTAACAAATTTCGATTTCCCAAAAATATTTTTATTCTATAGTGCTACCTTTTAGCTATATTCCCTGAAAATTGATTTCAAATATTGCAAAATTGCGCTTTTCTCGAAACACTGTTTTCAAAGTCGGTGGACGTGATATCTCGAGAACCACTTGATGGATTGTTTCCAAATTCACAGGAGATACGATGAGCAACATTTAAAGGTCGTTGACGACTTTAATCTTACTTTCTTTTAAATCGATCTTCATTTTTTTAATAGTTACGTAAAAACGACCACCTTTTTCATAGATTTTGTATGCTCGCGTTTCAATTCGGCGCCACGTTGTTAAAAAAAAAACGATTTTAAAAATCGCCGATTGTGAACGACTCGTATTTATTGTTAACTTGAATAACTCATTGGGTTTTTAGATTTCGGATGGACCGTTTAAGCTAGTGTCTACCGCCAAACGTTGCGAAAAAATGTCATTTGCCTGATTTTTTAAAAAGCTCTCGATATATGTACCTTTGTGCTTAAAAAATGCGTTTCTTTTTCACAAACCGTTTCCCAGAAAAAATATTCGGAATGTGGCCATTTCTTGTGGCCTCTAGGTAGATGTCCCTAGGCAGTTAGCTCCTTAACCAATACTCACTGACAACGTGAATAAAAGTCACGTGTACAAACATCCATAGACCAAAGTCGCCTTCAGGAATTTTTTGCTGTCTCGTTTCCTTCTTTTGCTTTTGGTATATTCCATCAATGATAAACTATAACCTCTAGAAAAACTGAATATCAGCCCAAAAATGTAAAGATCCCTTAGCAGTCAAAAATCTCACACGAATATTCTTTTACGTAAATGGTTTATTGTGCAATGACAGAACAGCCAATATAATACGTCAATATAACTTAAATCCATAAAATAGTTAATTCACCGATGTTAACCGTATGAATTTCATTTCGCAGCACCGATAAAAAGCATTCAAAAAGCCACGAGGATCACAACGATACTGTCATCCGAATATGACATTTTGCTAGCACCCCTCGTTTTTGTGGAGATCCAATATTTCTGGGTAGACATCTCGGAAGTTGTTGGTGAGTTCAGCAGATTCTAGTTCCCTCTCGCCATCAGGAGATGATTGTCCTCGGATTTGTCTAGCCGTTTAAATCGTTCTTGACTCACGATGTATACGGTAAGCGCTCCAAAAATCACAAAAACGAGGCCGATAATATTTATAAGAACTCCTTCGTTGGATAGTTCAGAATATGTGCCCCTGATGGAAAAAACATGGAAGTGATTGAACCGATTAGTGTGGAACGTTTCATGTGATACAAGTGCATAAAGAAAGTAGAAATCATCTGCATTTTTATTTTATTTTCGCGTAATTTATTACGTACTGAAGCGCAAATATGGCTTTTTCATTAAGACCGATCAGACACGAGGCAATAACTCCGACAAATCCTGCTGTGCCAAAGTATACATGAACCGGCAGGTAAGAGGCCCGGAGAGTAGTTTGAATTCCCGGCCACAGGAACGAAGTGAAACCAGCCACCCACTAAAGAGCGAAAGTATAAAAAGATTTATCGCATGTGTTTAAGGTGGTCATCACATGTGACAGGTGTAAAAAATCGAAAAAAAAAAAAAATTATTGCACGAATTGAAAAAAATCTGGGCGTGTTATATCAACTTGGCATAGCAGACCAACGGTGAGTCAACATTTTCTTTGTATAAAACGTACGTGAACTTTTAAACGCGTTTTTCTCAAACATATGTTTTTCAAATTGGCTTCCATGATATCTCAAAAACTATTGCACCGATTTCGTTTAAATTGTAATGGTATAGTCAGCACATCTATAGCTCTGACCCGAACTAAAATATTTCTGATATCTGCCATACTTCTTTTTAAGAGGGAATGATACCTCATCGCGGTCGGTACGGTAGAACAATTATAGATTCCCAAAAATCTCGAAAACGGCTCTTCAGATCCCGTCGAAACTTTGCCAAACGACGTCAAATAGATAGACGAACAGCTGTCTTCCCCTCAAATGTTCTGAATTTGAGGAAAAAAATGTAGATTGGCTTGTCATAACCAATCTAGTTTTTTTTTCTCAAATTCAGAAAATTTGAGGGGAAGACAGCTGTTCGTCTATCTATTTGACGTCGTTTGGCAAAGTTTCGACGGGATCTGAAGAGCCGTTTACGACATTTTTGGGAATCTATAATTGTTCTACCATACCGACCGCGTTGAGGTATCATTCCCTCTTAAGCTATCAAAGTCGAAAAAATGACGAAACATGGAACATAGCTTTTAAAACCGGGCCCAAAATACAATTTTCGATATTTTTACTTTAGTCTACTTCCGGCAATAGCCTCAGGTCTACAAATTGAAATGCCGTTTGATTTTTTAATTTAAATTGGGCGAAACCTCCGAAATCATACTAGCCGTCGACCAACTTTTTTTTACACATGAGTGTCTTCCGAACGATGTAAAGTCAATTCAAGTCGTTATTTTGATTTGATAACATTCTGAAGGACTGTAAAAAGTTAATAATGTATGTTATTGTATAAAATATTACAATACAATACAATATTTTTATACACATAACATATGTATGTTATATGTATAAAAATGTTAATAAATGTAAAAATTCGAAGGTAGTGCGTTTTAATGGTGTATGAAAAAAAAAGTCGAAAAAAATATCTGTCTCTGACCGTTAAAGCGGGATATACATCTACACCGATCAAAAAATCGATTTCTTTTTTTCTTTAAACGATGAGACTATATATGTAGAACATTTTCCCAAAGTTTCAAAGCGAAATTCGAAAAACTTTAAACGTTACAGTTTGTCAACGCTGTGCCTCTCAGCTCAGATTCAGAGCGTGCGCTGCAGGTAGAAGCGAGAGTGCAGAGGGGCAGGCAGAGGTAGGCGAAAAGTAATTAAATTAACAACTAACAATTCCAATTACTACAGTAATTTATAATTCAATTACTTAGTAGCAGATTACTTAAGTAATTAGTTACCACAAGTACCTAGTGCAATTTAATTCAATTTCAATGTAAAATGGAAACGCATTTTTCTCAAAACTGTATTTTCGAAATTGGCGTGCAGGGCTACTCAAAACCTATTGAGTCGATCGAGTTGAAACTTGGTAGTAATATACCTTTTACTTGGTGAGAATTGTTTTTGAAAAATTATTTAAAAAACGACCTTTTTAACCGAAATTTTGCGTGAAGTATTAATTTTTTTTGCAAATGAGTTCCACTGTGTAAAATTTGCATTTTTTCATTTTAATTACTGTCGAATAATAACTATACATGTTACAACACAACATTTTTTTTATTTTTTCACACGGCACCGTCATTTTTATGATAAATAAATGTACAAAAATTGTTTTATATACTCAAATGTACTATTAAAGTATGGCTACAGTTTGAAAAGTGTAGAATAATTACTCCCTAGTTTAAAAAATTACTCCTAAATCTCAAAAATCCCGCAAAATTGCTTAATTTTTTCCCCCCTAAATGTGCATCCTGACATAAGATAAGATAGTTAAGCTGAATCAACTCACCTGGCAACAAAATAAAATAACACTCGATAATCCGACCCAGCTATGGAGAGTGTACATGTTTGGCACCGGCACGGGTCGCAAATTGTGGCTATTGAAGACAGCTACCAGAGCAATCACAGTCAAGAGAACGACAAATATCATAATGCCGCCGTGGATCAATTTCAGACTTCTCTTTCGCATATTTCTTCTGGTCCGATAAATAAGCATTCCTGCAAAAAGTGGCAAGCGTTGTTTCAATCAAATGTTAGCAATACTGTATACAATACGGCCAGGTTATTTTCCCACTGACCATTCGCGTAAAGAAATACAAGGCCGATAGTCATTAGCAGAGGGTGCCAGTTGAAATGATGGTCCAGGTCGTCCGACCATGCAAAACCACCACGAAAACATTTCAGCCAGACTAGTACAAGTACTATAAGTACTCCGCCGAAAAATTCAGTGGTCCCAAGCAGCAAGTCGAAACCTTGAAGGTTTTCAGGATTCGCCGGTACTCCAATCTGATCCATATCTGAACGAGTGTTACGGTTCTGCTTTCACATCCCCTAGGTGCTAAAAACAGGTTATGTTAAAACGATAGCATTGACATTAGCGCTAAGAGCCCAGCATAACGATTGAGAAAAGTATTTAACAATATTTTCGTCGTGACAATCACTAGTCCCATTCTTGAAAAATAATTTTTGTTAAACTTTCGGAAAATTAAGTTGCTTAAAAATATGCAGAGTATTGGCATCGTAAAATAATACCGCACTCTTAAACGATCGCTACAAGTTTCGACATTTTTTTATATTGCGGAACATATGTTTGCGAATTGATACATGTACTGTTGGTTAAGACGGGAGACTTCATCAACTGCGCATCGTCGTTATAGCGTGTAATGCTAGTAAAATGAAATAAGACGGCCGTGTAAACGTACTCACTGTTAATATAATTGCGAGATTAATTCTGATTGCCAATTCAACGGAATTCCCGACTCGTAACAAAAACAGGTACAATCAGTACTTGATTGTAGATGTCAAGCGACGAACAAAAAATATGTTGTTTTTATCATTTCCTCATTGTGTACATTCGATGCAGCTCGGAAGAAAGGCATCGTACGGCCTTAAGTTATTCCTTCGCGGAGGGCCGTATTTTGTGGGGGCATAAGCAGGGTCCTGCTGAATCACCGGTAAATTACAATGGTGCTTAATAAAACAATAAGTTATAATCGATTAATATACACAACGATAAACTGGAATAAAAAATCGCGCTCAAATTTAATAGATTTGGACAGTTTTACAATTTATCTGAAAAGTCGCGGCTACGAAAATTCTTCTGCTAGTCACATTTATCGAAGTTTTATCATTAATCATTTTCTTCAAACGTTCGGTCACCCCCTGTTTTCATTGTCGTTACTGAATCTTTAGAATTTTTTTACACGCGTAGGCAGTTTATATCAGGCACCTAGAGTTTGTGTATAAATGATCTAACATAAAACGCTCCTACCGCGCTGTTGAGGAAGTGTCAATGCACGAACCTCCTAATTAGAAAAAAAAATGATTTTTTTGTATGCTGTAGTGCACATAAAAAATGATGTCCGCGAAAACTGTGCAGGACTTACCGACTAAATACAATAGTGATTAATTCACGAGATCAATGCATTTGACCCGCACCATATAGGGAATCCGCTTTGAAGGGGTCAGTCCACATTGAAAATTTCAAAAGCAAAGACTTGAAGAAATCGACGATGATGAGCAATCAGAAGGGATTTTGTACGGTGCAGGAATTGCCGATTGCCGATTGAGTTTAGGTAAGAGTTTTTCATAGTATAAACTTCAAACGCGTTTTTATCGAAACAATGTTTTCAAAATCTAGCTCCATCGTATCTCTAAAACTAGTAAACCGATTCTCTTGTAATTTGAGCCACATATTGTAAACATGACTCGCAAGAAGATGACTCTCGATGGTTTTAAAATTTTGATTTTTACTCTTTTTTGCGAAAAACTGCGGAAAAAACGCGTTATTTAAAAAAAAAAAATTCGTTTGTCATCCGCCATTTTTTTTATTTTTCGATAAAACTTTATATCTAAGGGTCATTTTGTAGCTGGTGTCATACTGAAACTAATGGACTTTTTTTTTTGTTTCAGACAAGCCGTTGCCGAGTTGCGATGGAGCTACCTAGCCCACCTATTTTTTAGGCGTTACGTTAAACTATAGTTTTTGTACTTAAAAATGAATTTATTTTTTTTTAATATATTTTAAGACTTTATTTATCAAGCCCAACAACTTTTATATTCATATATTTTATAAAACGCTCAAAAAAAAAAACCGCGAAAATTAGCCTTTTTTGTGGCTCCAAAGTGAACTGACCCCTTAATTCAATTTCAATGTAAACCTGAAACGCATTTTTTTCAAAACTGTATTTTCGAAATTGGTGCGTAGGATTACTCAAAAACTATTGAGTCGTTTGAGTTGAAACTTAGTAGAAATATTGATAATATTGCTACTTTTACTTGACGAGAATTGTTTTTGAAAAATTAGAAAAAAAAACACGACTTTTTCGATACAAATTGTACAGAAATTTTGCGTGAAATGTTAATTTTTTTTTGTAAATGCGTGCCATTCTGTAAAATTTGCATTTTCTTCATTTTCATTACTGTCGAATAATAACTATACGTTATAACTGAACATTTTTAAATTTTGATTTTTATTTACAATGACGTCCGCGAAAGCTCTGCAGGATGACTTACCGACTAAATACAATAGTAATTAATTCACGAATTAATGCATTTACCCCGCACCATATAGGGAATCCGTGCGGATCGAACTTTAGAACGAAAGTTGTAATAGTTCCCGATTATATCAGAGCTATGCGAAAAGCAACGAATAACAAGAAAACTGTCGCGGTCACGTATGTTCCGTAAAAAATATAGATTACGGGACATTTCGAGCAGATATCATCGATCCAATCGACTCATTTTTGCGTTCGCTAACCGCGTCTTCCATTTCTCTTGTTACAATATGCACATTACACATACACTATAACACACGATTACACATACGGTAAACAAAAACGTGCTTGACATGTATTGAAAGCACCTGAATACACCGTTGCCACCGATATTGCCAGAATAATGAAATGGCGGCCTGTGACAACTCAAGTCAAATCTATTTCCGATTTTACTTCACTTACCAAACTATATTACAAACAGTTATCACAGGCACTTGTCAATTTTCTGTATCATGTTTATTATTACACCCAAATACATTATATTTTCAGATTAGATGAATTATAGATTTTCTGAATTCTTGAATTCAACAATGTAAAGAGTCGCCAGAGGAACAAGAAAAACCTCAAGACACGCCGAATTGTGAGCGTTGATTGCTTACTATAATACTTTTCTTGTATTGGATATTGTTTTTTTGCCAAGATAATTAAGGTATTTCTCTCGCGGAGGGCCGTATTTTGTGGGGGCATAAGCAGGGTCCTTCTCAATCATTGGTACATTAGCGCTTGATAAAAATAAGTAAAAATCTATTGTTATACTCAACGATAAACTGGAATAAAAAGTTTTGCACAAATTTATTAGATTTAGACATTTTTACATTTTCTCTGAAAAGTCGCGATTACGAAAATTCTTCAGCTAGTCGCATTTTTTTAAGTTTCATCATTAATATTTTCTTTAAACATTTGGTGACCCCCTGTTTTTATTATCATTACGAAATCTTCAGATCTTTTTACACGTGAGCAGTTTATGTCAGGCATTTACAGTGAATAAAAAAGAATTTGTACATCTCACTCGAAACTGTTGTTCATTTGGCTGTATTTTTTCCCAAGATTATTGTTAACAGACACCATGTATATTTAGGATACGCTATCGAACACAGAAACTTATTAAAAGAGCATTTTTCTTTTTCGAAGGAAAATTTGAAAAAGACCAAGAGTACAAATACTTTTTTTACTCACTGTAAGTTATTCAGTAATCGTACTTTAGAATAACTACTTTAGAATTTCAGTAATCGTAATTTTTCGTTAAAAGTTCGGTAACTAGGCTCGAAATTTTTCCAGTATACTGGAATGTATTTTTACTTGATTATAGACGAAAATCACTTAATCGTTAAATATTCGGTTTCGTGAAAGGAATACCTTAAGAATACTTCGCGTTAGTTCAAGTCGTCCGGTTTTTAAGTATTTATTTATTATTTACCTTTTCTGTATGTTTAAACAATGGTTTTTGATCATGTATTTTTTCAACTTTGTTTCAACAAAGAAAAAATTGTAAAATTTGAAAATTATTATATTCTTCTACTTATTATTATGATTTCCAGCGTTCCTTCTCAATCTGAATTCGCTTCATCCTATACCTTTCACTTTTATCTAACACTTGTTGGTTCAGTATGTTGTTTTCTGAAGACCTCTTGCCTCTTTCCCTCAAAGCACGCCAAATAATTGAGACGAAAAGTTAGGTAGGGGCGGTAACTTGGGTGCGATTCTTCGTTATTGATTTCACGAAAAACAGGATACTAGTTAACGGTTTCCTGCACTGCCATATCTTGTTGAACGATTGATCCGAAAAAGTTCAAAAAATCAAGTGGGGGGATTAACTTTGGGTACGTGGCACAGCGTGAGGTGCGACAGAAACTCGCAACACCGCTTAACGAGAATTACGATACAAAGGACGAATTCTATGGAAACACGGGACCTGTACTTTTGCTTAAAGTCTAAAAACATAGAGATTACCTACAGGAGACCAAGCTCAGCATTTCAACTCCTCCCCAAAATTGCGAATGTTAAGGGTGGCGCTGTGGTCTTTCGAAGCTAATATGCTATATATATTTCGTATGTATATAAAATATCGGCTCCGATTGTAAGACACATGACTAACAAGGAACATCACTTAAGGTTATCCTATCGCCAGGCTTCGTTCCACAGGATTTTCATTTTTTTTTTGAGCTTCGCTAAATATATTAATAATCGTCACTGTAAAATTTCAAGGTCGGTGTTCGACCTAATTACAGCGAAAAAACGATTAAAATTGCGTATTTTCGTGAATGAATTCCGAGACGACATCCAAAAACCCATTTTCAGGTTGCTATAAAAGTTCACATACGAGTAATAGTGGGACTCCGTCAGATTCTTAAAAATAATCAGATTTACATATTTAACACTTGTAGTAATCCAATGCTCTGAGAAAGAATTACGCTTATTGACCTAATGTTTATGTAATATCAAGTTTAATTTGAACTTTCGGTATTGTATTTATTACCACTTGCTACGATAGAGCCGTAACAGCAAGGCAACAGCTGACTGTGAGCCTAACCTCATCTCACTCATTCGAACTCATTCGAATTTCCACACATATTTCATTTTTAACCGACATATTTCGCCGACACAAATTTTCAACGCTCTCTACCAGTCTCGCCCGAATACAATCCTTTATACAGGGTGCGGCCACATAACTTCCTTTTTTTAAATGCGCGCCATTCAGTCAGTTGATTTCGTAACAGAGCGCTAGCGGTCTCCTTCGAAAGGGGGGACTCTAAAGTTTTATCACGACACACTTCAATCGCCATCACGCATTAGAGAACAGTGAGGAGCGTGCTGTTGCCGTTGAGGCCTACTTTTCGAGTGGATGTTCTGTGATCGCAACCCAGCGTGCCTTTCGGAATAGCTTTAAGCTAGCCCCGTTGGCCCCTGTCCCGGACCGGAAATCAATTGTTACGTGGGTCACAACGTGTTTGGTTCTAACAAGACGGCGGTGCAACGGCACACACTTCGAGACCATCGATTGCTGTTTTGAGGGAACACTTCCCAGAGCGCCTCATCCCAATTAGGAGCGATTTGGAGTGGCCTGCCCGCTCTTCCGATTTGGCTCTTTGTGATTTTTTTCTATGGGGTTTTTTGAAATCTCGTGTTTATGTGAGCCGTCCAAGGACCCTACAAGAGCTGAAGACCAACATCCGGAAAGAAATTGCCAACATAACACCTGCTATGCTGGCAAGAGTCATGATAAACGAATAAAAATGTTCTGATTTATACAATGGGTGTTATTAAGTTTTGAAAAAAGGAAGTTATGCTGCCGCACCCTGTATTTCCCGTGCCTGACATAGTTTTGACAGATCGACGTTGAAAAGGATGGAGGATAAATTCGCCTGGTTGAGTAAAAAGAAACGGGCATAGAACCAATGTTGCCAAATATCAAACTTAGAAATACTACCCGAATCGGTGAATTAATTATTTTTTTCATTTTTAAAAATTAAATGTGAACATTCATTAAACAGTTTACACATGGAAAGTTTTAGTTATCACAATTTTTTCTTCATATGTTAAAAATGTGACTTGTACAAGTCTCAAGTATGATCAGTGGTATGACTAGTGTGAAACGACGGGATTGACTTAAAGTATTCCTTTCACGAATTTTTCGGGGGCATCAGGACGGCCCTTCCGAATCATTGGTTAAAAATCAGTGACGCTTAAGGAGGTATGGTGATGACCACGCTAGTAAACTTAGAGTCCATTTTGCGTCGTAATACCGCCATGTTTTAGACGGCTTATTTTTCGAGAAATATTTTTTCATTATTGAATTTCGAGTTACCTATTATCTTTACAATATGGAAACAAACGCCATAGCGTCGACGTTTAGCATCGTCGCATTTTCGATGGCAGTCATCGGTCCCACGCGCCCGGCATATTATCTTTTGTAGCCGCTAAACATAAAGAATGACAATACCGAGAAGTTTATCGAGAGAATAACAGTACCTGAAGTCCAGTTTCGACAGAAAGGTAGATTTTGTCGGACACGAATTAGAAAATGATAACATGATATTGCGATTGCAAATAAAGATTGCATTGAGGTTACCCTCAATGCCCAATGTCCAATCTGTCCAAATTAAGTCAAAACATATTTCATCGATTGTTATGTTATGTTTCTCTTTCCCGATTTTCACAATATTTGCAAATATAAAAAGCAGCGTTCATTTTATATGACGGTTCTTCCATGCTGAATTTATATATGGATACGTTGTATACATGTCGCCAGAAAAATTGAGATGCCTTGGCTATACATAAAAGAACTCTAAGTAAATATCGACGAAAGGCCCTTCATAATCGATTAAAAAAATGTACGGCTTCGCACAATCATATTTTTAATTCGCGTTGAAAATATCCGCTAGACGAATCAAATTTGCGCGGGTATCCGGCGTTGCCATACCTCGAGCAATATGGATGCTGTTACGTCAGGAGAAGTCTTGCTCTCCGGACACTTCGGTTTTTCGCGACTTTATTTCTAAATGTATAACTTATTTCTGCGGTGAGCTTTCCAATTCAAGGTGCCTTATTGATCACAAAGATTCAACGAACGCAACCGTCCGTTTTTTTTTTACGTGTGTCTTGGATCCAAGTAATACAACAAAATTGATATATGAGAAGACAGGCACATTTTGTCGTCTACGTGTGACTAATTCACCAACTTTAACAATTAATAACTCGGAAACTGTACGATAAATCTCGTGGAAACTTGGCATACTCATGGACGAAGGTCTCGACAATGCTATAAAAAAATCGGGCTTTTATCGTGGACTCGCTCCAATCACCGAACCTCCTTAATATAAATAAGTCACAATCAATTATTATACCCATTCACATACTGGAATTAAAAAGGATAAACTTCCGAAAAGCGGAATTTCGCTCTGAAATTTGGCATACACCTTCCTTTTAATATCTTAAGAGATCCCCAAAAGGATTTTTGACTACGCGCCATAGTTTTCGAGATATTGATTGTTGAAAGTTGTTTTTCTTTTACCGTGCTCCTACTATATTTATAACTGACGGGCCCAGCTCTGGTTATCCCTAGATATGTTATTGCGCTCAGTTTTGTGCGAATGATGAGGTCCGTGATACACTGGTGTGGGCGCAGGACACCTTGGATGTCCGTACGGAATAGTGGGGTGCGTGAAACACTAGCCTGGGCGCGGTCACCTCGAATGTGCGTAAAATATTGAGATCGACACAGAGCGTCGTAGATTCATTTTTTTGCAGGTGTAATAGACGTTTGTTTTTCCAATCTATTTTTTTTGCAGGTGTAATGTAGCGTTCATTTATTAACTTTAAATCGTTTTAGGATTTTTTATATTTTCTTTTTGCTTCTCGTTTCCGTTTTTTTTTCTTTTTCGTCGGCGTTGAGTTTTCTATTTTTTCTAAATGTTACCTGGTATTTCCTTATGCTTGGTGACCTGCTGCTGCAGCGATGGAAGGGTTTCTACCTATAACCTATAACATACATAGGCATAGCCTGAGTTGAGTCCTGCTATATAGTAGAAGCGCGGTAAAAAAAAAACTTTCAGTAGCCGATATCTTGGAAACTATGGCGCGTCGCCAAAAATCGTTTTAGTCGGGGTCCCTAAAAATATCAAAAGAAAGGTCACATTTCGGATCGAAATTATGTTTTCGCTTTTCGGAAGTTTAGCCGCCGCTCATTTTTTTTTTTTATAGAACTGTCCAAGCAGAAGTGATATTGCCAAACTTTCGCACATTTACTCCGTATTATATACAAAGATACGCTTGCTGAAAAATTGAGATGGAAATCACGTTTCTATCAAATTAAGGCGTTTATTTGAATGAAAAAATGTTTGACACCTCAGTTGGCGAAAACATATCCGCACCCTAAGATTACAGCCAAGTATGCAATATTAAACTCCGAATTATAAAATTATCTAAATCGCGTTCAACAAAAGTACAGGTGAAAGTTGATCGGAATATTATTTTCTTGTTTGGGTTTGGTAGGCCCACCGGAGGTTTGAGGGACTCGTGGAAAGCCACATACACGAATATTCAAGTGCTTTTCTCCATTATCCAAATAATTATGTCTTAGCAAAATATTCTAGTATTAAAATGATCTCGGAATAATTTGTCCTATATTATTCAAGGTTGTTTTATTTCATCTTTCAAGATTAAGGTACAATGAAAGGCTGTCAATAGCGCTTTATTTGTCTTCAGGCTTATCGAAGACGAGTGTGTATCCGCATTTGCCACAATAATGACGATCCTCCATAGCAGCCATGAATACTCCAGCGCCACATTGTTCCGATGGACATTCTCGCCGCAAACGATGGATCTTTCCATTTTCGTCAACCTAAGGCAAATTTAAAGTTCAGGTTTATAAAATCTGTTGGTTATATTCACGAATACGTATATAAAGATCGTAGTACATTTGAACATTTTATAAAAATAAAAAAGGGTTGATGCCCATGCGTAGCTTCAGTGGTCGTCCATGTCTAGCAGCATCTGGCAAATACTCAAATATCGGGTTAAGAAGGTTGGAGCGTTGGCGAAATTCCGAGAATAAATTTAAAAATTATATTCCAATGTCTAGACTACATTGTACTTACGATTGAAAAAAAAATAGTTTAATGTATGTAATTTTACGTGCGGATAAATGGGCAAGTCGTTCACGCTACGGGTGATGTAATTTTTCTTTGCTTTTTAGCACCAAGATAAACCATTTCTAAGAATGTATTAGCGCCAACTAAATCTTTGTTAACATTTAGAAGAAAAAAATCCATCTTGCCCATCGTAAACTATATACACTGCCGGCCAAAAGTTTGGGTACACTAGTCAAAATTTCTTACCGCACTAAAAGTTAGATAGCGGCCTCGAAAATAAAAATAATTGAATTTCCCAAGTGACGTTTCAAAGAAAACAGATTTACCTTTATTTCGCTTTTTTTTTTAAATTCTGTACGGTTCTTTTGCTCTGGTACGCACTTTTGAACGTGGCTATTTTTCGGCCATTTGTCGATCGTCGAAAATTAAGTGAAAAGTTTGTGGAAATTTTTTTCCTCGTTTTTTCCCATGTTAAACTTAAAAAGGATATCAAAACCGACATTTTGGTTTTTCAGAAAGTTTGGGTCATTTTTTTTCGCCGCAGTATTGCATTTTTAGCTAAAAAAGGCATCGTCAAACGACTATAGGATTTCAGGGGAAATTTCAAGAGAGTAAAAAGTTGCACGGGTTCACACTGGAGTAACTAAATTTTTTTCGGCATTTTTTTTACCATTTTTGTTTGGAACTTTGATGAGTGGAGAGGCTCCACTTGGCAATTATGAGGTCTAGGACAATATATTAAAAAAGGAAATTTCGTAACATTTTCATTTGCAATTAACTACAATTTTTAGATCTTTTAGTTCCGGTGAAACTCGGAGAATCTTTTTTCGACGAAAAACTCGTATAGAGGAGGTCAGAGACTTGATTGACTATTTTTTTTGCGATAAAAAGCAAGTCCAAAAGTTCAAAGTTGTGTGGTGCTGAATTTGTGATAAAGGGTAAAAAAATCACCTTGTTGTTTGGAAAAAAAATCACGGCGAATAAGTTTTGAAAAAGAAATCTGAAAGAATGTAAGCGAGTCTAAAATGAAAAATTACAACTTTTTTCTTTTTAATATTTTGTCTTAAATCCGATAGTTCTCGAGGCACAACAACTAACCGACAACGATTCTCCGAGCTCCACCGTTTTTTTATTATCTAAAAAATTGTAGTTAAGTAAATAAAAATAAAAATGTAAACAAATTTCCTTTCTTAATATTTGGTTCTAGACCCCATAATTACCAAGTGGAGCCTCATGAGGGGACTCATAGAAGTTCCAACCAAAAATGGTAAAAAAAATGAAGTTCTGAAGTTCTAGTCACTCCAGTGTGAACCCGTGTAACTTTTAACCTCCTTGACATTTCCTCTGAAACCCTATAGTTCTTCGATGACGCCTTTTTTTCTAAAACATGTCTTTCTCCAGCTAAAAATGCAATACTGGGGCGAAAAAAAACGCACGAGACTTCCTATAAAACAAAAATGTCTGTTTTGATATTCTTTTCAAATTTTGGCGTGGAAAAAAACGAAAAAATTTTTTTCTACAAACTTTGCAGTTTACTTTCGACGGTCAAAAAATAGCCGAAAAATGGCCACGCTTAAAAGTGGGCAACGGAGCGAAAAAAAACGTAAAAAATTTTCTAAAAAAAGCAAAATAAAGGTAAATTCGTCCTCTTTGGCACGCAGCATGGGCAATTAAATTATCTCTATTTTTTAGACTGCTATCTACCGTTTAGTGCGGTAAGAAATGTTGACTAGTGTACCCAAACTTTTGGCCGGCAGTGTATATTCAATATTGAACCAACAAGGTTTGATGAGAGATTACGAATCTTGGCATCGCGAACGAAGAGCATTGCTACCAACCTCAATATTCACGAAGTTGGCGTATTTTCCGGCAACACTCAATATTAATTAATGGTAATAATAAATAATCTCGCGACATAAATATAAATAGGCATAATTGTAAGTGGCTCCAAATTTCGTTCCAAGTTTCATAAAACATTAGCTGACGCAGTTTTTTTCATAATAATCATCGATAATGTTATACTTTTTCAAGTTCGTAGTAACACAAAAGTTTTTCTTATTTACGTAATAAAAAATCATAAACCGTAATTTGATCAACTGGACCGGTCCAACTTCCTTAAGTAGGCCGAGCACAAAAAACTAAACCTACAATTTGTGAGATGTGTTAGCCGGTAACCCGTACCTATCGTCGGTGGAGATAGTTTTATTTCCATGAAACTTTTTTGCAAATGTCCAATGTAATTTTCAGAATGTGCCTTAACATGGAAACATAGCGTATACGAAAAATAGCCGGGAGTATGTGGATGAATGTGTCTACGGATTTTTTGTTAATGCAAACGTTCCTCTGTTCAAGATATTAGGCTGAAGGAATTAAATTTGACAAAAATCAACGGAGACAGTAAGATGTTACAAAATGTTCATTTTCATAAATACGAGTTCAAGCTCTTGCAGATTTTCATATAAAAATAGAATATAATCGAAAGATGTCCTCAGCACTACATTTTGTTACATCTTGTGGGTCGTTTTTGGCATTTTTTTAAATTACTGCGAATTGACGCCCAATTTTTTTTCGAATCGGCAATGTGCAAATACAAATGACGGGGTTTTTATATGAAGTTAAATTTTGAATATACTTTACGTATCATCCCAAATACTTTGTCCGAAAAATTCAAACAATTTCGCAAATTTAAATACCGATTATACCCATCCCGCGAAAAAATCTTTACCGTATCCATTACAACTACATTTGAATGAAAAAATTGTTTGACGATGATATCGTTTAACGATAGTTTTCAAACGAACCTTGTAGAATTTCAACACAGCGAGCTTGACCTTCTTCTTCTTGTGCTTGATCTTTTTGGGGGTAGAATAATTCTTCTTCTTGCGTTTTTTGGCTCCACCACGCAGCCTCAATACGAGATGCAACGTAGATTCTTTTTGAATATTATAATCGGATAACGTTCTACCATCCTCGAGTTGTTTGCCGGCGAAGATCAATCTCTGTTGGTCAGGTGGAATTCCTAGAAACGGAAATTGAAAATGAAGTGAAATTTCGAAAATCAATAGGGTACTACACTCTTTTTTGAAAGGTGTCTCAATTGGAGGATCCTTTGGTGGTAATAAACTACTGGAATTTTTATTTCTATTTTATGAAATCGATAAGTGCCATGAAAATCCATTTAAATTTTACATTTCAATTGTAATCCAATTGTGAATATGTAAATTTTTTGGTTAAAAGTGATTTACAATCCCTATTATTGGTGTGTTGTTCCGAAATGTAAGAATACTAGCGTAAAAACACCGAGAAAGTTGTGGATTAAAATGCCAAATCATATAAATATGAGTTAAAACTTGCGAGAAGAGATCCAAAGTGATAGTCCGAAAAAAAACTCATTTGTTCTTTTTTCCAGTACAGATAACTATTTGAAAATTTGCAAGTAACTCTGACAAACGAGAATATATAGTTGTTGACGCTTTCTTTCACAGGTTAGAGAGAAATACGTCTACCACTTTCTTTGTTTACTGTGTCAATGACATCACGTCGGAATCCATTGTGGCGGCTACCGTTCCGCCAGTTCGTTGAACAGATAGAAAAACTTTTGTTTTAAATGAATCATGAAATTTATTTTGTGTTTTTTATAAATTAAAACCAACATTATTCGATTGCTTATTGCGAAAAATACCGTTTTTTATGCATTTTTAGTATTTTTCTTACACAGAGTATATAACCATTCTACGGGGGTACTGTTTCCGTGTAGAAAATTCCATTTCGGTGTCTTAAAACTTAAGGGGGGAAATACCTTTAGGCAAGGAAAAGTTTTGCTGAATTTCGTGTTTTTTTTTTTGGTTCCAAAAAGGAAAGATATCTTTACCATTTTTTACTTTTTATGCATTATTAAACGGTATTATGCGACTTAATGATCGATGAAAAAAAACTTGCCTTCCTTGTCTTGAATTTTAGCCTTCACATTTTCGATGGTATCTGACGCCTCAACCTCGAGAGTGATGGTCTTGCCCGTAAGGGTTTTGACAAAAATCTGCATGTCGGGACCGTGCCGTCAGCAATTCACTGTAAGAACCATTGAGACATTAAAAAAACTAACTCTACGGATCGATTGCAGAAAAAGGGAAAATCATGAGGCACGTTATCATTTGATTTTTGTTGCAGCCACAGTTTTATTCAAGTCAAGCGTGTTACAAAACGTAATGTACTCATATTAACAATACAGCATTGATGCAACCATCGTTTTCTGGATTGTTGGTAACTTGGGCATATTTGCCCCACACAACTTTGCCGGTTTGCGTTACGAGACCTAGTTCGGAAATATTGACTTCGATAATCGTTCCCTTCGTGATAACGCCGAGTGTAGTGTAAACAGAGGAATTCGGATTTTTTTTCACGCCTATGATCGGCAAATGAAACGTAGCTTTGAGTTCGGGATGGGTTACATGAGCTTTACGAAACCGAAGTGCCATAGGTCTTATGAATCTTTCGAATTTCGGCGGTTTTCTTGTGAAATTTTCCCCAACGTAAGTGACTTTGGTGACCATCCTTTTCCACGAGTTTCGTTTGGATTTTCCCGTTCGTATGACCTTGAAAACCTCCGACTCGGACTGTGCCTTGACTTTCGGTATAGGTACGTCCCATTTAGCGCTTTTCTCTTTGCGCTTTTGTTTTATCATATTCGAAAGAACTTTCGAACGCGACGAGATATCACGATCCAAAAGATAAACCGGCAACGCTCCTTCGGGTGCGATGTCCGTCTTGCATTTGTCTTTTTTTTCCTCGTGCGATTTGATCTTTTTCTTCATCTGAATTTTTTCATTGCGTCTCTCTTTGTTGAATATCTTAGCCTTGATGCCTCGAAGATTACGCGCCTGTGCGGCCCGTTTGTGCGGAAGTCGAGCATCTCTCTTCCGTTTTCTTTCTTCGTAATCCAACCTTCGACCGTACAACTTCCTGTGGCGCTCGATGTACTCGTTTTGCGGCATTTTTCGGGCTTTGTCGAATGTACTAGTTCTTTACAATTGAGAAGGTTATCTGGAACAGAAAAAAGCACAACGTCCATAAATTCAGCACGGAAATAAACAAAAATTATCGATATTTATGAGTGGCTGTAATTGTATGAAGATTCTTGTCCATCCTGAGAACTTACCTCTTTTTTAAAAACGTTTTAGGTAATCGGCGTAAATCTTCCTACGATGATTATTTTACTTTATTCAGACTAGAAAGTATATTATGTAAAGAGTATAATGCTATTGATAAAGAAAACGTATTAGACATCCAGATAGTTGGTGAAAAAAACGCTCCTCAAGCTTTTTTCCATCTTTCTTGGATGTGTAGTATGAAACCGATGCTATTAGCTCATTGGAAGCTTCTTCTATATTAGCAAGTTATAGAAAGTGAATGGAGTTTGCAGAACCATCTCCTTTATCATTAACGACATATGCAGTAATATGTGTTTTGCTATTTTTTTGGACAATTATCCTCATACGAAGTTTTGTAACAAGCTGAGATACCGAAGCGTCAAATGAGCAACCAACTTGGCCACCCGACCTATCTACTATGATAGTTATTTTTTAGTCCAATGTTCCAAATTCAATAAACAGAATAGAAATAAAGCACTTGAATTGTTGGTTAAGGGAAATATAAAATCGAATATTTTATTCTTTAATCTGACCACGTTTTTAAGATTGAAAAATCTTGAACAAACGTTATTGAATTGCGCAGACAAATTATCTTGCCTTGGTGGGTCCACTTTTAACATATTTACAAATCAATTATTAAAAATTGATTATTGCAGCTTGCCTGAATTTGTGACCATGAGAGTACCGTTTTTTAAATAAACAAGATAAATGATCGTTGATATATATTTTCCTGACATCCAGAGACTGAATGGACCAAATTTTTCTAACCACTCAACAGAATTTTGTCGACAATCTTTAATCAACCTAACTTGCCCGCATTTTTGTGCAACTAGATTAAACGTTTTTGCTCAAATGGTTTCAAATATGGGGCTATGTTCACGCTCTGTAATTGCGAATACAAGACAAGTGTATTCAAACTTTAACTTCCAAATTATTAGCATAAAAAGAATCAAAAAGCTTCTCCGGAAATGTCTGAACTCGAATAAATTGGCCAAAATGATAAACGCCAAAGTTGCAGTATTTGGGTGCATATTTTCTTCTTTTAATAATGTTACATTTTCTTATAAAGGGGTCAAGAAAATTGTGTCATATGTATATTTTTTCCTCGCCAGTTTCACCTATGTCAAATTGAGCTAAGCAACTACGAAATTATACAGGGAAGATTGAAAGATATCAACAATAAAATTGGCACAACGGAACTGCTTTCACACATACAAATCAAATTTCAAAAATATCTAATAGAACAGCTTTAAATAGTCTTCAAAGTCTTCAAAGTCTTCAAAGCAACAGTGTTAAGACTTTTTCAGCCTTATTATATTTATGCCAACAAATAACCATCTTTAAGTAGATCGTTTTATACAGAAGATATCTGAAATTGAAAAAAATAAATAAAAAATAACTTGCCACAACTCCAAAAGTCTTAGGATTTTTTTTGCACACGAGTTATTACAGAATTATGATTGCTATCGAAATTTCCCCAAGTTGACAGTGTGTTTTGAATTTCAGGGCTCTGTGAACTTCACTGTCCCTGTGTTTAATAAATCTGTTTGTTGATGTAAATTTACGATTTTTCAATTTACGATTGAATAGTTCATAAATGTAAATCAATGCAAGTTCACCTTGCATAAATTGCTCTTTCTCTTTTTGCGCAACGCGCATAAACTGACTGGCTCGAAGCACCTAAAATGATATATGTTCTTGCCACCCCAAATGTAATATCACCTATACAATGGCCCAATTGGGCATAAAAATATACTTATCCAAGTCCCTTTACCCCTAAGGCCTTTACCAATGAATAAGCAGTGAAATGACAGCAATCTGTGTCAATGCATGTCACCATTACATTTTCATGCTACCTTCATAATGTATTAAGAGATAAAAAAACCTAGTAAGCAAGGTTTATAGTTTCAACTTGAACCCACCGCTGCACAAAATACATTGTGTCGAGTGAAGAATAAGCTTGGAACAACGATGACTTGATATCACTATCGAATTAAAATAAAACACTATGGCTGTAGCAGAATTCACACTCAAATAATTTGGTCGACGACTTTGTCATACCATGGATAGGTATTTTTTCGGATCTCGACCTAACTGCTGTGGTCTAATTTGTCTAAATGTCTTAGGATGGATTTGCAAATCCTAGAAATTCGAATTCATTTTTCTTGAGTTTCTTCAAAATACCATTCTTTCTTAAGGCGGGAGCCTGAATTAGAAGGTCCGAAAAATCGTTTTTTTTTAAATTGCTTAAATGGATAAACTATCGAAGAATATATTTAGAAAGTTACAGAGGCCAATAGTAAATATTTCCGAATATACAAGGCCAAAAGCAGAGAAGTGATTGATATTTGATATTGATATTTTCTCCTATTGAAAACTTTGAAGCGCGTTTTCTCCAGTTTTCATTATCATGATTTTTCCAAGATGGCGGGTGGGATAGCAAAACAACTAAACAACCGAATCAAACCAAAGTTTATTTTCTTCAGTAAGAAAATCTCTTCTGAGTGAATTAAAAGAGTCGTTGAAAAAGTCTTCTTAAATCATTTTTACAGCACGTTCAAGTGTTTTTTTAAAACATTTTTTTCCAATCTGAAAAGTCAAAATTTCTCGATTTTTTAAACCTTTTCCTTAATTTACCCAGAATAAAAATAGGACAATTGAAATTGTATTAGTTTATTTAGTTCAGTCAAGAATTTCGAGCTGCATCTTTCCTGCTGATTAGGGACTGCAGTGGCATGACTCACACGGAATAGGCTGATAAATCTGCAGTCATTTATTGTTCCGCATTAAAAATTTTTTTATACATGAAAAGATACCTTAATGTTTACTGGTCTCACTTGTTTTGTATTTCTTAAAAAAATCCCGAAAAAACTTGATTTTTTTAACCTTCAGGTGCCCGCCTTGATGCCATCCATAGACTCCGATCATAACAAACCGTGGCTAACATTCTCTACAGTAACATGTTTAGTCAATCTGCTATTTTTTTAAGGAAATATTATAACTATTTACCTGAAATTCGAAATGTAGCCTTGGTGTTGGTATAAGAATAAACTGAATTTATATACAGCTTTGCTGGAAATCGAATTAGCTATGGGTAGATGTATCGTTCCGTCTTAGTTCGATAAATTATATGGAGACGGAACAATGCCTTCTAGCACAACCACAACATAAACTAAGGCAACCCGTGTATTCCAACCATAGCTAATAAACTTTGCGTGTGTTGCTGGCCTATCACGATACTCTATTCCTTGTCTATTACCATTTCCGGACGAACGAGCATTTGTAATAATAATTATATCCCAAATTGACTCTACAATATGGCCGCATTTATTTTTGAACCGTGCGACGGATAGATAAAAAAAATCTTTCTGCATTCTTAGACAATTGTTTCAAGAACAAGTAAATGACCAACTGACGGCTATTTACATTCCGTCTTAGTACAGTATTTGATAAGATTGAGGCAAAAAAAATAACAGGCATCCCGCCACATGAAAAACACTTTGCTTGTGCCTGGTATGACAAAACATGGAAGGCCAACTTAGGGAGTTTCAGGACAATGAACGTTATGTTGCCATTTGATTGAAATTAATATAGTAAATTCTTTGTCACATACTGAACGCATACTCCAAATTTTAAATTGACCGTTTACACCGTTTCTACAAAATTTACAATTGAAGAAACACTTTTTAACATGGGGTGATGCCTACATGCGTCTCTGAATGGCAGTTTTACACACGTAATAGCGTGGAAAAATGTTTGAAATATTATGAAAAACTGTCAAATAGCTCAGTACATTTTGACACCGATGACAAAATTGTCATGGGGTACTGAGTGAAAAAGTGTCAAATCATTTGATACATTATGACAATTTGGTCTCCCGTTACATTATGACGATTAGGCATCTCCTTATGTTAAAAAGCGTTTATACAATTCTAAGTTTTATCGAAAGTGTAGACGATCTATTTCAAATTCAGCAGATTCATTCACATGAAAAAAAATTTACTGTATACATTTGAATGTAATGGTAACATATCGTCATTTGTCCCGAAACTCGTCAAAGGCGAAGCAGAAGATATACCATGTGACAAGTGAGTGCAAGAGAGATAGCTGACATTTTTTAACGGCAATTTCTCAAAGGTGAACGATATGTAGGGAAAAATAATATCGTCAAGCTCTGCCAGGGAATTCTCCAGAGCCTGATGCTTTGTTTTTCGTAAAAACATCAACCGACCATGATAAAAGCCGGATAAAAGAATGATTGTAGAGTGATGTTGACTTTGTACATGCTCTCAAGAGCGAGGCGTTTGTAGACGGAGCGGCAATAAATGCGAGGGAGATAGTTGATTAACCGATCTTCAGTGTTCTCAGAAATGGCCGATTTGAGGAAAAGAGAAGAAAGACTTTTTGCTCTGTTAAAAGATGCACAAAGTATATCTCTTCGTTTGCCCGAAATGCAATCCGTCTATGAGAAAACTTGACGGTCGAATTATTGCTGGTCGGACGGGTGACACATGGCCTTAACCTAACCACCTCGCATGAATCGGTGGTTTGAGACCGTAAATGCGTCATTGAAAGAAATCCAAGTAATATATCGAAAGATTAGCGGAATTTTTCAATTGCACGAAACGAGCATGTAAACGATGTCGAGGTGAACTAAAAATTTTCTTTCGACGAGAAAAGAAACGTCGAAAACGTGGTCGCCCCGCCGCTACGAGAACAACATTTTCATGCTCGTACGAATAAGTTGTAAATAAACTTTGTTCGACGCTACGTGACGATATTTGAGAGCGAAACAAAATGCAATGGCTTATTCGTCAGAGAAAATTATTCACAAAGAATATGAAATATAATACTTCACTTCTTTAACTGAACATACCTTCGGCTAAGTCGCGTTACACGGAAAGGAACGTCGTTGGTTAGACACTTCCGAGAGTAGACTATCGTGACAAAGATGGTTCTTCCGGCTACTATACATTATATAATTCAGCGCACAACTCATAGATGGCACGGTCATAACATTTCGTGGCAACCCTGTTGTACCGACGGAGCCACTGCCAAATCGACGAGTCCAAACCCCTAGCCTTTGCTCGCTTTATAGTTCTAGTTTTTGGCTCCTTCTTCCACGGATTTCCGGTTGTATCATTAGATTCAGGGGGGTTGACGCGGTCCAGTTGAGTCAAATGATGGTTTATGAATATTTTGTTTCAATTAACCTAAAAAAATCTATTAGAATTCTATGGAATAAATCTATAGAAATAGATTTATTCCATAATTACGAATTTTTCACTAAATGTACAATTAAAGGGCAAAATTATGCATTTTTATATTTTTGTTACGTGGAAAAGATTTTCGAAATTTTATACCACGTAAAAAATATTCAAAGTTCATTTATGTATTATGAATAAAAAAAAACCGATCTTTTTATTATAATATATATTGAATGTTTATATTTTGAATTTAAAAGTTATTTAAGGCAAATAAATATATTTTTCCTCATATTTATACGTATCGATTGATTTCTTGAAATTTTCATGCTTGTTTAGAAACCGACACGCATGCATACACTTACTTCCCGGTCTCTAACTACCAAAAAAAAACAAATACATTTCTAGTTACATAATTTTAAACGATTGATATAATCATTTTATAATAATGATTATAATGAACATTTTCTCCGTTATTTGGTGGGGTCGGCTGGTTCACAGTTCATATAGCGTATATATATAGTTATCGAGCAGGTGACTACTAGCGCCATACGTGGCAGTGATTGAAAATAAAACGACGGACATTACGCGAGCCATGTGTGATTGATGGCGACAGGGGGCTGCTGATAACTCACCTATGCAATTATCTGCCCATTTGCATCGAGCCTGACCCATTCTCGAGAAATATCGTTGTCATCAAAATGTTTTTCACACACAACATCTGTCCGTTTCAGCTTAACAATTCTCGGAATAGCCTCTTCCCACTTCTTCCACATCACTGTGTCTTTTGGTACATGAAACATCGAGCACTTCGCTTCAGTTTTGCTGCCGGGTTGACAATTCCGTACGGCGCACCACTTCATCATTTTAAAAGAATATGCTTTCTATTTATCGAAAACGTACTGTGTCTAAAACGCAGAAAAAACATTAATCTGCGACTCAGCGACACAAGTTGTCAACAATTCACTCCGTTGATCGCCGTATTGAGGTTATGTGTGTGCGGGTTTTCGATCCGCAGCGACAACTAGTGGCGCCGCTGGGAACGATACTTTCCACGCTAACTGATGCATCTGATCGCGACTGCCAGCATTAGTCTCCCTGATTAGTTTTCAGACCTGTTTATGAGGCCGTGGGTCAGACAGAGAGCACGGGTGGGTCATGCTTCTATCTCTCTATCTCTGTCCCACCTTTATGATCGTTACACGGATATTTATTATGAGTTCGAAACACTGTTAAACGGGCTAGGAAAAGCCGTTGGTGCTGCCAGTTTCGATTAATATAATAAAAATATATGATCCTAATCGTAATCAAACAAACTTTCTAAAGCCAAGCGAGCGTAATAAGCATATACATACGATTTTGAAGCCGTCACATTGCATAGGAACTTTGACTCATACGACTCATACTCACTCGCGTTGTAGGTTCAAAGCCACTCGTCTCAATTTTTGTTTCTTCCGTCTCTCATTGCCGTGTTTTTTATGCAACATAATAAAAATACAAATGCAGAAAATTCTCTGATATTTTTTATTTTTGTACGTGCATTTGTTTTCATATCGAAGTAAGCAGAATGAATCCTTTCAAATTTTTTTATGTTGCCCCTTCATGCGCCGTACGACGCAGCACATCACCATTTTGAAAGAATATGCGTCCAATTTATCGAAAACGTACTGTGTCCAAAACGCAGAAAAAACAACAGTTATCTGCGACACACGTTTTCAACCGCTCACTCCGTTCCTCGTCGTATTGGGGTTATGCATGTCCGGGTTTCGGAACCGCAGCGACAACTAGTGGCGACGCTGAGGCCGAAATTTGCCACGCTAACTGATGCATCGGATCGCGGCTGCCAGCATTATTTTCCAGGCCTGTGTGTAAGACCGTGTCTGGGAGACTGGGCGGTCGCATTTTCAGAGGATTTTCGGAGATCGAGCAAGTGTATTATACATCAATATTTAATAAGGTATTCAAATACGTTAGTATTGACACAAATTTAACGGGATATCGCAAAATGTTAACTAATTATATATCCCCTGCTTCTATAGGTAGTTACCGACGGTGGACAGAGAAACGTTTATATGTTCATCGTCAATTAACGAAGTTAACGCATTGCTCAACGATTTAACTTTTAAGTTAAATTAAAAAACGATCAACGGTCTTATTAACTTCAATTGTATCCATTTTTTGTTGTTGTAAATTTTAATTCGTATCATTTCAGCGATTTTCAACATTTCTCACTTTTTATTGGTTCGTATTCTGCATATGAGTTAATGAAAGAAAAATCCAGGTTTTTGTTTTAGATTAATGCCGCCCACCGATTAGTCACGCCATCTGACAACATTCGTCGCAACCTGTTCAGAAGATCGTGCCATACCGCGACGATTTTTCAAGATTAATAATTTAAAAAAATACTATGTAACAGCCAAAAGTAGTAGTAAAGCACACCCTAAGTCTAAAAAATGGTGAGCAAATATTTCGTTTGGAAAAAAGATGAGTCAGCAATTTTGTCTTCACCTAAAAGTATTTGCTCTCCAAACAACGGGCATACATCTATATACGTTATAGTTTATCCATCAACCGATAAGCAAATAAGATCAAGCTGTTTGAATATTTCATTAAAATTTATTCAGATACAATTTTAGATCATTGGCGAAGAAGCACCGCACGACGCTACAAATATTTCAACACACATCCATGTTTTTTTTCAATGTGGATGCATTAAGGCTGCCAACATCACCAGACTCGAGCTGCTTAAGTAATCGGAAGAGTGCAGCTGCCTCTCGGATGCGACTGAACTCAATACAAAAAGCTTGTACTTCTATGAACAGTTCTTGGACATTTATTATTTTATTTCTTATCAAAGATTGAAGAAACACGCACACCAAGCGTACAAGTCGATTCTGCATGTACCGATCTTTGATAGTCTCGCACGTGGAAATGCAGTTGCTAATATACAGGTGCACAAATTCAGTTGGCAAATCAACAGTAGTGGTCAGACGGTTGACTACTTCCATCGAATGTAGAGACATTTCCATATTCACCAAAACGCTGAAGTATTCTGTGATTTGACTAGATTGCATCAGCTTCAAAAGAACTTCGATCGCAATTAAGGGGTTGTTCTCGACCAGATCCGGCAATTTGCCCGGCGTTAGACCAATATGATAAACGAGCTTTGGTTCCTTGTCTAGCTCCGTAACCAAATGCTGTTGCTGCTGTAGCGTCAGTACGCTCTTGAACGCTTTTCCCATAAGTCTACGAGCTTCGGCGCCGGCACAGTTTGAGACGCACATACTTGTGTCGTACTCTGGCAAAAATAGCATGGGATTAACAACGTTCATCCACATGTACGCAGTCTCAATATGATAGAGCGGCGGAGCTAGTCGTAGAAACTCGGGCCGATAACTTTCCCAGCAAATCGGTGGATTTCCGATGCACAAATCCTCGATGATACTTTGACCGATTTTTCCATTCGTCTCGTTGTTATTAGCAACATCCGTATCGGATAGGATTATCGGATAGCCACATTTGCTGACCGACATTAGTTCCGAATGATGTTCAACCAAATTTAGTTGTAAACTGGATAAAGCCGCGCTGCTTATCGGCGAAACATAAACTTCGTCCATTATTTCCCTGGGTGTACGTTTTGTTACTTCTTTTCCATCGCATATGACGAGCTTGGCGAGAAAACTCTTCTCGCAGCCAGAGAGCGTAAGGATATCTCCATTGAAATTGGAAGCCAATCCATTATTGTCTGCTTTATTCTCGGATCGGAAAATCTGAATGACGATGCTGATGAATGGCGTCAGTCCGATGGCTCGACCTCTGTAGAGGTCGTACAGAAGGTATATTGCAATTATGCGCTGTACATGATTGGGCAGTAGGTCGATATTCTGCAGTAGAAGCAACAAGGTGACTCCAACTTTAAAGCGGTTTTCTACGATAAAACTCTGATGGAGCCGACTTGAGAGGCTCTCCAACTGCACGTCTATGTTGCCCTCGTCGAGGATTTCCAAAAGTTTCGCTAGATCCTTCGGTATCAGCGACATGGTCGTTTCGTAGCAAGTATCATGCGAGAGACTAAATCTATCACGTCATGTCCACTCGCCATAAATGTTCCTAAAATAAACGACGTATGATTATGATGGATGTTTCAATGAATTGGTGAAATTTATCTTTTAGATTGAAGCGCAATTACCGCAATCACGGTTAGAACTTCCTTGCAGAGCTTTGAGACAGTGCACGAAGGTCAATCGTCAATTATTAGTGATGAGGAACGGTTCCAGTTGGCCTTGCGATATGGCAGGTTAGTTTCGTCCAAAATGTCTGTTTACATTTTCATAATCACAACCTTGATTACAACCGCGAACTCTGAGAGTGCGGTTAGTGGACGACACGGTCTTACATACAGGTCTGACAACGGCGGTAGTGGGGGTAGACATCCTTAGCGGTTCTGTTTTTTATTCCGATTTCTGCCGTTTGGTGCGTGACGGCAAGGGGAAGTGTGGTGCGACGAAGAGAGAAAGAGCTCAATAAACTTAGCCGCCGACTATGAAAATATCGAATTCTTTTCCATGCCAATCGTTGTTAGTCGTTTGTTAGTGTTTTTCAGACAAAATCCAGCGTTTGTTAGACGTTATTTATTTAATAATACTAAAAACAAATGTCATGTCGTTCAACTTTATCGTTGAAAAAACTTTTCACTCCCATAGCACGCTGCAAGCCACGTGAAGTTGGCCGCATTGCCACGACGGCTGAGCAGAGCTTTGTATATGAAACTCCTCAATTTCAGCAAAATGCTGATTATTTCAATAATGGTTTTCTAATGATTTCAAACTTTTCTTCGGAACCAATCGTTTGTTAGTCGTTTGTTAGTGATTGTTAGTCGATTTTTATCGTTTGTTAGAGCTTAATTTAGACTTTATCGTTAAAAAACTTTGCATTCCTATTGCACGCTGCAAGCCACGTGAAGTTGGCAGCATTGCCACGAGAGCTGAGCAGGGCTTTGTACATGTAACTCCTCAATTTCAGCAAACGACTAACAAACGATTGGTTACGAAGAAAAATTCGAAATCATTAGAAAACCATTTTCCTGCGGTTAACTTTGCCATGAAATTTGTTTTTCGTATTATTGAATAAATAAAGTCTAACAAATGCTGGATTTTGTCTAACAAACACTAACAAACGACTAACAATCGAGTAGGATTGATATAATCAGCATTTTGCTGAAATTGAGGAGTTACATGTACCAAGCCCTGCTTAGCCGTCGAGGCAATGCTGCCAACTTCACGTGGCTTACAGCGTGCTATGGGAATAAAAAGTTTTTTATAACGATAAAGTCAAAATTAAGCTCTAACAAACGAAAAAAATCGACTAACAATCACTAACAAACGACTCACAAACGACTCACAAACGATTGGTTACGAGAAAAAGTTCGAAATAATTAGAAAAGCATTTTCCTGCGGCTAACTTTGACATAAAATTTGTTTTTCGTATTATTAAATAAATAACGTTTAACCAACGCTGGATTTATCTAACAAACACTAACAAACGACTAACTATCTATTGGCATGGAAAAGAATTCGATATTTTCATAGTCGGCGGCTAAGTTTATTGAGCTGCCGGCTAGTGCTGTCTCTGTCTGACCCCCCCCCCCCCCCCCACCCCCTTCGCCTGGCCGGGCGGCAACGGCTATTCTGATCGCAACGAACCTAGTGGCGACTAGTGAACTACCAACGTCTCTTCAATAAGCTACCAACCCCTTCCACTGATGTTTTCAGACCCGAATGTAAGACCGCGGTGTTGCCCCTCTGGTGTCCGTCACTATATTTCGGTACAACTTATTATTGCTGTTTCTTATTGTTTCCGATCAACCGTGATACGTCCTATCCGAATTTCGACTTTCTACGGTTGAATTAACAATACATTGTTAAATGATTGTCAATTACTGTTTCAAGATTATAACGCACCAGGTAGACGTAACGATAAAAGTTGTAGCATAAATTGTTTCCGTTCGCAACTGGCGGTCGAATGCTGAAATAGGTAAGAAGTGAAATGATTTTGTAGACGTTATCGATGGCGAAAATCCGTATTTCTTAGTGATTTTATTATTATTAATATTATGTATTCCATTTATTATACAGGTATAACATTGAGCAGCGGTTCCAGTAAATATACTTCTCGACAATGTTATCAATGGAGCGAATACCGGATCAACTAGGCTACTTGGTTCTAACAGAAGATGGTGCAGTATTGACGGTGAAAGATGCACCCATATTTACCTTGCATTTACAAAACCATTCGTTACAAAAAGATATTGAGAAAACGAGATATCAACCTTTTTCAATAAAATTCCATATTTGCTTAAAGTCGGAACCTGAATGAGAAGGTCCAAAAAAGCGTTTTATGCGGGAATTTTGTTATAAGGGAAAAAAACAAGTGAGCCCAGTAAACATTGAGGTATCTTTTCATGAATATTTGGAATGGATGAAAAAAAATAGTTGCAACATGAAACTATAAATATCTGTAGATTTATCAGTCTGTTCCACATGCGTCTTGCCAGTGCAATCTCCAATCAGCATTGATCTAAACAAAAGAACCAATAAAATGTTCAATTGTCATATATTTTTGTTCTGGGTGAACTGAGAAAACGCAAAAAAAACGTGAAATTGTAACTTTTCTCAGGGTTGAGAAAAAAAATGCGTTCAAAATAATACCTCAACATGCTATAAAAACTATTTATAAAGATTATTTATGGAATACCGCCTATTCATCTGAATGACCAGCACGAGATGACTCCCGGCTGGTCACCTAAGTGAAATCCTCTTATGAAGTACAAAGTATTCGTCTGAGTATTGCTTACCATTCTAAGTACCGAGTATTGTTCTAAGTAGCGATAGTACTTGCCTGAGTTTCAAGGATTGCAAGGACCAAGTGCTTATTCAATAATTGAGTAATCTTCCAAGTCCTTGCTATCTGTGAGCAAACTTGGTCATTATCTGCATAGACGTGATTTGTCTGAATAACGATTCTTTATTTAAGTATCAGACACTTGTTGAAGTACCTACAGTTCACCTAAGTGAAGCAGTTTCTCATCACGAGGCGGGAATATTTCTCGTACTTGGTTAAGTACTAGTCACTTAAGCAAGTACCGAGTATTTCTACGGATAGGGGTACTTGCCTAAATACTCGATACTCGATGGGTACTCGTCTAAGTATTGAGTATTTAGGCAAGTACGAAGGGCTACATAATCGGCACTCATTAAAATACATCGTACTTTTTAAGTATCGTATATCTTTGTCACCGACAAATAATTTTTCGAGCACCGAGTACTTGTCCATGCATTGGATACTTAGTCAAATTATAAAGACTAAGTTGAGAACTTTTCACAGAATGCGGGCTTCCAAGTAGTACATGTTATCAAGAAAATAATAGGTAATATTAAAAATCTTATACAGGAGGAAATTTTATCAAATAAATGCAAGACGTTCACTAATGAAGTCACCTTCTACGAGATAATAGGCTACGAGACAATCTCTTCTCGCTGAGCCAGTTATAGCTAGTTAGATTACAATTGACGAATCCTTTACGGGATCTGGGCGGCTATTGCAAAATCCCTCAACATTTTTAAAAATTTCATTTGACCTATTTCTGCGTCCATATCAGTGAAAAATTGAAGGGTGCTTTTAATCCGTTGATTGCGAGCTACCGCGGAGAAGAAAAAATCGGTACGGTTTGATAATTATCGGACGCACCCTTGGTTCCGTGAAAGTGAGAATTCACAGTACCATTATAAAATTATTGTTTTTCATAGCGAATTTGTGCGAAAATCAAGCACACAATATATTAGGGTGTGCAATCATGGTAACGCCGTAGACGACACAAATAATTAACAACGAATATTATTTGTTGTTATTCCCTTAACTAGTAATAATTACTTATTATTGATTTAATAACTATGTTCAAAAATTATAATTCTCTAGATATTTCTTGGTAAAGACAAAATAAAGCGGTTTTTTTTCCGTAAGCAACTGATCGTTGAATCTTTTTTTATATTGGCATCTCACACTGTTCCTATTTATTCCCTAGTTTCTTGTGTCAAGTACCATATTGCAGATAATTTTGTTGTAATTTGGAGTGCTTTGCTGTTCCTCTTGCTTAGACAACATGTAATTTTGTTTTGAAGGGGTTACATGGGTTTTGAAGCTAAAAAAGCATCTTTTATCTATTAAAAAAAAATATATCATCTATTTTATTCATAATGTTAAGCACATAAAAGAGCAACATTGAAACAATATTTTTCTTTTATTTCATCAAAAAATTTGGAAAATTTAGCCAGTGGGACGTGGTTTCGAAGGCCCCTTAAAAAAAGTGTTCTCGTGGTGGTCAGAATAACTCATGATAGCTTTATCTGAAATTAAAAAACCAAATTTCTTTTGTTAGTAGATACGTATGGCTCGTGATTGAACGAAGGATAAAAAAATTGAAATTTGAATTTTTCGCAGTTTTATGCAAAATAGTTCAATTTACGCTACCTTCGGTCAATCACCATTCAATGCTATTTTGACGAAATGTGCAAAATTTCAATAAGATCGGTGCATTAATTTTTGAGAATCGTGTCCACTGACTTCAAAAACAGTGTTTTGAGGAAAATGAGATTACCTGCGTCGCTTCCGGCCGGTCTTTCCCAACGAGAGGAATTCCCAAAGGCTCTCTCTCTCCTAGACTTTTACTCCGATTGACTCAAAACTTTGGGAGAATATTCTAGAGTACTATTTTAGATTAGATAATAAAAAAAAATTGAATGGGTTTTTTGTAATTTTCTCACCCACATAACTTCTTAATTAGTTGTATGCTTTCTGGGCTTGTACTTATATCATAGACCAGCAATTTTTTTTTCAAGTTTTTCCTTTTTCAATTCCGGTCTTTCCGACTATTATCGTTGCACGGTCTGAATTTACTCGCAGCTAATCCTCGCATACTCGCATCTGGAAAAACCAAAAGACAAGTTCAACAATTCCGTTTTCTCGGTGCTTTTTTTACAGTTCTCTTCTTGTATGACAATTTTTTGTCTTGCTGCACTTTTCCTTAACCGTTTTCCACCCACACTACGGTCTACACGCGATACAACGAAAAGTTCGCTCACTTCTTATTTTCAGCCTATATTTCGAACAATACGCATATTTGAGAAGAACGATAATGAAATATGTTTACGCGATAAGATATTTATAATCTTGAAACGCAAACAATTCTTCCACTATCAAATATGTAAAACATCAATCTGATTCTCGAAAATTCTTATGCTTACAGTCTGGGGGTGAGCTGGAAAACGATGAAAGAATCGCCAATGTCGTCGCCGATTTAATAACTTTGACTGATAAAATTGATCGCAAAGCATTTCGACCTAGTGAAGACTTCCAGAAGATATCTATTACTTATTCGGATCACTGTTTCATCATATGCTTATCGAATAAGAAAATACATGTGCTGAAAAGACGGTTATGTTCATTTTCCGATGGGGCACTTCTTGATAAGCAGCCAGTGCTCAATATTTAATTCACGAATCGATAAAGATGAATACTAAAGAAAATATCATGAAGACATCAGTAAAAAGCGAGTCGCGTCAATGTAAACACTATTCCAATAGATGAAAAGTACGAAGTAAGCTTTAAGGAAGTGCCGGTATACTAAATTAGGATAACTATGGTTTGCTACATTGTTAGTCCGTAAATTTGGATTATGAACTTAATGCAGAAAGAAGTAGATTCTTCTAACTTCATCGGCTTCAAAATGGGGTGCGTTACATACGATGTGAATAGGTTATCGGCAAGCGCCCGGGCTGTTAACGTAAAGTGCATTCGAGGTCTTCTGGCCAACTGTTGAACCAATGGAATACCTACTCGATGTTACGTTTAACTCGTTAGGTTACTCGAAACAAACTACGGCTGAATGTATCAGCCTCTACTATATGGATTTATGTATGTCCTTATAACTTATACATGTCCAATAAATGATATGAAGTGGTCACTACTGAAGCAGTCTAGATCGCAATTTCCATAACGGTACACCTATTCTTCCTTATCGATCCTACCAACGAAGTCGGACTTGCATAGAAGTAGGATTGCAACCAAGTCGGAATTGCATAGTTATTGAGGGTTTTGTGTTCCGATTTTCACTTCGATACTCGAGCTGCTCGAGATAATTCGGTATTACCGTATAACGATAATACCACATACATTAATGACGCGTCAGAAAAGTAGCATATATGGTATCGGTAAAACTGGAAAAGGAAAGGCTTGCCTATTCACAGGGATGCCAGTGACATCACGACGCGATAACGGCCGCTTGATTTAAAAAAATTACGGCCGTTTGATTAAAAAAAAACCGTCCATAAGAAGTCTGCTTGTACAAGTGTAACGCTCTTGGTACAACCGAAACCGTGCGTCTAAACTATATAGATGGAGAGCTGACAACCAAAATAGGTGCCCGATTTTTAAATCGATTAAACCCACTTCATCAGTCTGCCTTAGCGTCATTGTTACTTGATTCGGGTGCCTGGCAGCTTTTCATTAGTGGGTGTGGCGACGGACGGTACGGCCGTAAAGGGGTTAAAAAATCAATCGAAGGTGTCTCATTTATAGAGCGCTGGTTTTTGGTGTGGTAGTAGCTAATTATACTTTGAATTCAATATTAATATTGTCAGGCTTTTTGGTTGGTGACGAAGTACTGCCAGGTAACATTGAAGGTGTCAAAAAACTGCCAAAGGTGTCTCATTTATAGAGAGCTGGGACAAGAATTATTTGTTAGATTCAACCCTCAGGATGGGGTGTGCAAAATGACTGGCAAAAATATTGAGCCGAACATCCCGCCAGGCACCGACAAAAAGCGCGCATTTCTCGCTCTTTGTCGGTGTCTGGAATTTAAAGCGTAATTAGCTAGTACCACGCCAAAAACCAACGCTCTATAAATGAGACACCTTCAATTGATTTTTTAACCCTTTTACGGCCATACTGCCGCCACAATCACTAATGAAAAGCTGCCAGGCACTACCCAAATCAATTTACATGCTAAGGCAGACTGTTGAAGTGGGTTTAATCGATCTATAGATCGGACACCTATTTTCGTCGTCGGCTCTAAGACTAATATAACAACCGGAACCCAGTTTCTGCTGTTTTCGCAACCTCTCAATACCAAGTTTCGGGTATATAGGACTTACAACTTTGATGTGGAATTTGAACGTGATTTTACAGATCGTGGGGTTATGGGTGGCTCACCAAAGCTCTAGCTCTGACTCAAAGTTACGAAAAGACGCGAATAGATTCATCATAAATTAGGCAACGGAAAAACTTTCACAAGATGGTCATATATTATACATTGCCTGGAGACGACGGATCCCTTTGGTCGCAAACCGAAGACTGATTTCTCTGGGCTTCGCTACGCGTTAGCTGGGCTTATGGTTCCAAAAAGTTCCAAAAAGTTCCAAAATGTTTGTGTTGTATTATGCTGACTTGACAGCGCAAACTGTCCAAGTCGGCTCAAGAAGTGTTCTGCTTGTCAAAGATGATGAGCTTGACACGGTTTTACGATTTCTCATACATCGATACTTTAGATGCTATGTGCGTTTACTTGATATTAATTCATTCATTTTGCGGCACCATAGTACATTTATTGGAAAAAATCGCGCTATTCAATTTCATAACTTCGAAATATTATTGTTGGCTGTATGCACAGTAAAAATACTGAATGACAAGTTAATTCTTGCGGACAAACATTTATTGCAAAGCTACAAAAAAATATTAAATCGATCGTTATCGTAAAAAGTCGTTTATGCAACCGCATCGTTGCTAGTTGTATTCTCAAAATTTGAAACAGATTCCTCCGACTGTAGCTTTCTTGCCCACTGCATGTCGTCCAAGTGATGAAATTTGGCTCTTGAACAAAAGATTAAAATTAAAACATTTTTAATCACCGAATACAAAGTATTCAGAATTACACTCACAGAAATTGGTAGTTCAAACTACAGGGATAAAGAATTAATAGGCCTGAAATTTCGCCAGTGAAAACTTAAAAAACTTCATAGAAATATGTGTTTATGTTCAATATGAAAATTTCTAAATCGGAGAGGAATCTTTCAAAAATATAGTTACTCATAGCAAACGGGAAAACATTAGTATAAAAGTGTGAAGGCAATTTGACGGTAACGATTGTGATTTTTCTATGCACTGTTTGCGTGGGACTTGCAAAAAAAGGATCACAAGTCAGAGGTAGTAATTCAACAACGGACCGCATAGTTATATATATATACCGTTTTAGACTCGGAGCCATGGGATCGCTTGAACGCGTGTCGTTTCCTGTACTATTCTTTTTATTTATTTATTTATTTATTCCTATTGAACGTACATAATTTTTCCATGTGAAGTTTACTAAATCTGCGGTAATTTATAAATGCTTATCATCTTGAAAGAGTCTGCCTAAGCTTGAAATTTAAAAAACACGGTTCTATAGCCTATGGTCCTGACGTCAATTTGCAACAAGTCTTGTTGCAAATTGCAAACTACAAATTACAAATTACATTTTTTCAGATTTGCAAAAAAATCCTGAAGTGACTAAGTTATGACGATTTGTGCGAAAGATCAGATCGCTCGTTGCGCTACAGCGAACCGTCCCACTGCGATACAGGAGTAGGGTTGCCAGGCCCTAAAATACAAAATCCAGGCTCGAGGCTATATTAGGCCGGATATTTTGCCCTTGATGCCGGACTTACCTTTTTTCATAGCCAAACATACTTTTTTTAAGCCAGACATACGCTTTTAAAGCTGTACATAACTTGTATAATAAACAAAATTGGTTACGTACTTTAATTGTTTATTAAGTACAAATTAATCACAGTTTTGTTACAAAATTAACCAATTACAACTAACAACAATCAATAATCAGCCCTATCATCATTTGGTATTTACCTATGATATCAACGAAGTGAAAAATGTTCAGTCTTCTGTAGACTATAAGTAGGTAAAATTTAAAAAACAAACATATTACCTCTTTTGGCAAAACACAATAAACTAAAAGTTTTCATTAAACAAATATAAAAATATATCCATTCTTCTGAAAAAAAAAACGAAAAGATCTTAATTAAAATTAAAAAGCTACCTGCTTTTTGGCATTTCAATTATAAGGAAATTCACAATCTTTCTAAATTCTTTAAAAAATAACAAAAATCTATCATTAGTTATATTTGGCATTGGCACCTACTTTATCAAGAACGTAGTTTTCCTTAGAAATCATATCGTAAAATTCTTTACAAGTTAATTTTTAATTGCACAATAAGAACAATCATCTTTATAATTGGCTCGGTTTGCATTTTATTGCGTTCCTTTGTCCACAGAGCGTTTATCAAAAAGAAAACTTTCAACGTTGGCGTTGTGGCCGGGAATTGCAAAATAATATTCTGCCAATTTAAGTATTTCGGAATGTAATTCCTCATTATCAATAGCCCTTCAAAGTCAGAGTCATCCTTGTGTTGTTGTGAACATTTTATGAAGTTTTGCTACTGATAAAAAAACGTACTGTCATCTAACTGTAATTTTTTTCAAGACAAAATGTCAATCGTTTATGCTGTTTGTCCCCAGCTTGGAACATCACCTAAAGGCATCCGCTGAAAGTGTTTTAATTCGGTACTAAATTCACTTGTCCAGGGTTTTAAGGTAGAACTAGCGCGCAATTTTGATTTCTATAGATGTTGTTCAAATTTTAACCAGATATTGTTCATATCATTATGAATGTTTGAGTGAAATTTCAGAACAGTCGACTATTTAGATTGGGAGATAATGGGTTTCAAAATTGCAACTTTTAACACTGCAGGGTCTGCATTGACCGAAAGTCAGGTTGCATAATTCGTCGTACCATTCTATTGCGTTTATAAATTTTGAAAAAAAAATTATGTTTAGATAGCAAACTAGTTGGGGAAAGAGTGAAAACAATTTGGATTGCCTTTACTATTCAGGTTTGCTAAAAACGTTCAGTAAAGACAGAATAATTATTGGTAAAAAATATTTATCCCCTATAATAAGAAGACATATGGCAACGCCGCAGAACAGTATTGTTCAATATTTCGGGAAAAGAATAATTATCGTGTTCCTAAAGTTAAAAATGTTGTCATAAAAACATATTTGCATTCTAAATATTAATATTTTATATTGGTTGTTATTTTCATTAACAAATAAAAGTGTTGGTTCATTCATAATTAATTAAAAACTTTGTTCGATTAAAAATTACTTCAAAATAAAAAATTTGTGTTGCAGTATTATTTTAAATATGCCGCGCAAACTCAAGTCATTCGATACGTGGAGGTGTTGCTATATGTCTTTTTATTGTAGGGGACAAATATTTTTTACGGAAAATTATTCTGTCTAAATTTCAATGCAGACCCTGTGGTGTTAAAAGTGGCAATTTTAAAACCCATTATCTCCCAATCTAAATAGTCGACCGGTCTGAAATTTCACTCAAATACACGGAGAGAATTAAAAAGTAATTTTTGTCGTGAATTTCACGGTAAAAATTACCGTGATATATTTCAATGTAGTGACAAGTGGGAAAAACATAATAATTCGTATGCGACAAGTTTTTTTTAACTCGCGTTACAGAAAATTTCAAGTACGTAGCTAAAATTTTACCTACCGTCGGTTAAAAATTACCACTCGCACCGTACGATATTTTTACGGTACTGCACAGTAAAATTTACCTGCGTCAACCTCAGCAGAAAAAATTCCTATAAGGCTGGTAAAATAACCCCCCCTCCCCCCCCCCCCCCCTCATTGTGACCGATTCTTTCCTTTACCGTTTTTGTTTACCTTTTTTTCCTCCGCCTTTCTCCCTGTCCCCCCCCCCCCTTTGCGGCCCACCCGACTTCTCCCACTGTCATATTTCGCCGCGAAATGCCGAAGAAAAACATTTTACGACGACGAATGTACGCAACGGGGGTTCGAACCCGGGACCTCGCGGTCCGCAGTTTCAGAGGCGAGCACGCTAACCACTCGACCATCGCACCAATTCATTAATGAAATGTATTTTTTCTTCAAAGACTGGTGCGATAATAATCATAATAATAACCAACCTGTTTGTTTTTTGTTGGGAATTTTTTTTTCTTTCATATAAATTGGTATACTCAACAAACGGATAAAGCGAGAAATTTAATTATTAGAATTTATTTTTCATTTAATACTACCATTTTTTTTACAATACATTTCGTACCATCGTAAGCTCGAGTAAAGTGACTAATTTGCACACATATTATTTTGTCATAATTTAAAATCGTGAAATCGTATTCACTCTTAAACATTTCATAAGCCGTTGATGTACGTAGTTTAGACGAATTTTTTTGGGAACTCCCATCGCGCCATATAAGGAATAGATAGACCACTGAAACGAGACCGCGCACCCCTACTTAGCCCCACCACCATACCATTCTGAAGTGAAAGGTATGAGGGGAATTTTTACCATGCAGTGCCTCAAAATTTCCGTACCGTACCGCACGATAATTTTAACCAAGCGCGCACGATAATTTTTACCGAGAGCACAATACATTTTCCTATAACATTCATCAAATTTTATAATAAATCTTAAAATAACTGTTATAAAGACGATACTTTTTTCTAGACATTTTTGAAAGGCATAAAATAATAAAATGCACAGTAAAGTTTCGCTGATATTATATATTTTTTAAATTTAAGTTTTGCGTATTTTGTTACACATCAAAATTTACTAGAAAATCTGGTAAAATTTTCTATCTGAAGAAGAAATTTTATTTTATTTTCGTGAAAATCTGTGTTCTACCCAACAATAATAAGCGAAGTTTCAGGGTTGTCATCTGGTTACCGTTACTGGACGGTAATTTTTAACCTTTAATTCTCTCCGTGTATGCATAATGATATGAACAATGTCTGCTTAAAATTGAAACAAAATCTATAGAAATGATGGTTGCGTGCTCGTACTACCTTAAGTAGTTTTCGGTAATTTTGTACATATCATTCATGTTTTCTTTTAATTTTTCCACCTGATCGCGATGCGGTGAAATTCCGATGACTTTGATTGGGCAAAATTTTTGCCCCAGTCTTCCATTTATATTGTTCACTATTTGTGAACACTGGTCAATTACTTCATTGACGGAAATATCTGCAGTTCCAGTGCATTGGTTTTGGCTTTGATATATAGACATGAGAGAGTGCAGGAGCCATAAAAAATACTCAGAGAAGTCGTTTTCGAAAAACATTTTCAATGATCTGGTATACATTATATTGAATCCAATGATACGACGAATGATAAAATGTTGCACCTGCTCACTCTCCCAAATAGATGCAGAGGTTTCTCGGCTAGTTTATTCAGTTACTCGTAGTTGATGCTACAGTACAGATCGACGTATAAAATGTATTGGAACGCATTTTGTGCACAGACGTTCCTGGCATCAACAAAACAAGAAAGCAGCTTCCACTTAAACGCTTGGCATCAGAGAGTGATGATCATGACACAATTACAACCGCGAAAACAAGTTACTTGGATGTACAAGTAGATGCGTCGTTCAGCCATCGTATCTTGAACTCTTTCGCGGTTTTCTCTGTTATGAGTGAAATGGTGAAATGTCAAACATGAAATGGAGAGGTGAAATTCACAGAAATAAACATTGCTGGATTGGGCATTCAATTAGTAATTTCGTGTAACAAGTGTAAGAATAGAATAATGGCGGCGTGTCCCAAAATTGGCCAAGCTTATGATCTAAACCAACGAATTCAAATGACGATTGTAATACGATTGTCATGGACCTTCGTTGAGGAGCCAGGGTAAGGACACCTCGCGACAGCAGCGCCTTGGACACTTAGCGTGCCTACCCCCACCACAGAAATTTAACTTTGTTTCAAGACCTGTATGTAAGACCGTGGTCTAACCGCAAGTTCAAAATAAATAGTAAGCTCGTCGATAAGCTTTCCAGTGATCCTTTGTACTTAACATGGCAATTCTCACAAGTTTTGCAATACGGATATTTCGTGACATAATCTAATAATTTTGACGAATAACGCCGACTGAGAGACGCTGCAACATAAAGTGAAAAACACACACATTTTTGTCAAATTCCACCTCCACAGACAGTGAGACAGTTGAATTCGCATTTTTTTTAATCAACATTTTTTCTCCCTTCGCTGCAGTTTTCATTGAAAGGTCGCAAACAAATTTCGCGACTTGCAGAGTGTTGCTAATAATCCCGTCTCAAGAATGTTTGAAAATAGGCTTCGGTAATCCATTGCTGTGAAATATTTTTCAATTCCACTGTAACCAATTTCAAGTAATCAACGAACGCAAACGATTCATCGGTTTAGATCATAGGGTTGGCTAAGTTTAAGACGCCCAACCATTTTTCTAGGCCCACACTTGTTACACGAAATTACTAATTGAAATCCCAATCCAGCAATATTTGATTCTGTAAACTTCACTTCCCCATTTTGTGTTTTACCTTTCACCATTTTGCTAATAATAGAGGAAACCGTGAAAAACTTAAAAATTCGATAGCCAAACGATGCATCTACTTATACATCCACCTCACCGGCTTGCTATTTTTTGCGGCGGCATTCGTGTCATGAGCACCACTCTCTGATGCCCAATGTTTCATTATCACAGTCTTCTAATGTAATTAACCCGTCTATCTATAGTTTAGATCTAACTACAAGTAACTGAATAAACAGGCTGGGAAACATCTGCTCTTATTTAGTAACCTAAGAAGGTGCAAAATTTCACCCCCAAGGTGTCGTATCATTGAATTTGAACTCATGTATAATGAGTTTAAATTCGTTAGATATGATTCGGAGAAGAGTATCGCGCGCGAAGAACCGTTACGAACGTAGTCCGTATCGCTACTGGGTGGTTCACCGTAACGCAGTGGGTAATCTAACCCAACAAAAAAATAGTCATAACTCAAATTAAAAAAAAAAAAATACGAAATTTCCGTTGCAAATAAACGTTAAGACCCTATGCTATAAAACCATGAAATAATAAACTTGTTTTATTTATTTGAAGTTTTCGCAGACCCCTCCAAAGGGGGTACCCTCGTATCCTCGGAATTCCACTCACGACGGGATGGCACGATCGAAATCTCATTATGGCACAGAAAATGTAATTCTCCAACAAAAATTGATTAAATGTGTACGGTTCAGAAAACAATACTATAACGTATAGGGTCGTCTAATTGGAATTTATTAATTGATCCATCCTACCACACCGAACAGATGTATGTAACTTCTAGCCTTACCTTAACAACTTTGGTTTTTGCGTTCATGTAACCGACAATCATGGAATTGGTAGTATGTGTCCATAGTAGATCACCACATCGTTCGTGGTTAGAATAACGAATGATGATTGCTCCTCCCAGTTTGTGTTTCACTCCCCCTAAGAACTCCGAATCTGTAGAATAATATGAACGCATATTAACTTAATGTTTGACGATACATACCGTTCCCCTCTTAATGTATGGAAAGACTTTATAAATACAAATTTGAGAGATACCATTACCAATACAAAAAATAGTTAAGAATTACAGCTGGAGAGCAGGAATAAAATGAGTACTCTCCGAAATGTAGTATTGTACCCTAAAATAGAACTGGTGTAATACGCAAAATCAAGAGGCGTTGCAACCGAAGTAATAAAGATTTTCCTCGGATCAAACGACATAGCTGATCGGTTTAGGTCTTCATACAAAGCACACCCTGTTTGACGAGCTCAAAGTTGGTAGGTTCCGAACGAACAGGTTTACAACAGTGTTAGCAATGACGAACGCTCCTCATTCGAGTTGCTAACCGCCGACGTCTCTATCCCAGGCCCTCGCGAGAGGAACCCGGCCAGCATGGCCTGACCTTATCAGCGTGCTGGAGATCCAAGTGTGGCCCTTTACGAGGGTCCTATCTTTTCTATATATTTTCCTTCGACAATTACAGTTTCCGGAGCGTCTGGCTGTCGCCATCGCCAATGGAATTGTCGAGGAATGCGTCTGGCTTGACTCGACGCTTTCCCACGTTGAACCTCCGAAAGGAAAATAGTAGATAAGGAAAAACACATGGTTCCATAAAATTCCTGCTCTTGGAGCGGTTGCGGGAAAGACACCAAGGGCTCGATCGGCGGAGACCAGGCAGTAAGTCCAGGACGACTACGTGCGACTCCTCCGTAAGTCTCAAAAGAGTAGAACACGTAGTCACCAACGATACGCTGCGAATAGTAGAGTAGGAGCGTATCCAACCTATCGATTTATATTAATTCGGGTTTCTTTGTATTTCAATTTATTGTGCCAATAAATTGTGGATAATTGATTAAAATCTCTAATCACCTCCTACCAGTTATTCGACTACCTATTCTAGCTAGTCTGGCGATCCCACTACCAATCCTAATCGTTTCCACAGAACAACAGGAACAAGTTATACAGGGTGGGCCATCTGTTGGTACGTTTTTGAATTTCGTCGTATGACAACGGCAAACGAGCTACAGACCCGAAATTTTTACAGCTCATTAGCCATACCGTCCGCGGCACGAAACAACATGTTTTCTCTTGAAGAGCGTTTTGAAATTTTAAAAACTTATTTTCAAAGTCAGTGCTGTGTCGCCGAAACTGTGCGAATTTTGAAAAGAAATATGGGTCGTGATAAAGCACCCACCGAAGGCGCTATACGCAAATTGGTGAAGAAAGTTCGTGAGAAAGGGATGTTAGTGGATGACAGAAGTGGTCCCAGAGCTCGGACAGTGCGCACACCCGAGAATATTGAGGCTGTGGCCCAAAGTGTGAGACAGAATCCGACGACCTCAACTCGACGCCGATCGCCATCGCCAACGCTACAGAGCCATGTTGACCAACTTTTTATGGCCTAAAATCGACGCTATGAATGTGGACGACCTTTGGTTTCAACAAGATGGCGCCACATGCCATACAAGCCGACTTACGATCGACCTTCTGCGCACCAAGTTTAACAACCGCATAATCAGCCGTTCAGGAGATGTCAATTGGCCTGCGCGTAGCTGCGATTTGACACCGCTGGACTTCTTCCTGTGGGGTGCCGTTAAAGACCGATGTTATGCGGATAATCCAGAGACAATTCCAGCTTTGAAAAACAACATTACGACTGTTTTGAGTGAAATTGGCGCCGAGGTAGTTCAAAATGTCATTACTAATTGGGGTGACCGAATGGCATACTGTAAGGCCAGTAGAGGGAGCCACATGAACGAAATCGTTTTTCATTCTTGACGGGGATACTTTTAGCTTTACAACAACAAAAAAATGAATAAAAAATATCAATGCATACTCTTTTGATCGCATTTTTAAAAACGTACCAATAGATGGCCCACCCTGTATATGGCAAAATGTTTACGCCGACGTTGCCCGCTGCGTACGAGGCGGACCCTAAACGATTGATGAATATACTGTCAGTAGGATAATGTTGCCGGTTCTAACCACAAATTCCTATCGCCGAAATTTACCGACCAGATTAACCAAGACACGAACCAATGGATCGTGTCCCAGCTAATTCATGTTTCGGTGATCAAGTATCCCCCAGATAACCAAACGTACCGTTGGTACAGCGTACCGCAAATGTGAATTACGCCGTACCCGTACAGTACCGGTAATGTACGGACACGGGGTACCAGCGTACGCCGTAGCTCGACCGCCACTTTGGAGGTACACCGTACTGCAGTTAATTTGCAGTATGCTGTACCGAAACCGTGGACATATGCCGTCTTGCAAATGTACTGATAGAAAAAATGAATTTCCGTCTATTCTCCCGTGACATGGTCAGTCGCGCGTGGTATATACATTTTATGTGAGGCGTGCTTTTAGGCGTTAGGAATACAGAGGAGGATTAATGTAACTTTATAATTGGTGGATGTGGTGTGCGAGAATTAGCCAAGCATGCCGATTCGTCGAGAATTCTATGATGCGAAGCATGTTTAGGGTGGAAAGAAATGATTGGTCGCCACTTCGCCAGATGATTCTCCAGCTCAAGATCGGTGGAGATTTATCGAAACTTGAAGCCGCAAATTTTTTTGTCTTCAAAAATTCTACTCGTCAAGAAGAACAAAAGTCCCTGATGGACCATAGATAAAAAATGCGATTTTCTAGGTGGAAAAACAGCTCAAAGACGTTTTTTTTAATTCTCTCTTCCCAAATATTGCTTGAACGGGCTCAGAATAGATGGTAAAATTATGAAAAAACCTCGACTGAGCGAGTCGAGCGTTGGTGGGGGAATAGTACCTACGCTCGATCGAGAGCAAAGTGCCTAGGTGTGCACTTAGCAGGAGGCTACTTGAATATTGAAGGCTTTGCTTCAAATCTCCGAAACTGTTGCAAAATTTTAGGTTGTCTGCCCACGACTGTGAGTTTCTGGCACTGAAGGTTGAAAAACTGTTCGATTTTTTCCTATTTTCTATCGAATGTTCGGATCCAAATATAACTTTTAAAATTAATCCTCCAAGAATTCATTAGGAAAAAATCGTTGCCGCTTTGATTTAAAAATACGCGACTGAAAAATCATGGAGCGGCGGGGTCATCCTGAGCCCGTGAAATCTACGAGTTATCTGCAAGTTATCTTGAGTTTCTGCGACACGAATTTAGGCCCCGGCTACGCCAAATAATTCCTCAAGAACGCCGAAACAGGATTTATTTTATGCACGATGGGCCGCCACCACACTGGGGTCTCCGGGTCCGCGCTTTCCTCAATGACATGTTTGGTACCCGATGGATAGGACGACGTCCTACGCCACACTTATGGCCCCCTCGCCCTCCGGACCTCAATCCAATAGATTTTTTCTTTTGGGGAGCTTTGAAGGCGATTGTTTACCCATCTGGTAGGGCGATGAGGATGGTAGCTGATGTGCGACGTCGGATAGACGAGGGCGTAGTAAGACTAATGAGAAACCAAGACCTTCTAGTTCCGTGTTAGGACAACTTTCGAGGAAAGACTACGGGCGTGCTTGTGCAATGGAGGACGACATGCTGAAATGGGAGTCCAAGCTCGCCTGTTGAGGGCTATTAGTGAAAACTGTGCGAACCTTTGGGTTCCGCGTTTACATCGCCCTCGTCAACACAACGAGGCGAACCGGGATTACAGCACTGCTCAACTAAGTGTTAGAATCAAATACACACACACGCACGCACGCACGCGCGCGCGCACACACACACACACACACACACACACACACACACACACACACACAGTCAGCAGAGAGGGTTTGGAGTCATTAAATACTGCGGGAATGATGAACCGTGGATACCTGATCTCTGCACACACGAACACAAACACACAGAGACTCCTTTCATGAGTATATGATCTATTCTGAGCCCGTTGAAAACGGCGTTTAGGAAAAAATAATTTTAAAGATTTTTTCGCCTTTGAGCTGTTTTTTTCATCTAGAAGATCGCATTTTTTACCGATGGTCCGTCAGAGACTTTTGTTCTTCTTGACTAGACGAATTTTTTAAGACAATAAAAAATTTGACCCTGAATTTCAGGGCCAAGGTCAATTTTGCGGCTATAAGTTTTCATAGATCTCCACCGATCTCGAGCTGGAGGATCATCTGGCGAAGTGGCGACTAATCATTCCTTCCCACCCTGTACACCGTGTTTAGCTCTATATTTTTCGCGTCGCATGTCTATTCAGCGCCGAAGGTGCTTAGCTAATCATTCGAAGAGTAGGAGTACTTGCTCCTCTCGAGAGTATGAGAACTTGCGTTCTCTATACTATCAAGAAATGCATAGAGTATGCGCTAGATTCAAGCCCCATGTCCGGTGTCGACGTGAGTTTTTTCCACAATGACAGTTCATAGAGATTTGAAAAAATGCTTCCGCGTCTGTAACTAAATATAATACCTACACGCATAACAAGGGACATCACTGAAGTGTCCGCCGTCGATTTTGTTGAAACTTATATATGTGATAAAGCATTGAAAACTATTAGACACGTCTTTTTTTTATCTACGGGAAAACAGTTTCAAGGGGAAAACCACCACCCAACGAAAGGCGTGTCGAGGGGTGATTTTGCAGTTTCGCCCACAAGCTGTCCACCGATCTGAACGAAACAAAAACCAAAATTCTTTTAATGTAACGCGAGACAAAGGCCACTGTAGAATATTTGAAAAAATAAAATTAAGGTGTGACACGCCTTTCTTTGAGCCCCCCCCCCCCAGAAGCGTTTTTCCGCAGATAAAAAAAATACGTGTCTAGCAGTTTTCAATGCTTTACCACGTGTATGAGTGTCAACCAAATCGGAGGCGGACACTTAAGTGATGTTCCTTATAAAAGATAAAGTCATACATACTTGCCTACAAAATCTTTTTCCATAGTTCGATGTATGGATATCGTAGGACAACTACTGTCTACAACAGCTTCAGCCAGTGATCGTGCTAAGGTCGTACGTATAAGATGTTCTCCACAACCGGACGTACTCGTTGCAACTGAGTAGTTTCCATTTCGTGCCCAAGCACCACATCCCCAAACGCCAGCCTGCAATCCGCCATATTTTTCTTTTTACCTTTTGTTATTTCTTCCTCACGTATGGCACACCACATAGATACCAAAACACTAAGTATATTAAACATAATTATTTGATAAGATTAAGGTTTAATGTCATAGCTTTTCTGCTGGCCCAATTTCGTATAATCAAAACAACATTCCCGTGGGAATATCAAACATATCAGGATATGGTTCTGCATTATGCAGAGTATAAGTAAAGACATGTGTAATGACAAGTTCATAGAGCAGCATTCTTTTTTGCGGTAGTTTTTTTTTACTTAAAACGTATCTAATGCATGAAAATACTATTATGGTAATAAACCGATGTGCTGGTCTAGTGGTTAGCGTGCTTGCCTCTGAAGTCAGCACATCAGGAGGTCGTGGGTTCGAATCGCCGTCTCGTAGTTTCGGAGAGAAATAAATTCGGGCGTGACGTAGCTCCAGTTCTACACGGATGTCGCGCACACGGACCGGTACGTATGTGTGCCTTGTGTATATGACTGTAGTCTGTGATTTATTTCTCGACGAAACGTGACTACTTCCGAGACTAGGAAGCGAACTCAGGACCGGCTGTATTGGTATAGGTTTTCCGCAGTTTCCCTATACCATGGCAGAAATTTCATGGTGAATGCGATACAGAGGGGGAAGTCGGCCGCGGCCGCAAGGTGGGGATATAAAGTGGAATATAGGGAATGTATTAAGAGGGACGAACCCTGTACAGATAGGAGTTCAAAATGCTATTATGGTGATAAATGTTGAAATGACACGTGTCTTTATGCCTCTCGCCTAATACGTAATTAATATTATTGAAAAATATTTGAATAATACATAGAAAAATATTATTTTCAGAACCTTCGAGATTGTCCGTATTGCCATCGAATTATCAAGTAGCAAAGGTATCTATTGAATTTTCCAAACTGAAATTTGCATCGATAAGCCTTTATCCTTATTCTAAAACCGTTAAAGGAGTGGTGAACAGATTTAAAGAGAAGGCACTCTGAAAAACGCTCCTCGACGCATACCTGTTTCGTTTCAACAGTGCACTACATAAGCTTTGGAATTTAACGTCAAATTTTATATATCTACGAAATACTACACATAGAAACTTGAGTAAAGTCCAGACTCTGTCTGTTTGTCTGTCTGTAACGCTGGAGCTGTTTCCTTGCGCGCTACGATATGTCATCACGAGCTAATGACACTCTTCAATGCTATGTTGCTATGAATGACATGTGACATAATAACGGTAAAAAAATATTAAGTTAAAAAAACAAGATGCAAAACAATTATAATTGAGCGTGTGTCTTCAACAAAGTCGAACATCAAAGTTCAACAAAGTCGAACAATCAACAAACTGTGATTATAGTGAAGTGACATTTAGTGTGAATGTTTCCAATTTCAATTGGATTCCTTCAGTGACTTTCTAACAAGCCTCGCTTTCGATTTGCGAACGAAGCCCGCCCCAGCGGTACAGGTCGCGGTAGCCTCGTGTACATATAATTACAAAAAACATCTGAAACATACTTGGCCGACCCTTCCAGGATATTTTAAAATAATTCCTCCGCTGGAACAGGCCGCGGCGACGTTCCCAAGACCATCGACACATACGGCGCCAACCGTATCCATCCTTTGTTTGACCAACTATACGCAATAAATTAAAACATATTAAAGCAGCAACTAAAATAATATAAATAGATCACCCGTGCACATTTGACAAAAGACTGCATCATTAAAAAATAAGTATTATCCATAGTATACTTAACCCTTGGCACTTGACACACCAGGTCATTTTGGCCCGCATGAGATTTAAATATCATGCTCACTTTACTAAAATTGAAAGTTATCAATATTTTTTTACACGTCAATTTTATACTTTCCGAATTTTAATTATGCAAACAGATCGAGAAACGTTTAAAGTGTATCCCTGATTTTTTTCAATACAAACCGACCGAAGGGTTGTTAAGGAAAGATGGATAAAGTACTAGCCGGGTCAAATTGACCCAGTGTGTCAAAGCCATCGCCAAATATAAGCGTGTTGAGGAAGGATTAAACATATCCATGGGGGAGACTGGGGACACTTGATACCTCCTTCTATTTTTTACCCCAAATTGCCTTGATTAATATACTATTCCAAATGTCTTGACACTGAAAGGCGTGGAATTCCATTGGGAATAATCAGTTAAATAACAACTAAGGTTACTTTATAATAGTTGTAAATATCCTACCAAAGCTGGAGGAAGGGAAAGGTATCAAGTGTCCTATATATGGGCGACTTGATCCGGGGGAGCATATCTCCCATATACAGGGTGATCCAGAATCGTATCCAGAGGTGTATCAGCGGGAAATCCCGACTTCAACAGGTCACTCCGAACATTTCTACTGAGCCGTTTTTCTTTTCTCGACCGCGTCATAAAATGGGAAACATTAGAAAATAGGCGTTCGATCTTCGAAAGGAACGCTCGAAGGAACGCTCGAATCCGCCATGATGGACGATCGAAAAGAGCAGAAGCGTAGATGAAGGGCTACGTAGTCGTGGCTGAAGTCAGGAGGGTTCTGCGAAAACGCAGCGTTTGACAGATGCCAGCGCGCGTGATCTTACGTTTAGCGGATCATTCGCTACGTTACCTGTCAACCTATCCGGTTGAAGACTCGTGACAAGCCACACGATTTGACGTTTCACCTATCGTCTGCTATCGGTCGGCGTGCCAAAGAGTGAAGAACGCCGCAATTCATGAGATTTACGATTTTTATCATGCTTATCTATTGAGATCGCCTGGTATTTTCGTTTTTTTTTAGAATAAAAATTAACAAAACCAGCAGATTGTGAATGATCATCAAATTTCGATATACCGAGCGATTTTTTCTTGCGTATTGAAAAAAATCAACAGGCGAATTTTTATTAACAAACTCTCAATAATTTGACGCTAAATTTTCGGGGATTGGATGTTTTTCGGATTCCATTTCTCATTCGACCACTTCGTCTTGTATGATAGTCGGATTCATCTCCAGGAAGATTTTTTTTCAGAACCAATGTCAATGCAACGTGTGTTAGAGCTGGGTCAAGAAACTTGAGGAGAAGCTTTGCGTTTTCTCATTAGAGGAGACGAAAACAGCCGGTTCCGGCAAAATAAAATCGATACGACGTTTTTCAAGAATTGAAACAAGCCGAGAAGATCTTCTGCACCACCTGAGATGCATTTTTTCACGTCCCGATAGGAATTGATCCCGGAAATCTAAAGCGTTGCCAGTATGTTTGTGATTTCTCTTAAGAATATTAGAATGCCAACGTAGTCTGAAATGTCAAAATTTGCGCACTTTTATAAAATAATGTTATTTAGTGGCAATCGTCCGAGTTCAGTTACAGCGATAGACAATCCACGTCTTCAGTATCGTTTACTGAACCAGAGATGAAATCGATGCAGTTTATGACAAGTATGACGGGGTTATGGTGAAAAGTACCCGAATGTACCAATCGAGCCGTTGATTTCATATTTTACATGTATGCAACGGAGCTATCGTATTCGCAGCTTATACCTCTGTTTACATGGTCCTCTCTCCCCGATCGGGAACGAGATAAAACTAACGACAAACTCGACGGGACGGTTTCGAGAATGTGTTATGCTAGAAAAATGATTGAGAAAATCGATTTCACCTCTGTCCGCTAGGAACTGCGTGGCAGTCGTCTGAGTTTAGTTACAGCGATAAACCATTCACGTCTTCAGCATCGTTTACTGAACCAGAGATGAAATCGATGCAGTTTATGACGAGTATGACGGGGCTATGGTGAAAACTACCCGAATGTACCAACCGAGCAGTTGGCTTCATCTTTTACACGTACGCAAAGGAGCTATCGTAATCGCAGCTTATACACCTGCTTACATGATCGACTCTCCCCGATCGGGAACGAAATGAAATCAACGACAAACTCGACGGGACGGTTTCGAGAATGGGTTATGGATGCTATAAAATTGATTGAGAGAATCGTTTTCATCTCTGTTGCCGAGGCACTGGATGCCAATCGTCCGCCCCTACAACGCCTACAACCATCCCGCAAGTCGTCGATTTCATCTTCGAGACATGAACCTCGATGTCACTGTCATTTTTGTTGGTATCGGTTCTAATAATAAAGTAGGTAACTACAAACGACGCTCGCCATTCTAAAACGTTTGTAGTTGTGTGTACTTCCGTTTTTATCGTTTGTAGTTGCAGAGAAAGTAACTACAAACGAGGAAATAACTTGAAAATATTTTTTCAGAAATTTGAGAAGGAAATGTTCGTTTGTAGTAATAAAGTAGGTTACCACAAACGACGCCCTCGTCTGTCAAACGTTTGTAGTTGTTTGTAGATGAGTATTTACCGTTTTTAGTTGCACAGAACGTAACTAGAAACCAGGAAATCATCTCAAAATGATTTTTCCACGATTTTGGAAGGATGTGTTCGTTTGTAGTAGTAAACTAGGTACCTACAAACGACGGCCCGAAGTCTAAAACATTTATAGTTGTGTGAACTTTCGTTTTGATCGTTTGTAGTTGCAGAGAAAGTAACTACAGACGAGGAAATGACGTAAAAATAATTTTTAAGCTATCCGAGAAGGAAAAGTTCGTTTGTAGGAATAATGTAGATAGCTACAAACGAAGCCCGCGCTTCGAAAATGTTTTTAGTTCTGTATTTATTATTTGTCGTTGTTAGAGAAAGTAACTACAAACGGGAAGATCACCTTAAAATTATTTTTCCACGATTTTGGAAAGATACGTGCTTCGGTAGTTGTAAACTCGGTAACTACAAACGACGTCCGGGCTTCCAAAACGTTTGTAATTGTGTGTACTTTTGTTTTGATCGTTTTTCGTTGCAGAGAACGTAACTACAAACGAGGAAATTACCCGAAAATAATTGTTCAGCAATTTGAGAGGGAAATGTTCGTTTGTAGTAATAGAGTAGATAACTACAATCGACGCCGCGCTTCCAAAACGTTTTTAGTTGCTTGTAGTTCCGAATGTATCGTTTGTAGTTGCAGAGAAAGTAACTACAAACGAAGAAATCACCTGAAAATAATTTTTCAGCAATCTAAGTAAGAAATGTTCGTTTGCAACACTTGGGAACAAACGACGCCAATGCTACGAATACGCAACTACACAGAACGACGAAACGTTTTAAAAGCGCCAGCGTCGTTTGAAGTTACCAAGTTTACTACTACAAACGAACTTTTCCTTCCAAAAGCGTGGAAAAATCGTTCGCAGGCGATTTTCTCTTTTGTAGTTATTTTCTCTGTTGCTACAAACGATAAATACGGAACTAACAAACAACTACAAACATTTTCCAAGCACGGTCGGCGTTTGTAGGTGCATACTGTATTACTACAAACGAACATTTCCTTCTCAAATGGCTGAAAATATATTTTCACGTTATTTCCTCGTTTGTAGTTACTTTCTCTGCTACTAAAAACGATAAGTACTGAACTACAATCAAATCTACAAAAATATAAAAACGTTTTAGAGGGACGGGCGTTATTTGTGGGTACTTACTTTATTATTATAAGCGAACATTTCCTGCTCAAATTGCTGATAAATTGTTTTCACGTCATTTCCTCGTTTGTAATTACTTTCCCTGAAATTATGAACGGTAAATACGGAAGTACAAAGAAATCCAAACGTTTTAGAAGCCCGGGCTTCGTTTGTAGTTATCTACTTTATTACTACAATCGAACATATCCTTCCAAACTCATGGAACAATCCCCGAGTAAAAATGCATAAACCTATATAATTATATATTAATTGATCAGATACAATTGTATACACAATTTGGCCCGATAGAATTTTATATATTTGTATATGAACGTATACAACTATTGAGACGGAGAGATCCGTCTCACGCGCGCGCATTAAACAAGCCGAGCGAAGGGCAATAATGTGTCGAGCGCGCCTACGGCCATCTTTATCTCTCGTTGGGAATCTAAATAAAAAATCATACAAGTGGTGCCATCCCTCGGGGGAACCCCAAAGTACGGGATAAATGTCAAAAGAAAAAGAAAAAAATATTAAAGCAACATTTATCGTAAAAAGACGCTGGGGAAGGGGAAAGAATTAGCGGGAAACAAGGGGTATAAAAGGGCCTTCCTGAGGACAGGAAGGTACTTCTTGGTTGAAGTCGAACTCAGACGCAAGTCCAGAAACGAACATAGGTCCAAGTTGAAGAAGTAAGGATAATGTTCGAAAGAAGGATAGGCTGAGGGTGGAAACAAAAAGAATCAGATCAGAACAAGCCGAGCAGATGTCTACTAGCGCCACGAAGTGGACTGTAGCGCAAACAAACATGCCGGACAACACGCGAGTAATTTATTGCCACAGGAATGGTACCCAGTGTCAGGGGCCTGGGTAAGTGGGTGGATGTTCCAATTCCAGAATCCCGGGCTTCGCCAAAAACTCTACATAGATGGCGCTGTGTGTGCCATCGCATTATCCTGATAACGAATTCACAAGTCTTTCTTCCACATTTTCGGTCACTTGTTTCTTATGTGTCCACAAAGGACTGACAAAATCTTGTAGTACCTACTCCTCGTTAACGTTCTGACCTTTAGGCCTCACGAATGAGAATAATACCTCGGACATGAAACGAAATTCTTCATGTAGGCTTTGTATTTGGTCTTGCTCTCTGACTGTTAGTCAGCCCGTTTATGAATTCTGACTTCACCTTCACTTTATTCGGCCATCTCTTTCTCTATTTTAAATTAGTGGATGATAGGTGCACCTAGCACTTCATTAGCTCACCTGAAAATATATATTCTGAGATAGACTCAAGGACAGAATATTTCCTTCTCGTGCAAAAATCAATCTCAGCCTATTCGTTAACACAATCGGACTTAACGCCTTTGTCAAACTTGTTTAATATAGTATGCCTTTAGAGCATGATTACCTCGTGAATTCCCTTATGTTGTACGTCGAGCTTCCGTTTATAATGAGCGTATACCTTCCGTGCTTTACCTAAAAATGTAACCATATTAATTATCTTAGCTATTTTGCGACGGTATTGCTTTACGAACATACGAACGTTTGTAAAATACCTGATATTAGTTCGGCTGCTGGCACAGTTTGAATTCCCATTTCATTGGCCCACACATGGGCACCGGATCCAACCAAGAAACTGAAGTTAGAATTCACACAAATTAATTAGTAGACTGTAATAGTGATAGTTACTAATTGCTATTGATATGTACTCATAAGTAAAGACGAAGATACGATAATGCATAGTCATACAATGAGGTAACATTAGGACGACATGAACTCATCACTAAAAGATAATTACATGTAGCAGTAAAAAATGTTCTAGAAATCACACTGCAACGCCAGAAAGCTCGTTAACGTGAGAATTGACGAAGTTTGTTAATGCAAACGTGACGTTATTTATATTTCTGCGTGCAGCTTAATAACCAGTGCTCGCTTTCCTAACTAAAAACACCCACAATTGGCTTCTAAGGAGGTCACCGTTTTGGTCCAATGGGCGACCCCAATGGAGTTATTTTCGAGCAGCCTGTAAGCGTCATGATAATTCAAAAGAATTACTGCGGCTGAATTCTATGTTAGGAATTATATGTTAAGCTAAATAGTTAAGAAATTGTATGTGTTGATGCTAATTGTGTTATTCTTCTGTCCTGCATTGAGGAATTCTCGTGCTTCAAGGCGCCAAATTAAATGAACTGCGTCACCGAGTCCCTCGTCAGCTTAAAGGAATTTAAGATATCGATATATCAAACAGCGTCGGTCATTGATATGTGGTCTTTTCTTCCACTAGCCCACAAATTCCAAGGTCATGCGACTTTAGGCGGGATATACATTTAGACGGGAAACTTGAAGCAATTTCGAGGGATTTTTTATACTAACAAGGAAACCGTTACCGGTGTTCCGATTTCGTTCATTTTTGGATATGTTATTCTTCATCGAAATCTAAGAGACACGTATTTTTTTATCGGCGGAAAACTAGTTTTAAGGGGTGAAACTCACCCTCAAAGTTGGGCACCCTCCGAGTGACTTTTGCAGTTTCGCATAGTTCCAATCAAAATATTCAAATGAAACCAATGCCAGAACAATGTTTATGGCGAATAATGAAAAATGCGCCTTTTCCAGTTCCGAGGGGGTGAATAGGGTTAAATTTATAGTGTTATTTATAAATACTTGTGGTAACCAATTACTCAAGTAATCTGTTATAAAGTAATTAAATGATCAATTACAGTAGCAATTGTAGTTGTTACTTGTTAATTTAATTACATTTTTGCGCATCTCTGCCTGCCCCTCTGTGCTCTCGCTTCTACCTGCGGCGCGCGCTCCGAATCCAAGCGGTGAGACACAGCATTGCTGAGCTGTAACGTTTGAAATTTTGGGAATTCCGCTTTGACACTTTGGGTATATATTCTACATATATGGTTCTATCGTTTAGAGAAAAAAAAATTAATGTATTTTTTTATCGTTGTAAATGTATATCCCGTTCTAAGGTGAAACTTCTTAAACATGGAAAATCCGCTATAGGAACGCACATTTTGTTCAATGATGTTTATGGTGACGAGTGTTCGGATTGTACTCAAATGTTTGATTGGTTTGAAAAATTTAAGGAGGGAAAAGAAGAGATTTTTGGCGATACACGTTTCGGTCGTCCTCGTACATGGAAAACCAATGGCAACATTGAAACAGTGAACAAAATTGTTCGAAAATATCAATAACTGTGTGTTCGCATAGTTGCTGACTTAGATCGTTAAAGAAGCAGATCGACAAAGTTCGCATGAAAATTTGAGCATAATCAAAGTTTTTGCCAAAATGATGCCGAAAGTGCTCACTCCTGAGCCAAAACAAACTCGAATGAACAATTGTACTGCCATTCTTCCAAACATCGAAAATTATCCAAACTTTTCACAAAATACAGCAACTTGTGATAAATCATGACTTTTTCTCACAAAGACTTCTCCGTTCATCGGGATAAAAGGAAGCACAGACGAGCAAGTCCAAAGTCAAAAGCACTGATGACAGTTTTTCTGTAACCGAGGAATAATTCACATTAATTGCATACCTGTGGGAGAGATTCAATGCGCGGTTTGAATCCTACATACCTAAAGGTCGGAATGATAACTAAGAATACTACAAAGAGTTTTTGACAGCGTTTTGCATACGCATAAGAAAAAAATGCACATTGTGCAAGAACGGCTTATGGATTGTTCATCAGGACAAGGCGCTAACGCACAAAGCGCTGTCCATCCAGAAGTTTTTGGCGAAGAACAGAATGCTCGTATTGGAACATGCATCCTTACTTACATAACTTCGCCCGACCGATCTTTTTCTTTTTCCGAAACTCAATATTACGTCAAAATACACCAAATTTGAGTTTGTTGATACTGTGACGAAGAAAGGGGCAAGCTTATTAACAAACTCTAAGAAAAGGACGTAAGTATTTGAGGCAGAACTATTTCCAACCATGAAAGAATCGAGGGGTGGTCTAGATTAAAGAGGAAAACAAGTCCATTGAGTCATTTTGTAAATAAATATTTTTGGAGAATTAGTCCAGATGTTTTATAGCCACACTTCGTAAGTTTCGAGCCATTCGGAAAATTAAACACTGGGGTATATACGCTAGCAGGTTTGAAAACACGGTTTCGAGATAAACGCGTTTTAGGTTTGAACATAAGATTTCACATGCGTAACGCAATAAATTCGAATTCTACTTTCTGCGCTCTTCTAATTTAAATAAGTATCGTAATTTTTGTTATCTCACCGAAAGCCCTTTTGAAAGATTATCTATACTATTATATATAGTTTAATCTAGCGGAGAACAAAAGAAAAAAATCGATGTTTCGAAACTTTCTAACCCAGTAGGGCCTTTGATATGGAACAATGAGAATCTACGGTCTCACCTTCGAAAAACGTGCCTTTTGAGCCGTCTGGATGCGGCGGTATCATTCGGTGCATTGTATTCTATATAACTGACATGTCTTTTATTTCTTTTTTTTTCTCATCGCAAGTCTCGATATCTGCGTCCACGGTTACTAGTGAATCTCAACTGAGAGTAACCACAGGCTTGCAAGTAATTTCTATAGAACACGTTCAGACGATCAAATAGTGATCTCTAGCCCGCGCAAGGTTTTCTTTATTGCTATTTGATGAATCTAATCCCCGCAGGAGGTCCGAAGTCGGTGCGTGATAGATACAAGAATTACCGCGAACGGTTCAACGGCTGGGAAGGGCTTCAATGGATGGGAGGATCAAACCACTTGAATAAACAGTTACTGCACCTACCATTAAACCTTCCATTTTGCAGAAAAGATTATCGCTATGCTCGAAATAATGCCTGTTATTTCCATTAAATGTATAAGAGTGCCAAAAATGAATTAATTTGGTACACGGTGCCTTTAGTACATCTTGCAGATGTGAGGATGTATAGTTACATATTCATTTATCTGCTCATTCGAGCTATTCTCTATCCATCCCTACTCCCGATCGATGTACATCAAACTCCTTCTTACATTGAGAAAGAACAGGGTCCCGTTTGCGTTAAATATTGTCGAACTCACCTGGGTGGGATCCTTCCATGGGCGCTTTTCCGAAGTTGCTGTTGACATAAGCATTTCGCTAATATGATCGGATTTTTAATGCCGCTTACAGCACCGAGTGCTCCGAAAAGATAATTCGAACCGTCCATAACACTGGCGTCACACTCAACGTCTCCATTTAGTGTCAAATTTGACCCGTATCCAGCATTGGTAAGAGGAGAATTTTCCAATAACGCTGTTGCCCCAACCACAGCATCTACTGGATTGCCTCCAATTTTTTCCAAGCGTGCGATTCCCTAACAAACATATAATCATCTTAAGAACTTACGCGGGGTAAAAACTTGAAATTTTTTTTCATCATTTTTCGAAAGTGTTTGAGTGAAGAAGTGACCTTCAAGAGTATTAGGTCAAAATATTATTCGAAAAATTGTTCAGTGGTGTTCTTGTAATAGGCGACTGTAGAAATGTCCCGTGATCGTAATGTCTTATTTGGTGCCGCTGACTATAAGTTCTGCCTTGTATATAACAACGAAATATAGAGGCTAACAATTCAGTGCAATTTCAGCCACTGCTCGTGGTGTGCTCCTCGCTATGCTTGTTAGATGTCGAAGACCAGAGTCTGTAGACGGCTTAGTTGACTACCGATAATTTTTTGCCGCACTTCTCGCCACCAAACCATTGCTAAATTTAGCAGGTGCGGTCTCATGATTTCCTAACATAACCACCCAGCTAATCATATTGAGCTTCCTTCATTTTCTGGTACTTTCTGATAAAAACCATTTTTCTGGTTACTTCTCTCGTAAGGAAAGTAGAAGAGCGATATATTCGTTTTTTGCTTTTATTATGGGAAGGCCCGATCAACTGTGCTCAATTCGGGGGCTTATGAAGGGACTACGCAGGGAATTAAACTGTTAGCCACGTATCCCTCCACATGAACCTGTTCTCGTCACATAAGAGTCCATTGACCTTGAGGCACGGGAAAGGAGATAGCACATTTACTGGTGTCGAAACCTTCAATGAAGCGGTCTCATACGTGTAGTAGGGGAAAGATGTACGGATTGATTCCATGAGGTAAGATGATCATTTTCAATAGTGACGAAACTATTAATGCTATCTAGTGGTATTCTTTGATAAAACATAGCGCCCGGCAAATATACGCGAGTCACACATGGTTTCGAGTGATTCTAATAATCCCTCATGTATGTTTCTCCGTTATCCAAACTCGGCCTCTGGCAGCACCGCATTCTTATTAATCTTATGAAGAAGGAATGGCTGTCTCATGCTATAAACTGAAAATAAATCATGCAGCTTTGAACAGAAAGGAGCGATTTTCAAAAAAGACTCCCCATAATCATCCCAGAACTCACCCACAACAATCCTCTAATGAAAAAATTGCTACACCATAATGTTAATTACAATGGAGATATGAATACCGAAAATTACTACATTAAATACAGCCTTACAACTAGCCGCGAAGTTCTTAGCTTTTCTACTTTTTAATAGCCTTATGTTAGGCTAAATAGCATTAAGGGGTAAGGCAACTGTAAATTTTTTGAAAAATCGATTTTTTTTTATTGGCTTAAAAAATAGTTTAAACCCTCTAGAGTAAGAAAAAAAAGGTCCTGTGCGAAAAAAAATTTGTTGTCCTTAGGATATGAAGGTCGCCGCCAAGCGTGTCAAAACTTGCTCCGAAACGACTACCTGCGGCAAACATAATGACGAAAAGGGACGACACAATAGGTCCCCCCCCCCCCCCCCATTGCTCCTAACCGCCGGTATTAACGTTCCACGTGTCCTTTCGATCCTTTTGAGCATTATCAAGAAAAATTCCATTAGTTTAGAGACAGCAAGCGCACAGTAAAGAGCGATTGATTCTTCATAAGCGACGATTTTTGCGTGTTTTTCGTGGTTTCTTTACAATTTCACTGTAAAATTTACGAACGTGTAGTTGAAATGAGTGCTCGAGTGTATCTTGGAAAAAAGGTACGAAAACCTCGTATCCAACGCGGCGTCGGTCAGGCGGGAAGAAACGACCCTTGAATCAATACGAACGTGAGAGTGATGAGCCGGGCGTCAGTGCTTCGGCGAAAAAACTGAAGGACTGCAACGAGGAATTCGATGTTAATAGTCAATTCGGCTATAGAATCATCAATTTCTGCGCCGTTTTTGCCGTTATTGCCCAGCACGTGAAGTGCAAAACGTGCGGATCTGACATTGCGTTTCGAGAAAGAAGTCCTCGTGGTTTAGGATTCAAAATTGTAATCGTTTGCCCAAAATGTCCCGATGTGGATATTCCGAGTTCCAAATTCATTCGCAATGCATATGAAATAAATCGTAGAATCGTGCTTGCAATGCGACTGATTGGAATAGGATTACATGGAATCAAAAAATTTTGCGCGTTCATGGATTTGCCACGCCCAATTTTTCATTCATTTTATGATAAATTGGTCAAAACGATAGCAATCGCAACGAAAGCAGTGAGAGATGCAAGCATGAAGAAAGCAGCGCAAGAAGAGAAGGAGGAAAGCCAGAAAAATGGACAAACTGACGGAGTAACAGTTTCCGGCGATGGCTCATGGCGAAAACGCGGATTTTCATTGCTTTTTGGAGTCACGTCATTGATCGGCTGGTCGTCTGGAAAAATAATCGACGTCGAAGTGAAATCAAAGTATTGCAAATCATGCGAGCACTGGAAGTCCAAAAACGGAACAACGGAATTCGAGGAATGGCAAATAAGTCACGCCGATGAATGCCAAGCCAATCACGAAGGATCATCGGGAAAAATGGAAGTCGATGCTGTCGTCGAAATGTTCCAACGCTCAGAAGATTTATACGGAATAAAATACTGCAATTATATCGGAGATGGCGATTCCAAAACTTCCAAAGGCATCGTGGATTCGAAGCCTTATGAAAATGTTGATGTTAAAAAAAAAGAGTGCATAGATCACGTGCAAAAAAGAATGGGCACTCGATTGAGAAACTTAAAAAAAGGAACAAAAGGTCTCGGGGGAAGAGGAAAACTCACTGCCAAATTGATTGACGAACTAAGCATTTATTACGGCTTAGCAATCCGTCGAAATTCCGATTCCATCAAAAATATGAAAAATGAGATCTGGGCAACCCTTTTTCACAAAATGTCAACGGATGAAAAGCCTCAGCACGAAAAATGTTCGGAGAATTGGTGCAGTTGGAAGAAAGCGAAAGCAGAAAATGCCTTGGATGCGTATCATCACAATCAGCCAATGAGTGAGGAGGTTTATCAAACCATCAAACCCATCTACATGGAATTGAGCCGGGACGAGTTGCTGGAGCGTTGCTTGGGGGCCTATACTCAAAACAATAACGAAAGTTTCAACGCTACCGTTTGGAGTTTGGCCCCCAAATCATCCTCAAGCGGAAAAACTGTACTAGATATTGCGACGGATATCGCTGTTTGCATATTCAATGGCGGCCTTACCAACGTCTTGCAAATATTCAAGATGTTGGAGGTGGAAATTGGTGTACAGTTATATAATTTCTGCATCGAAGCCGACGCCAAACGCATCACGCACGCGGAGACATCTCTGAGCGACGCGGCCAAAAGTGCGCGCGCGCTCCAAAAATCAACCAGGAAAGACGAAGAAGACGAAAATTTGGCTATCGAAGGACAAATGTATGGTGCTGGGATTGCAGACTAACGGTAAAAAAATTTTTTAACTTCTTTTTTTAATTTTTTCCAATAAAAAACTATTCGCAAAACTTTAAACGCGTTTTTCTCGAAACATGGTTTTTCAAAATGGCACGCAGCATAACTCGAACAATTTTCATTTTTTTTACTTGAAATTTTAACCAGATGTGAACATTTACATTATCTTGAGAATGTCGATCGGAATTTTCAAGAACTTTATTTATTGATTTTTTATTAATAAAAAACTTGCCGTTTTTTTCGTCAAAAATCAATTTTTTTTTTCAAACGCACGCCAAATCCACAAAAATTGATACTTTTTAAAATCCGATCGACATTCTCTAGCTATAGCCCTCTAGATTAATGGTTTTTTTTTTGTTCTAGATTCAAAAGTGCACCAGTGGTGCTGCGTGCCGCGGAGCCCTGGAAGCAAAACACGTCCCGGGAAGATAGCTGTGGAACCGCCATTTTGTTTTTTTTTACTGTAAAAAAATTTTATAATAAAGTTTAATGTATGCCCGATAACACGATTAAAAGTTTTTTTTCAAATACCTTCAATTTCGGGAGCAAAAAATTAGTGAAAAAACCTTTTTTTTTGGGCCGTTACAGTGGCCTTACCCCTTAAGCTAAATAGCCTTATGTTTTTCGAACCGAACTCCAACACATTTTACAATATCGCATAAAGAAAACATGCTAAAAACCATTGTAATTTTAATGCACCTTACAAATTTTAAGTGAAAGTGTTCGCAGTCCCATTGAAAAAGTTTCAACATACCTCTCTGCATGCTTCTCTGCATAATTTTCTGTACATTGGTTGTAATGATTCTGCGTGTTGTCCAGCTCCTGTTGAGAATAACGCTACATTAAAAACAAAAATTGCTCATATGTTGTTCGTTCACGGGAGTAGCAGTAGGCACGTGGAGAATAAGGTGTATATAACAATCAAGTTTTCATTTGAAATACTGACAGTCTCGATATAGTCATTCGGATTGTCGAAATTAATGACTTTTTAATCGCACTAGAGTTAAAAAAGTGTTGAAAAATTGGATGCTAGAGAATAAAGAATTCATAAAACAGACGCATATGCATGCCTCTTAACAGTTTGTTTAACATTCAATTTTCCAACATATTTGTCTCATGCATTGCTGTCCCTCTCAACTCCATGCTGACAGTCATATATAGTTGTAAGTATGTACTCTCATTTCGAAATGTATAGAATTCTGCAAAAATCGATACATTTTCAAAGCCGATACTGACAAGGAAACGGCTTCTGATGCCCCCCTTCAATTTTGTTCAATTTGGGATATGTTATTCTTCATAGAAATATAATAGACACGTCTTTTTGTTAAGATAGAAAAAAAATTTCATGCCGTAACATTAATCCACAACGTCTCGAAATAACATTTTTCTAATCGGCTCCGGTGATATTTAAAAAAACTAGTTGACCAATTGAGTCCAGCTTGTCGCATATCTTCAGCATATATTTGTAGTTATAGCCCTTACCACGATCAAATCCAATTTTTTTTAAATCGTCTATTTTTACAGCCCTGCAATAGTAAAAAAAAAAGGAGCCGAAATCGAAACCAATATTTCTAGATAACGTCATTTTTCAAATTTCCAATATTTTTTGCCAATTCTGGTACCTGCTATAGCCAATCAAGAACCCTGCTTACCAATCACGAATCTCTTTGGTTTTTCGTTTCACATGAGGAGAACAGTCAGAACCATGGGACCTATAGACCAACTTTTTTTCCAACGATGTCATTCAACGTTGTATGCAGCGCTTGATCATAATTATTTTCTAGTGATTTTTTTTTAAATTCTTCAAATCTGTACAAATAAGCACGAAAAAGCCTTGTCCTTAAAAAACCATAAATATATTTTTTAATAACAAAAATATCATAATAAATCGGATTTTACACTAGAATACTGCCTAAAACTATGCATTTACGATCATTCCTCCACTACTGTTGATTTTGAAGTGTCAACCAATAAGTTTGAATCATCGCTTGAAACGCCAAACAAATCATACTTTCAGTGGAATGGACTAATACAAAATTATACACGCGATAATGCTCTTTGTCTGCCTTCCAGTACCTTCAATGCAAGATTGCGTAAAATACAACGTCTAGCATTACCGAAACTGACAAGGATACTGCTAACAATCGTTATGTAGAAAGGAGTATCATGTTGTTAGAGGATGAGTGAACGAGTTTGACGATAAATTAATCGCGCTAGAGGATGCGCTACGAATAACTATCAACCATATGCTGCAAATGGTTTAGTATGCAACCAGCGCTCTATCTGAATCGGTGCAGTACGATGTATAAAAGTTGTTTTATAATCACAAAATATGCCCCAAGAGAAGAAAACTGTTGAAGGGAAGTAACATGGGCAAAAACAGTAGCGGCTCAAAAATAGCTCAATGGTAATTATAAGTGGATCGATGTGGTTTGGTTTGTTACAAAGTGAGATGCTTGGACAATCGATGCTACTCCCGTGTTCGCGAAGAAACTCTTAACCACCGTATACAGCAATGGAAAAGTTGCTGCTCCAGGAAGATTCAAAGCCGGCGATTCCATACGCATGGGCGAAACCAAGCCCGTCTTTGAGGAAGGTTGCACACCAAATTGGACCACCGAAGTGCTCGAAATTCTCAACATGCAAAAAGCCGTGTACTGTAACAAACCTACAAGGAAAGGTTGCGGGTCGAACTCTCCGATTTTTTATTAAATTTGGTATGCTTGTAGAATGGGTAAAAATAGGCGACATGTTTTTTTTTTATATCTGCGGAATCCGATTTTTAAGGGTTCAAACTCACCCTAAAAAATTGGGGTGTTTTACGTTTTTCGTCGATAACGTTTTAACGGTACGAGATGTGGAAAAATTTCAAATTGCGACAATGTTTATTTTTTCGCGTGCTGTACATTGGAGATGAGAACGATAACATTATCAAAAAAAAAAAACACCCCTATTTTCGAGGGTGCGTTTCACCCCCTAAAAACGGGTTCCGCAGATATAAAAAAAACTACGTGTGGCCTATTTTTACCCATTCTACAAGCATGCCAAATTTAATTGAAATCGATTAGATCGACCTCGCAACCTTTCCTTGCTAGTCGAATAGACAAGCGGAAACCCGCTAGCATGCGGATTTTACGAATACGCGCTGCAACGTGTTGACAATCCAAACATATATCTCATAGAAAAGATAATACGCAAAAAACGAGGATGTTGATGTTAAATGGTAGAAAATGAATAAATCACAAAACTCTTGGATAGGTACATAAAAATAATATATTGTAAACACTTTAAATTGTAAATAATTGTTATTGGAAAAAATATTATGTCGTATTTATTAATAGCATGATTTTTTTTGTATATAGCTAACTTTGCTGCACTCATTATATCTGTTTATTTTTTTCAACAATACATACATATATTGGCAGGAGCCATGGCCTTGAAGCGAAATTTTTTAAGGCGTTACCCCCACTTGTAGCGCAAAAAAAGGCCTTTTTCATGAATTTTTTTAAAGAAAACTACAAAACTTTTTTAATCGATCAATATACCATCTTAAAGAACACATCTTGAAGAACTTTTAGTAATTTTTTTATTGAAAAATATTACATTGTTTAGTGGCGACCGACACGATACAAAATTACTGTAAAGGGCGAAACATTCCAGAATACTCAACATACAGAAAGTAATATTTCAAGGAACAGGAAAGTACGCCTTGCCGTAACACAGTCCAACAATTTCAGTCATTACTATACCATTATTTTGATGTTTCGCGAGACCCGGTACTTTTCTCTTGGCAAGTGACAACCACATACGTCATCGGGCTTATAGTAGCTTAGATAAAATACAAGGATATGTTGCTTCATATCGTCGTAAACATTGTACGAACGGACAAAGGTTGACACATTGCCCAAGGGCGTCGCCAAGGGGGGCAGGGAGCCAGCCAGCCAGCCTTCGTGTTGTAACGAAAATAAATATATTTTTTATTTTTATTTCCGAAGATATAGTGCACACGGATGGGGCAACCGTGAGTACGAAATGGATATCTGTTTTAGAGATTCCGAGTATCCTCCAAAAAGACTCATATGCAGGAACAAAAGTCTCCTCCCATGGTGAAAGAAAAGATTCAGTGTCTATCGCTTCTGTTGCCAGACCAAACGTGTTGTTCTATTCCTCACCCTCTTAACCCTAGGACCCTACATTACCTATACGAAATAAATTACCTACACTGGGGTTACGCACAACCACCCAGCACTTCAAATCAACGCTGCTAACAAAGTGTTTGTCGTAGGAAGATTTTTTTTAATTGAACGCTCAAAACCTGACGAATGGAATAGGCTTTGGGCGAAAACCCTAATATGAAATATTCGCTATAAAAAATGGGATTAAACAAAGCAAGAAAAATATTTTAGCATATCTCACTAAAAATAATGTTTAAAATCATCACACTTTTTGTACGCGTATGTTGGACAAGCTTTTCGTTGATTATCAAAAAAGACCGTATGGACCAGGTTAAAAAAAAATGATAAACAGAAAAATCGTAGTTCTTGATGTATTTCGCAAGAGGTAAGGATGGCACTTTAAAAAAAAATTAGAATATGTTTCAGCGTGGTTTCTTGAGGGAAAAAGGGTAGATAAATGTTTTAAAAAAATGATTTTGTTCAACAATAGTGTTTTCTAGGTCAAAAAATATATTAAAGAATATTGAGCTGATTATACGTGAAATTATTTTTTGAATGATGCATTTAGCTCAAGCTACAGGATATAGAACTGAGTTTACATAATACTGAAAAAATGTCTACAGGTAGTTCGACATGGGATATTAGAAATGAAAACAAAAGAAATGTATAACTGTAGTAATAAATACAAAAATGTAGATTTGCTCATTGTAAATTCAGTTCGGTGCGCATCGAGCATTTCGTCACGCGACAAAAGTTACCACAATACAACTTTGCTCCTTACACTGGCTCTGGCCCTGACGCCACACAGCCTATTCATCTTATGAGCACATGTAATGCGAGAGCGAGGAGCAGGAGGGTCTAGTGACCATTAGTATCAGTTTTTCCCATAAAGAAATTTACTCCTAGTACCGCCGACAGCAGATTAGGATGTACGACGCATTTTTATTCTCTCCGCTTCTCGTGCAATCATGTCATCGTCGCTGTCTGCACCGTCACATGCAGAATCCCGTCCTTCTTCTAAAGAATCTTCATTAGAACCCTCCAATCCTTCTTCACGGTCTGATTCACTATCACTTGAGTCGTTGTCCTGAGGTTCCTCTACATTGTTGTGCACGTGTAGCATCCTCCAGACCTCCTCTGCCTTTCGTACTCACGACATTGTGTCCATGGCATTATTCGAATTTAAAAAAATCAGAATAGTGTGAAAACGTTTATAATGTAATTTCTGCTAATAACACCCTGATTTTATAATAATAAATAACAAAATGCATTGGAAATAATCATATACTTACACAAAGCAAGACATCGCAAAAAGTGTGGGGTTACGCTAACCCTCGGCTCTCAAAGAATGTTCACTATGTCACATCCAAACTGTAACTGACGGTAATTCCTACACGAACCTGCTCTTGACGGTCTTCCCTCCTAATGCGATCGATATTTTCACGTGATTACTCGAACTGCCAGAACGCCAGGGCCCCAAAAATGGTGTGAGGATTGGGGTACCCATGTGTAGGGTCGTAGAGTTAAGGGGCATGTACGAAATCAACTTAACCTCACAAATTCTCGAACCCAGTTTTCTCATAGATGATTTATGAAAACGAAAGCATCAGGCTCTGTAGAATTCACTGACCAAGACCTAGACGATTTTATTAAGCTCTAAATATAATTCATCTTGGAAAACTCTGCGTTCCAAAATTTCGGCTATCTCTCTTCCACCCAAATGTCACCTATGACATGAAACGATTTCGCCAATATTTCCTGTACTCACAGTACTCACACGAGTAGTACGATCTAACGTACCACTGGTGGAAGGGATTAGTTATGAAATAAACCTTGTAAAATGGAAACTTTATTGTAATATAATGCGAACAAGCTTGTGAGTTAAAATCTCGTATGAGTTTTCGCAAAGCCGGCGGAGGTTATGTTTACGAAAATACATATGTTTCAAGCGGGATAGTAGTAGTTTACTTTCACGTTTCGTGAAAGAAAAAAAAATTAAACATTTTTGCAACAATCTTAGAATCTTACCGACATGGACGGCGATAAATCCTTGATTTGCTTCAATCATGCTCCTTTGTATCAATTAACGTCAAAATACTTTTTTATGGGTTATGTGTATACTACCAGTGAAGTGTAGCTCGATAGTTCAAACTGTAAGTTCCTAGGCAACGAACTCGTGGAGACCCTAGGCCTAATCCGTAATGGCCTCTGCACACTGCGCACGATTTGCGATGAGCGATATCCAATGGGAGCCCAGGTATTCCAGAAACCCCCTGGGAAAGTGAAGCTCCCATTGGATATCGCTCATCGAGCGCAGTGTGCAGAGGCCATAAGATGTTAGTGAGCTTTTGACTAATCGATTTGCTCTATTAGCGTATGAACCACGGTCTTACATACAGGTCTTGCAACGAAGGTAAATTTTCGTCGTGGGGGTAGGCACGCTTATCGGCTTCAATTTTCAACTCACTAGGCGCCGCTACGCGTCGCCACTTATAGCAAGAGGAAGTAGTTTCCCCCTTACCTCTTACCGGCGAATGGTGCCATGGTGTCTTTACGTATGTTTTTAAGGCGCGATTGTCGAAATAATCTTTATTTGCGACCATATACCAGAAGGTACTACGCGATTTACCGTGATACAATTTTTATCGTGTTTTTACGCATAAGTGTGAATTTTGTTGGTAGTGTTTGCGAAAAAAATGCGAAATGGCCAAGGGTTGCGCGGTTCGCAATTGTAAAACGGGGTACAAAAATTGTAAGCATAAATGCTCCGTGTTTCGCGTGTCCAGAAACGTCGAACGATACAAAAAATGGCTCGATGCTATTCCGGGACTGAAAGAGTCTCAGTAAGTGTGCGAAAAACATTTCGCAGAACGGTGTAGTGTGAGACATTGGAGAAAAAAGGATATAAACGGTCGTAATATGTGCTGGTATGAATTAATTTATTCAAAAAGTTTTCAGCTGTTTTTAGATGAAAATAGTAAACCGGCGCGATGGTCTAGTGGTTAGCGTGCTCGTCACTAATTCAGCGGACCGGGAGGTCCCGGGTTCGAATCCCAGTCGCGCGTACATTTCGTCGTGAAATGTTTTTCTTCGGCATTTCGCGGCGAAATAAGACTAGTTCCACGACTGGGGAGCGAACTCGATGACGAGCTGTGTGTTATATTATTGGTATTATAGGTTTTCCGCAGTTTCCCTATACCCATGACAGACATATGGCGGCCGCAAGAGGGGCAACGGGGAGGAAAGATGGAGAAAAAAGGAGTAAACAGTAGAGTGTTTTAAAACTCGCAATCAGCGAATAGGTAACGCGATTATGCTGTCGATATAACATATTTGAATGAAAATAAAAAGAAAATCACACGAAAGTAATGGCAATTACTCATTGAGGCAAGAAATTAAAAAAATTGTCCTGTAGTTATTTTTCGATGTAAGAAAAACACCCCAATAACAATATAAAGTCGAAGCGATATTGCTTGCTTCAATGTTTTCAAGATAAAAACATGCTTCAATGTTGTAAACATAAAATATCTGTATCGTCTTGTCAACATCATGGCTGGTTTGTCTCGAAAATTCGATATTAACAATTATCAAATTGTTCGAATATTGTGTGTACATTATCGTATTTGCTGGTACAGTAGAATCTCGTTTATCCGACCTTCGATTAACCGATGTTCCGCATTTTCCGAGGTGTATCCTCGGATAATACGCAGAATCTCGGACAAAACGGAAGAATCTACTATGCCTATGCGTGGGATAGTCCTATATTGCTACAGTTTTCCGTATTATCCGAGATTTCACTTATCCGAACTACCCTCTCCCTACATTATATCGGATAAGCGAGGTTCTACTGTATTTGCCATGGAGGCTAGGATGCATATTCGACCCTCTTCCATCTCCCTTGCACGACATCGATACTCAGCTTACTTCTCGACGTCTTAGAGATAGTGGCGCAATCCCGGTTTGACCACATTTTTGTAGGCGGTTTAGAATGCACAGATCAGACTCCTCTCACTCTAGCCTCCATGCCTGATGGCCAGTTTGACTTTTCAATTCTCCTGAAAGCCGAACACAGTGAGAAGGAGCGGAAGACACAACTAGTTCAGGCTGCCGGTGCGACGTGTATTTTTCTTTCGGTTTTAATAATGACTCGTATTTTCTACAGATTGTTTAATTATTGCTCTATTACGGAAAATTGTGCGCGCGCCAATATTTCTTTTCTTGTTTCGCGCGAATCATGCAAAATGTTTTGCTTCGTCTGTACATCATAACTAACGTAAACCTTTTTCGAGACCGCGGGGCGAAATGAGATAACAATGAAATGAGAGAATAGAAGTAAACATTTTTGTCCAACCATGTCGCGCAAAGAAATTTCTCGTTATGATTTCGGTGGTGAGTTTTATTTGTTATGAAAAAACTTCGTTTCTCGTTCGATCCCCAACTGTTTATAACATGAAAAAAAAAATGATCATCTAAATTTGCTAATTTTCGATTTAAATTGATTTGAAGATGTGACGAAGTCGACGAATTTCGCTAAGAAACTCGAAAACTGAAATCTTATAAAAATGTACTGCGAAAATCAAATTTCTTCATATGTTCGCAGTTTGTTAATCTTGTTTCAACGATTAATAAGTAGATACTTGTAAAAAAAATATGAATATTATGCTTCCCAGGATGATAAGAAAAAGTAGTCAATATCCTAGATGTAAAAAAATCATTCATTCCATCGTACAATAGATAAACTGTTCCTTCTGTTAATAGCAAAAGAACTTGGCCTGATATTAAATTGATTACACTATGAACAAAACTTGTTCAACAGAGATATTCGTTTAATTTGATTTAATTGCAGATTATTCAAGCAGCATAAATGAAAATAAGATAAAGTTTTTGTGCTTCGAGCTGAGCAACAAAAGTCAAAGGATCCAGTTGATATGGTGCTCCGCCGGCGTATTTTTCTTTTACCTGATGTATGGATATTTGCAAGAGTTGATATTTACCCTGGATGGATTTAGGCCGTTTGGGTGGTACTTGACGCTCGTACAATTTGCGTATTACACAATTTTTGCCTGGTTCGAGATACGCCTGAGAGGAATATCCAGACGCATACCATTCGGAACTTATTTAATTTTGGCATTTTTTACACTTGGTACAATGGGCTTTTCCAACAGTTCGCTAGGATATTTAAACTATCCGACGCAGGCAAGTACAAAATTGGCAAGAATACATAATGTTGATAAAGCTATGGTAAAACATGAAATATCGTGAATTTCAGGTAATATTTAAGTGCTGCAAGCTCATACCAGTTCTCATAGGCAGCATAATCATACAAGGAAAAAAATATGGTATTCTGGATTTTATTTCTGCGGGTCTACTGTGCGTCGGTCTTGTTCTATTCACCTTGGCCGATAGTATGATATCACCACGATTCAATGTACTCGGAGTCGTAATGATCAGTTCCGCCTTGCTTTGCGACGCTGTCATTGGTAATTTGCAGGAAAAAGCAATGAAACAACACAAAGCCTCGAATACCGAGGTCATATTTTATTCATATGGTATTGGGTTTGCTTATCTGCTGACGATACTCCTTTGCACTGGACAACTCGCCAATGGTGCTGCTTTCTGTTTCCAGGTGATTCATTCAATGATTGCTAAATAATCTCTCTTTAAATTTGCCCATTGACTCGACGGAAAATATGAACGTTTTTATTCCTGCACTGAAATTTGTACGTGCCGATCATGCCACGAGAACATGACAGATATGCAAAATCTTTGAACTAGTTACACCTGCCTTATGACCTAGGAAAAAAGAAATTTTCGTGAATTTTTTTCCTACATTAAAGAGTATGTTTTCGGTCAATAGAATGGTTTTTGCAGGTGGCTGTTTGAAAAACGTCCTTCGTAGTGACCGCTGCCGCTGGGAACATATGTTCCGAAATAGAAAAATATCCAAACACATTTAGTCTTTGCACGAAATTATCTGGTGCTTGGACGGAGGATTTAATGAAATATTGATTTTCGAAAAAGCCGCTTGCAGTCCGTTGTGAAAGTATGGAATTTCGGTGGAAAAGACGCTCTATTTTCGTTGATGAGAAAAAAAAACTATGGTTGTAAAAAAAAAACATTTCTTTGGTCAATCACTGTTTTTTGATATGCAAAAGATGCATGTAAAATTTGAACTAGATCGGTGTGAATTTTTATATACCGTGGTCACCGATGTAAAAAAAATCATTCTTAGAAAAACGCGTCCAAACTTCACCGGTTTCACGAAACCTACCCATAAACGCCCATGAACCCCTTATTTTTTAACGGATTGACATAAAATTTTTGTAACGTTACATTTTGGGAATCCGTTGAAAAGCAAAAAAATATATTTTCAAAAATTTCATCTAGATGTAAGCCCTTAAAATGATTTTGAGGATTGAGAAGAAAGGCTGCGTCCATGATTATTGGCTATGTTCAATAAATAACCATGAGAAAAATTGTACTTATAATAGAACAGTTGTAGAAACTGTGATATCTTTGGTACAATAGCATTCCTTTCTCGCTCTCATATGTGCATTACAGTTATCGTTCTTTTTTTTCTGTACTGTTGCAGCATCCTGTTGAGACTTACGGATACGGTCTTATCTTCTCACTCTGTGGTTATTTCGGAGTACAGATAGTACTAACATTGGTGCAATGTTGCGATGCTTTTATCGCTGCAACTGTGACAACTTGTCGCAAAGCAGTCACTATAATAATAAGTTTTCTCTTGTTCTACAAGCCGTTTACGTTTCAGTATCTGTGGTCGGGTTTTCTCATCTTATTGGGCATTTATTTGAACATTTGTAGCAAGCACAAATGCCAAGCTGGCAACCGACTCGTGCCCGCTATATTGTGGTCACGTTTAGTAGATCGCTGGAAACGGCATAATCGCATTCAAAGTCACTTGATGACAAACGTATAATGTTCCGCTTAATCACGATTCAATTGTGTAAAGAAAAATCAATTGAGCGATTCTATTCAACGAAGGCAGTCGCTAAAAAGTATCCTCATCAGCAGTCCAAGTGAGGGCGGATTTCGTATAAGTTTAGTTATGCATAAAATTGTGAAACAGCGCAACGCGTGTCAAACCTGGCAATAGAATATAACCACGAGATTCATAGCGATATTTGTAACTTATTTATTTTATTATATCTTCGACGATAAATAGCCAGCAAGTATATCTCGACAATCATTAAATATGCAACAAAATGAAAGAAAAAAAAGATGTGTCACTTATTCTTGTTTAGGGTTTTATCGCCTCTTCATTGAATGAGAGAGATCAAGTTCACACGTGTTTTTTTTACTCATTTATTTACACGAGACAATAGTAGCAATAGCAATGATATATATTCAGTTCAAACTGAATCGAAAAATCTACATGACGGGATTAATGTAAACAAACTTCGTTCCTTATTGGTCTGCGTACTTCATATGTACATAGAGAAAATTACTTACAATTCGTATTGTGGAAATATTACTCACGTATATTGCTGCATTATGCCGAAGTATGAATTTATTATCTCCGAGTCCAGTATTGGGATAATCTTCGCTCGGATAATATTGGAAACGATTAAAAACAATGCCTCGTCAACAGAGAAGACGAAGAAAGAGCGGGTTCTTTTTTCTCCCCCTCTCACTTGCTTGTACGATGAACAAGCCGGATAAATGTTTGCGTGTGTGTGTGTGTGTGTGTGTGTGTGTGTGCGTGTGTGTGTGTGTGTGTGTGTGTGTCGAATATGGAGTGGGTGTTTATGTAAATGTCGTGAATGTGAACGGTGTGAGAAGAGCATCATTGCTCGATCATGTTTCGTGTCTGCAGGGTTGAGAGTTTCGCTTCTTTTTTTTTTTTTCTTTTTTCTTAATACAAGTAAGCTTTCGTATCGAAAAGAATACGATTAATTAACGCGATCTTACTTATATGAGCGCAAACCGTGTCGAGGACGTCGGTAACCTGAGAGCAAATCCCGGAGCGGCAGTTTCGGCAGATGTCAAATAATGCGTGCGCTCGCCCCCTATCTTTCTCTCTCTCTCTCTCTCTCTCTCTCTCTCTCACTCTCTCCTCCGCCTCGGCCCTTTATCTTTTGCGATCATTGGAACCGCTGCGCCGCGAACGCGAACGACGACCGTAGCTTCCACTTCGCGAACGTCTCGACCTTGAGGAACGGTAGAAAAAAGCAATGAGTTTCGATCGAACAGAATTTGTGAAAAACGATGCTGTTCAAGGGTCCACAAAGGCATGAATCATTTTCAATAATAATGTTCAGTATGTTCCGAAACGTGGACAAACGACACTTAGTAAAAATGTATGCATGCATATGTGCGGATGTGTATGCGCAAAAACGTCCACACATTTTGAGATACCTGGATAAGAGTTCGGACACCGATAGTGGATGATATGCATGGTTGTTACGCATTATTGACTCAGAAATTCCCTGACTTTTTTAGATTTACCAGACTGGTTTTGCAAATATTTCAGGGAGATTGGGGTCAAATAAAGAGCATAATTTTTTTTTTAGATCAATTATATGAAAATTTCTAGGATAAAAATATATATTTTTTTCAATACTGGTGCTCTAAAAGTAATTTGAACACTGTAAAGTGAAGAAAAAAAAGATACATTAAAAGCAAATACAGAACCTGTTCTTCATGATAGACAAAGAATTCGATGCCGGTGCCAATAAATAAAAATAAATATAAACATTTATATACAATAGTAATTCTGTATCGACAAATCGAATGCAAATTTATAGAACTTTAGAGTAAATTCGTTTTTAAAATGTTCATTGTTTGGCACTGATAATACAACGAAGAATAATATAAATATTAAAAATATTTATGTTTATACTGTTCAGGTGTTTTTCTTCAAGTCGCTTTGGTTTTTAGCCATTATTGCAAAAAGTAAGTTATGGAAAAATTCCTGAGAATCTTCAAAATTCCCTGACTTTTGCCTGATTATTCAAGACGGAAAGAAATTCCATGAGTTTTTCCAGTTTTCCAGCCATGATGGGGAACATATTGTAAGGGACTATTTTACTGTGACGGGATGAAAAACATCGAATTTTTATTTTGTGCTTTTTTCAACTCTATTCCATTATAGAATTGATAAACAATTGCTGGTAAAGGCAATTTTCACTTTGTCCACTCAGTACAGCGCTTCAAAGTAAAAGCGCTCCGTGAGCGCGCTCTAGTACGTCTACCCGCTGCGCGTCCCTGGTAGTAGCTGTTTCGAATTTATACCTGCATATACTCATGTACACGTATACTTGTATACATTTACTGTATAGTAGTAACTTGATCTCTCTTTTCACCGTGTGAGTAAAAGGACGCTCCACCGGTTGGTATTGTATAGTATAGTAAACTTTAAACGCGTTTTTTTTTGTTCACCTAGCGTTGGTGATTTCAGAAAAATGGCTTAACCAATCGGGCTAAAATTGCTGCATATTCAGAATATGTACGAGTATCGCCCGAACTAGAATTAATAAAAAGTATTAATTTTAACTTATACTTTCGCCCGAATTATGACGAACAAAACGTGATTTTCGAACACTTGCAAAGAACGACGCATTTTTGTTATTTTGCAATATAAGAAAATAATTTCAGTTTGGGCGATAGCAACACTCATACAGGATGAGAATGTTTTTGAATTTTTTATTTCCGTTTACCCCGAGAGCGCAAATCATCAACGCCAGCAACATGCTTTTTTCATGCCTTCACACGATTATAAATTGTTAAATAAATACACAATTATATGCAACAACAAAAAATTGTTTTCTATTCTGTAAGAGTGTAGCTGTAAGCGAAAAAAAGTTTGTACCGATACATGGAACAGTTACAAAAAAATAGCTCGTTTTTTTGCCGTCGCAGTAGAATAGCCCCTTCAATCAATACAGTGAAAATCGGTAAGACGCTTTAGATTAGTAGTTTTAATTTTCAGAAAAATGTTCTTCTGTGCCATCATTTCCACGACTATTGAGTTGTCATATCAAGTTTTTGTACAGAAATAGAGTATCATACAAGGTACATTTGGGTGCCATTTTATGGATATCGGTGAAAGGCTACAGATTGTTAGAGGAACAAGGCTTCGGATTGTTCAAACTCTCGAAAAATATTTTCACGGTGTAAATGTCACAAAATTTAAAATAACCGCATATTTTTTTGCATAGAGTTTTACATATAGTATTAACGTGATCTAATGTCATGAAAATCGGTAAAAGGGTTCAAATTGTAAGCGGTTCAAAATCTCAATAAAACTTTAAATACATCGATAATCTTTGACTTGGTGCAGAGTATGATTGAAAAAAATAGAGAGTCCTTTAATTTAGCCGCACTCAGGCGAAAAGTTCAGATTTTATGGGCGTTTGAATTTTTTCAACAATTCAAAAGTAAAAATAAAGGATAACAATAAAATAACATTATATAAAGGAAATATTGTTAAACTTTACCATACAAAAAATATCTGGGTAAGTTGGAAAATTGTTCTTTATATTATCCATTATCCATATTAATTGTTTTTATTTATCCATAAAGCTTCCTGTGCAAGGGAACCGAAATTGGAAGACAGACGTGCATATGGTACTCATGTACTGATGATTGCAATTCAGACTTACTCATAGGAGTAGCTTCGTTTAAATAGCAATAAACCTGCTCGTATGGTCAGCTTTGAGAGCGAATTGAATACACGAAGAAGCAATGTACAATTTTCCAACTGAGGCAGTTATTTTTTGTATAATGAAATTTACCTATATTTCCTTTATATAAAATTATTTCACCCTTAAATGAAACAATGTAGAAGTTCTTTTTTGGGTAATGCCACGGAACATTCTTAAAGGATCCACATGAAGATCTTGACGATTCTTTTTCTTTCGAAGAAAACACAGCATCTCTTGACGAGAGGTATAATTGATAAAATCTGAAGTACGGTTAGATAGCGAGAGGCTCTTCGATTGAAGATTCATGTATTTTTGTTTGATCCATATATACTTTGTTTTTAAAGTATTTAAACTATTCAGGATACGAAACGATAAAAAATTATGCTAGACATTTACTAACGGAAAATGAAGAGGAAGTTGCGCTCTTATTTGTAAATAATTGTCGTTAGCACGTGCCAACGAAGATGTTTCGATAATTCGAAGGGAAATAAAAGCAAGCTGCACAGCAATTGGACAACTCAAAACGCCTAATTATTGCTAACTCAATTTATTTTTCAACTCCTGAAAGATAAAAATCATCGTGTCCGAACTTTTACTTGTGGTATCTAACGAACGAGAGAGTTATTAGCGAAACGAATGAACGAAATAATGGAAAGAGAAAAAGTAAAAAGGGGATTTGTACCTTTTTCCACGACTACGAGACCGCGATCTGGATCGTCTCCTCTCTCGATCTCTGCGATCGCGCTCACGATCACGATCGCGTTCGCGTTCTCGATAACTAAGGCCTCTACTCCTGTCCGACCTGTCACGATCTCTTTCACGATCCTCACGGTCTCTCTCCCTGTCCCGTCTGTCCCTGTCCATCATCGTTTCCCGTTTCTCCTTGCGTCGTTCTTCCACGGTCTTCTCGAGCTCGGCGAGCTTCTCCCTTATCTTGATAAAGCCAAGATGCAATTTACCACCGAAATGATCGGCCAATCTTCGATCGTTGTCGTGAATACCGAGATACGCGCTGCAGACTTCACACACGCGCAGCTTTTGTTGCTGGTAGCTAGAAGCTGGCATACTGTTTCTGTATTCTTGTTCCGCTTCATTCTTCTTCTTTCGCAACTCGTCGATTTCACCCATCAGCTTCATGGACTCCTCGACGAAGCCCTCCTCGCCGAGCTCCTCGGCCTTTGCTAATTTCTTGCCTATCTCCTCGGCAAGAACGTGAACGTTGTTCGCCTTTGCCGCTACCTCGGCGCTAAGTTCCTCCTGCGTCTCCGCCAACCGTTGCTTCGCTTGCTCGGTCCGACGATCACAATCGGCGATAAAGTTTTGAAGATGTTCCATCGCCTTAGGATAATAAGATAAAAAGCGGTTCAATGCGTGCTAGACGGCGCACTAAACTAGAAGTTCGTAGCAGGTTAGACACGCATATCATTGTAATATCAACTGAGAAATTAAATACTTATGAAAGTTGTCAGAATTCATTATAGATTCGTTGAACAACGATATTTTTTGTGAGTTCCGTTATTGATCAATATTTGACATTTACACTTTTTTCCAACCGTGTCGAAAATACGCCGAACATCTATTAGACAGGGCGAGGCAACAATTATTGGCAATAGAAATATTTTCTAACCTATGAGACTTGGGAGAAAACGTTTCCTAAAAAAGTTGCATAGTTCGAAAGGGATCTTGGAGCGGTGGTTAGGGGGTTCATCCAGATGGAGGCGTTTCGAGAGATTTCGGTCAGCTCCATTTTTTTTTTTTCACAATTTCATCAAAGAATTAAACGTAAGTTCACACACCGAACTAAGATGATCAATCAAGATTTGGTATAAAAAATCGATAAGAAAGAAATTTCAATGTGTTTAGCCTAGAACCGATTGAAAAGCGATGCAAACACTTCCGCCTATAAAAGGTTCTCAAAGTGATCGCCACCACTTTCAATGCATGCTTGCAATCTGATTCGCATCGGTCGTATTGTCTTTTTGCACAGTTTTCGGCACTTGTTTGTACTTTGTTTTTCAATGTCCCCCATAAAAATAAAGTCGAGTCGTGTCAGGTCTGGTGAACAAGCTAGCTGAACTGCACGAGTCCCACGCTCAAAAATTTCACGATTGTCAAATTTTTCACCAAGCTTAATTTCACCTTGCAGCCAAAGGCAAATGAGCCAAGCATCCGTGTTGCTGGAACCGCGTTGTGCGCCGTATACTTAATGGCAGATCTTTCAACAATGTTCTCAAATGATGTTTTAGGAAATTGGCGTGAGGGTTCCCATTTAAATGTCCGTAGATGAAATAAGAACCAATGATTTTATGTCCAATTTTGTGCTATAGTAAATATAGTATATTAATTAAGATCATATAAAAGCGCTCTTAATAAGGAAAATTTTTGCACGAAATGTAATTTAGAAGGAATTCTAACAGAAGGAAATTCTGTCGTAGTACTTTTCATTGAAAAGAACACACCATTTATTATGGAGATCGCAAACTTCTCGCTGCTTTTTAAAACACGTTAATGAGATTTTTAGTTGCGAACAATGCAAACAAAGTCGTACGACTTACCGGGATTTTCCTTAGTGATGAAACTGATAAAACTTAATTAAAGTCTGTTGGTTAATACAGACTGACGTGATTGATGAGACAATACAATCAATGTCAATTAGATTGCAAGTGTGCATTGGGAGTGGTGGCCATTACTTTGAGCACCTTTTATGAGAGTAAGTGTTTGCACCGTTTATTGCATCAATTCTAGACTAAAACATTGAAATTTTCTTTTGTATTGAATTTTTATACAATATCTTAATGGATCATCTTGAAATTTGGTGTGTGAACTTATTTTTAATTCTTCGATGAAATTCTGGAGAAAAAATAGTAGTCCCATTTAAAATAGTGGCGGCAACTTTGATATCTCCGAAGCCTCCACCTAAATGAACGGCATAGCTACGACTTGAAGACCGCCTTCGAACTATGCAACTTTGGTAGGAAAAGTTTTTTCCTCAGTCTGATAGGTTAGAAAATAAAGTATATATTCACAAAAGTAATTCTTTTTTTTTTGGAACCTAAGTTTTCATAGTAGCCACAATAATTTCACTTCAGAGTACTCACAAAATAAACATAGCTTCATTATTTTTTTTGGATTATTAAAGCAAGGTGTCATACGCACAGAGGGGGTTTGAATTAACATGACAAAATTATAAGTGATAAGAGAACTCGAAAAAAAAAAACTTGTTTCCCTAAAAAGAGCGGGCAAATAGCGAAAAAATATTAAACGGACAAACAGAAGGTAATAATATTTGAAAATGGTATTTTCTCTCAAAAATGTGTGTTTATAAAAAATCATTTGGAAAATCATAATTGACCCTAATATTCACGACCGAAAAAAGAATTAAATGGAACGGAAGGTACTCACGTCGATGTCGTAAAAGTGATCCTTCTTCTTCTGTGCGGCCTCGTAGTCAGCCCGCAGTGCCAAGTCGTGAATCTGGGGACAATCTCCCAGGTCCATACGCTACGATTGACAAATCATACGAAAATTTAGTGAGCTAAAAAATCGCTGGAGTGAAACTCGTCCTTACCACTTACAAAGAAGAAATTGCTTTACAAGGAGACGGCGTATTTTTTTATACCCCTTAGGAAGTCGACGTACTTTTTATTGGCTTTTGAGAATGACGACTCGTGATAATAAAAAATGGATAATAGGATATCGAAAAAAATATAGTATCCATATTCCGATGCGTGAATAGATTTGAGAATTCTCAGAAATTGGCAGCCTATGGAGGTTCATCGAGTTGCAGACCTTCAAATCATCGGTGCATTATTTGGATCAATTTTTTTCTGCTATCTTCAATGTAAGTCTTTTACCCTCTCTGGTAGCCCATTGTTTCTCATGGCAGCAGATATTGTGTGTACACACAGATATAAATATATATATACGTATATGTACGTATATATATACGTATATGTACTCATATATATATACGTATATGTATGTATATATATACTTTTTTTAAATACCTAGCGTCGAGACGCTGCCGCGTCTATATATATATATATACACACACACACATACATATATATGTATGGATAAATACGTGGAAAAATCACGCATTATATAATATTATAATCAATCATGTATAGTAAAAATTACATTTGACAATGAAACGTAATAACTTCTATAGTAGGATAGATTTTGTGATTTTATTTTCACTTACAAGAGTGGCAACACGTCTCCGCCTGACGCGAGAATGCGATGGAAACGATGCTACAATCAGCACACACACACACACCTTAAGATTACATGTTCATCACACAGTTCTATGAGACAACTTATAGTCTAGTTTATAGTAGTACTGGTAGTTGTAGTATCATTAACATTTTTATAATAATCGTCACGTTGTGATCCAGCAATGGGCAAAAATCATTCACGATTCTCCTCTTAGATTTTTCGTCGTGGAATTAATTGCCTTTACCATTAATTGTTTAAAACTATCGTGAAAACACTATTAGGTATTTGAGATCGTGGCGTTTGACGAGGAAGAAAATGGAAATAAAGCGATTCATTCGTACGGTCAAAAAATTTGTCGAACAATCGTTTTTTTTCTTTGTAACCCATTTCTGTATCGAAACGTATTACCGATCATGATATTATCTTATTAATCGAGTTCAATACGTACATTAAGAGGCTGGAAGAATTTTCGTAATGGTCTTGCTGAAATGTCTCGCGAGACCGATTCCACACCCATTTCCTGTATTCTTTTCATCATCGTACGACTTTTTTCTATTTTTTTTTTTTTTTTTTTTTTTTTTTTCGTAATGTTTTGAGAACCAATGGCAACACAATATTCTGTTTATTTCTGCACATCCAAGTACTTGTAGATAGCAAATTTGTAGAATAGATTAATTTTCATTTCCGTTACGACACGACGATAACCGCAAGTCATGCAATAATTTGCCGAGAGTAGAGAGAAAAATCATATATGCCTATGTTTGTACAAAGCAAGAGAAACTCGAGTAGACATCTCATTAGAGGATAATTGGTCACTTCGGCTAACATGGTTGAGCACCAAAAAAAAGTTTCGAACCCGTTTACTCAGAGGTACTGTCATTGCCAACTGAACGTTTTTTTTTTTTTATTTGTTTTTCAAACGATACTACATTGCATAATTAGTTTGATACAACTTACTTTTGCATTTTGTCAACTTTACATTGAATAGACTATTTAAAAAATCTTCATCCGTCGAACACTTGTTGGATTTGAATCAAACAGAATAGATCCAGGACAGAATAAAATTCATTGAAATAGGGAGGTCAGTTTTCTTGGAGGAGACACCCTTAGGTCTAGCTTATCCTTCAGCGCCCTCGTAAATTGCCATTGTACATAAGACTGCCGAGGCGAGATGAAAATTGTATCAACATTAAAGGCGTACTATACAGTGTGGCTATGATTCGTGAGCATGAAAATGTGAATAAAAGCGAGTTCTGGGGGTTTCGGACTTTTGTAAGTGTCGATGCCTTTCCATTTTCTTCGCTTCTTCATAAACTTCTTACAATATTTTCGACTGCTATTCAGGCGGTACTATAACGTTTCTTACTTACAGATTGTTGCATTGTTTCCCATACGCCCCTATTTTCCAAGGCGAATAAGACTTGAATACGATAATACTCACGTCCAAAGCAACCTTACGTCTTATATCAGCCCCATAAATTGCATTTTCAATGAGTAGGCGTGACGAATCACATCGTGTTTGTGTATGTGTGTATATACACATGCACACACGCACACGCACACACACAAAACATATATAAATATATGTATATGTATGTATATTTCATTTTGGCATTGTAGTTATAGTTGAAATAAGTCTTTGTATCATTACGCTACTCACCATAGCGCTCACTTAGAACAGGCCACACTAAGCTCTTTCTATCGACAATATCATCTATGTAAAACAGGTTTCGCTTGATGGCAAAACAAATAACCATATCTTTAAGATATCATCGTTAAGGTAAATGAAGAAACAAAGAATTGCCCCATACATACAATAAAGTGCCCAGCTATTATGTAGCAAGACGCGTAAAAATAAATTTATTGACTTTCCAAATTTGCTTTCTCTCTCCCTTCCTTTTTTCTTCCTGCCCTCCCCCCCCCGCCCTCTCTCTTTCTCTGTCGATTTGGATATTTTTCGGGCGACACTCCACATAAAATCTCAGAGTAGGCAATGAAAAAATTAATTTATTAGCAAGTTTCATTTTGCTACGTTGGATGAGAGTCCTTTCAAATGTACTTTCATATAATTTCAGTGAAAGAAAAAAAACAGTTCTGAAACGGTGGCAGGCATTTATAAACGATAGTAGAGTTACCCGTATTTTAAAGAATTTCCGAATATTTTTTTTCTATAATGTGCAAAATTTCCATCGAACAGTGTCTCACAATTCTCTGTCTATTTATCACTGAGCACAATAAAATATCAACTAGAATTTCTTAACTGTTCCTCGTAGCCTGGAGTAACGGTAATGAATGAAATAAAAAATGGAAATAAATGATAGATGTAATACGTACGCGTCTTGATCGAATTTTCAGTTCTGTTTCTCTTTTCTTCCTTTTCTTTTTCCGCTATTTTTTGTTTCTCAATTACTTCGATTTCGTTCTTTCTGTACTTACAGCGACGCGTGTATATGTGTGTACAGGGATGACAATTACAACACACAATTGTACAATATATTTTGTAAATGATATTGTACAAATGGTATGAGATTGGAATATTGCTTATCCAGAGACTCTCTGGAAATTAAACTGCAGCGTGATCGTCAATTAGTCAATTAGTTGTACCTTCGTCCATTTAACATTTCAGAGGCTGTCCAAACAGAGTGAAATGGCATTTTTCACTGTCGTGGTTTCTTTAAAAATTTTATTGGTGTATCGTGGAACATAAACGAGAGAAAATTTTCCACAAAGTTTTGTACTGAAAGAATCAATGAATATTTCATAATGATGCTTTCCGCATATTCATAGATATTTGGTTTAAATGCTCTTGTTTTCTAAAGAAGATGTCTAATATTTTGGAAAATACTCCAAACCAATGTATTCTTTTTTACCAGAAGAACAGGGGTCACCTCCCTGCTCTTTGAGTGAAAAATATATGAAAAGTAGCATACATTGAGTTTCGTGCGAGTATTCGTGTAGGCTGGAACTTTTTTTGTTCTTGTATCTCCAATAGTGTTTGGATGATCCTGCGAACCAGGCACGTCAAAACTATGTGCCCGATCATGAGAACTGTACTATGAATATGAGAAAATAAAGGTCTCAAGGTTACAAAATCATCAGTTATTTCAACGAAAGAATTCGAAGCAAAATGTCTTTCATGGTTCTTCCTCAAAAAAAAAAACCGAATTCTCAAAAAATTCTTTGATATAGCGACCTTGGGCTCAAGGATATAGAACATGTACTCTTTGCGATAAAAGGAAACGATGAGGTGAGACCAAAACGTAGCTAACTTTTTCATTCTTATTGGTCGTGTTATTGTTTTGAAAAATAAGTTGGTTTGTTGATAAACTATATACTCACTGTCGACGAAAGAATCTCGTGAGGGCAGCATGCTAGCAGGAAACTCTTGCAGACCTTCGGATCGGAGTATTTCACTTGAAATTTGTTATTCTCACCTGCAAATTATTAAGTTAATATATAGAACATATATATATATATACGTGCGTGTATTCACGAAAAATGGAAATAACGAAATCGTACAACGAAGTTGTATTTCTCTGCAATGTTACATTTAAATCGATGAAAAATGTCTCTCGTTCACCCATATTGAAAACGTGCAATTTACAAGCGAATGCGCGTTGCGTTGTTTTGGTGCGAACATTGAAAAAGCAACGATGAAAGGTTAGATACGGAACGTTCGCCTGCGGGAAAGAAAAGCCCTTTCTTCTCTTTGCAAACTGACGCTGTCTGTATTCCGACGGCACAAAATTGGCAAGATGCGCCGAATAGAGTACGTTGTGTTGTATACCCACCATTACGTCCAGTACCCATTAATTGATCGAGCATAGCTCGCATCTGATCGTGGGCCGTCATTAGGTGCAGATTGATGTCTACGACGCGACGGCAAGGCGATTGTTGGCCGCAATTTTTCTTCCCTTAATAGTTTCTCTCGACCGATTGACGCACGAAATCTTTCACAGAGAAAATGCGATACATAGAATATATGTATGGCGTACGCATATGCCAAGGTATATGATAGCAACTAGAGACGTGGAATAGTGTTGAGAGGGAGAGAGAGAGAGCGAGAGAGAGAGAGAGAGAGAGAGAGAGAGAGAGAAAGAGAGAGAAAGACAAGGTACGGAAAAAGAATGTTACCAGAGTCGGGTGCACCCACAGCGCTATCTACTTGTCGAATTTTCCACAGGCCTTTAGCCTCTGACTCTTCACGCGATTTGTGATTCGCAAAATCCAATAGGACGTAAGGTATTCCAGAAAGTCCCGATAAATGTGGAACCCTCATTGGATGTCGCTCATCACTAGCGGGGCAACGCCGCATAGAGCGCCAGCACACTGCACGCGATTTGCGACGAGCGATATCCAATGCGAGGTAAGGTATGTCGGAAACCCCCAAGAACAGTGAGGCTTCCAGTGGATATTGCTCATCTTTCACCGCAAATCGCGTGCAGTGTGCGGATACCATAATGGTCTCTGTACACTGCGCACGATTTGCGACGAGAGATGAGCGATATCCAATGGGAGCTTCACTTTCCCAGGGGGTTTCTGGAATACCTGAGCTCCCATTGTATATCGCTCATCGCTCATCGCAAATCGCGCGCAGTGTGCAGAGGCCATTACTCGGTAGTGCAGTTTTCATTATCGTTAGCTAGCGACAGCCAATCCCATGCACGATCAAAGAAGAAAGAGGGTCTCTTATTAGCAGCTCAATAAACTTAGCCGCCGACTATGGAAATATCAAATTCTTTTCTATACCAATCGTTTGTTAGTGTTTGTTAGACAAAATCCAGCGTTTGTTAGACGTTATTTATTTAATAATACGAAAAACAAATTTTATGTCAAAGTTAGCCGTAGGAAAATGCTTTTCTAATGATTTCGAACGTTTTTTCGTAGCCAATCGTTTGTTAGTCGTTGGTTAGTGATTGTTAGTCGATTTTTATCGTTTGTTAGAGTTTAATTCTGACTTTATCGTTAAACAACTTTTCACTCCCATGGCACGCTGCAAGCTACGTGAAGTTGGCTGCAAGCCACGTGAAGTTGGCTGCATTGCCACGACGGCTGAGCAGGGCTTTGTACATGTAACTCCTCAATTTCAGCAAAATGCTGATTAATTCAATCCTACTCGATTGTTAGTCGTTTTTTAGTGTTTGTTAGACAAAATCCAGCGTTTGTTAGTTTTTATTTATTGAATAATACGAAAAACCAATCTCATGTCACAGTTAGCCGCAGGAAAATGCTTTTCTAATGATTTCGAACTTTTCTTCGTAACCAATCGTTTGTTAGTCGTTTGCTGAAATTGAGGAGTTACATGTTCAAAGCCTTGCTCAGCCGTCGTGGCAATGCTGCCAACTACGAGTGGCTTGCAACCAACTTCACGTGGCTTGCAGCGTGCTATGGGAATGAAAAGTTTTTTAACGACAAAGTCAAAATTAAGCTCTAACAAGCGATAAAAATCGACTAACAATGACTAACAAACGATTGGTTACGAAGGAAAGTTCGAAATCATTAGAAAAGCATTTTCCTGCGGCTAACTGTGACATGAGATTTGTTTCTCGTATTTTTAAATAAATAATGTCTAACAAACGACTAAGAATCGAGTAGGATTGAAATAATCAGCATTTTGCTGAAATTGAGGCGTTACATGTACAAAGCCCTGCTCAGCGGTCGTGGCAATGCGGCCACCTTCACGTGGCTTGCGGCGTGCTATGGGAGTAAAAAGTTTTTTAACGATAAAGTAAAAATGAAGCTCTAACAAACGGTACAAATCGACTAACAATCACTAACAAACAACTAACAAACGATTAGTTACGAAAAAAAAAATCGAAATCGTTAGAAAAGCATTTTCCTGCGGCTAAATGTGACATGAAATTTGTTTTTCGTATTTTTAAATAAATAAAGTCTAACAAACGCTGGGTTTTGTCTAACAAACTCGTTCGAAAATCGTCCTTTAATTTCAGAAGCGTGCCTATTTTTTAAAAATCAATATTTTTTCAAATCCCTGTGTACTGCTCTTCAAAATATCATATTATTAACTAAAACACTCGGTATTTTTTTTTCAGATCGACTTTGAAGAGAGTTCTGCTGCGTGCCGCGAACCACTGCAGAGGTAACAGTAGATGACGCGGGAGCTTCCCCAGCGTCAGCATGGGGCGTGAAGAATTTGAAATTTTTTTTTTTTATGTATCTTCAGTAAACAACGAACAAAACGAATTTTTTTTTTTCGAATATCTCTTTTTTTTTCCACACAAAAAATTTTTGAAAAATGGCAAAAAAACAGGGGGTCACAGTGGTGTGACCCCCTCAAGAAAAACGCCTTAAACGCGTTTTTCTTGATATCACTTTTTTCAATCTCTAAAGACGCATTACTCGACCACCTTTGCATGCATCGATTTGAAATTTTGATAGCAGCTTCACAATTACATTCTCTATGGGAGTACGTAGCCGTCTTTTGATTAAATGTAAACTTTTTTCATAAACAATTTAGTGTTTTTTTTGGCAAAAAATTGATTTAATTCCTTCAAAGTGAGCTAGATTTTCAAAATTTGAAAGCAAATTTCTAGGTAAGCTCATAGCTAATAATATATAAATTGCCATTTTTTGGGGTTTTTGGGTCTTATATTTTACGAGAAAACCGCTCTCCCGTGAAACTATTTAAAAAAAAAACACGTTTTTCTAGATGGGCTGTATCGCCGCCATTTTGAGTTTGAGGTTGAGATCTTTTCTCTCTTTTGCGTTTTTTTTTTCCGAACCGTCATGAGGAAATTATGAATCGGCGGATATTTCGACGTTTGATGTCACGATCGGTCTGCCGTGAGATTAGAAACTCATCCGATCACTTTCACCTCGTTGACCAATATATTATTATATATGTAGGTGCCGCTGCACCCCAGCGCCATCACTTCGACACATTTTCGGGGACGCTTTTTTTAGCGCATTTGCATTGCCGCTGAACCTCCTGGTATCTAGGCTCCATGAATATGTAAGGCCGCAACGCAGTTTGAACGCATGTGACGATTAGTGGGACGTTCTCATGGCGATTACCAGACCAAATGTCATGGCGGCATGACGATGACTCGTACAATAGCATCTTATAACCTCTACGAAATATTTTCTCGAAAACTGTACCAGGCACGGGAATTTCACAACGACCTTTTTCTTCGTAATAAAAAAAACTGATTAAGAACGACTTAAAATAACTTTTACTCACTTTCCGAGTTGATCTATATAAATGTGCAAAATCAAGCGATCTGCTTAAGGTGACGATTACTGGACCATCTACCTCATTTTCTATTTAACAGCAATTAAAATGAAGAAAATACATACTTGAGAGAACGGCACGCATTTACAACAACAAAAAAAAACGTGTCCACGCAAATTCGGTCAAATTTGGATTAAAAAGTCGTTTTATTTCTAATTTTTAAAAACAATTCTCGTCAAGTAGAAGGTAGCAATAATATCAATATTTCTACCAAGTTTCAACTCAATCAGTTTTTGAGTAATTCTGCACGCCAATTTCAAAAATGCAGTTATGGAAAAAACGGGTTTGAAGTTTATGCCCGCTCCGAATCAGAGCGGCAAGGCACAGCGTTCATGGGCTGTAACATTTGAAGTTTTTCGAATTTTGCTTTCAAACTTTCGGAAAATATTCTACATATACAGGGTGTATCTTAAATACTAGCTTGCGTTCGTCAGCATATTTTTAGTTTTGAAATTTCTAAGCAAAACGCTTCTTTTCAATGTCGTACGATAACAATTGGCTGAGATGATCACGAATAAATTCCAACGGCGAGTAAACAATAGCACAGTAGTTTCGGCGTTTCACTTCGCGGGTTCTTGGGAATTGTGAAAAAATACACCTTTTCTGGGTTTGATTTTTGTACCCTGATATACAGCCAGGGACGATGCATGTCGGCATGATTTATCTCAAACCAATTGCCGCTCTTCGTCGTTTGGTAATGATAACCTACACGGAATACAGAAGGTATGTCATGGTAAACAAAAAATACACTTCACAGATCGCAGATTGATTTTTGTGACATTTAAAACGTTCTCAAAATTGTGCTGTCCTCACAAGCCACAAGTCACAACACAACCGTAAAACGCGTAAAACTCCAAATACTCCGAAAATGTTATTATTATATCGAGCATGGAACGCGCATGCCTAAAAGGAAACGAGCAGATGACAACTAGCGCCGCGAAGTGGACTATAGCGCAATCAAATATCCCGGACAACACGCGAGTAATTTATTGCCATCGGAATAGTACCCAGTGTCAGGGGGCTGGTCTTGATCGAAAGAAAAACATCCGGTAGCGTTTGGTATTTTTTATTTGGCGGTCGGTTGTTCAATTCCGCCAATTGAAAATACGCGTACGCGAAATAGGAGGCTGTGATTGGTCACGGTAGTATAAGACGGTCAACGCTATCGAGATATTTGACGTTAATTATGAAGTTATCTTCCGTTGCCTGCAGTTCTAATCACTAATCGGTTTTTTGTTATTGATTTTTCGAAAAAAAAAATAGAAAATGACGTAATGGTCTCCGCTACCAATCGACGACCAAACGTTTGATAAACAAAAGTCCGATGAATCAAAGTTTTCCGGCGGGCGGGGCGGGGGGGGCAACTCAAGCAGCGATTTTTTATTCTCGTTTAACAAAGATGGAAAACTACCAAACGATTTCAATGCGCAACCATACACTACTAAACGACCACCAAACGATTGGTGAAAAACAAAACTAAAACTAGTTCAAATAGCGGGGTTACCTTCGGTGAGGTGCGTTTCACCCGCTGAAAATCTACCAGGAGAGGGCGCTTCTGTCGTAAGCGGACTCTGCAAAACGGAAACGAAGCTTTGCGCGTCAAATGACGCACTAACAACTGAATTTTCTGGGGTACAATGTCTTGGAATTTATCAATAATTAAATAATTTGATTCTCCGTTCATGCACAAGCCTAGCTTAGATTTAATGTATCTCGTGTAATTGTTGAGAACATCGTGTCATGCCCAAATATTTCACATTGACGAAATAACAGAGAGTCACAATCGCCGACTCTTTAAACACATACTTCCGGGACGCACAAAACGTTTTCCCCTTCTCTGCTCACCGCCAATCAAACGCGAGTTCGTTGGTCGAGGCCCGGAAAACGATCGTTTGGATTCGGCCATTTCTTGGTTGACCTGCGATCGTGCCACGAGTTATCGCGTTCGTAATTTTTAACGTGCAAAGAAATTCCGAATCGATCCGCCTGCTTTATTGAAGGACGACATCAATCGAGGTAATAAATTGACAGCGTTGACTGTTTCCTTAATTTTCATGCGAATATTTTTTTCCGGCGTGTTGCCACATAAATTTCGGAAACATTTTGCCAATCAGTGACGATCGCTTCGGCGTCGGATGACAATCTCCATTTTATGACGCACAGCATACGAGACATTGATTTCCTTTTAGGTAGAAGTTTACAATATGGTTGCTCGAATTAAGTGATGAAAACGAGCGAGACGGACGAGGTGATATCAGGATATCCCCTCCCCCTTCCTCGGTCCGCGTTGCGTAGTTTTTTTCCTACCGGTCTCTGTGAATGTGTTGTACGAATATATGGCGCAATTGTTGCAGAAAAAATGTTGCCTTGACTGAATTATCAGACGATCGGAAAAGAAAATCCATGATCTTGAGACGCTACAGCATTGGACGACGATAAGCCGACATCATGTATCTCTACAATCTGACTCTTCAACGTGCCACCGGCATAACTCATGCTGTTCACGGCAACTTTTCCGGCAGCAAGATGCAAGAGATTCTAGTTTCGAGAGGCAAATCCCTGGAGCTTCTAAGGCCAGATCCTAATACCGGCAAGGTCCACACTCTCCTCACCGTGGAGACCTTTGGGATCATAAGATCATTGATGGCGTTCAGGCTGACCGGTGGAACCAAAGATTACATTGTTGTTGGCTCGGATTCCGGACGTATCGTAATACTCGAGTATATATGTGCGAAGAATGCATTCGAGAAGGTTCACCAGGAAACGTTTGGCAAAAGCGGATGTCGACGCATAGTTCCAGGACAGTATCTTGCCATAGATCCCAAAGGGCGTGCCGTTATGATAGGTAATTTGAATAACGGATAGGATAAAAGGGAAGACAGGGCGCCGTTAAAACTCTGAGAAACGATTGTGCATTACAATTATTTACATCAGCGACCGCCGCTGCTATCCTTTCCTCCTTGGTCCTTAATAATGTGATACAATAGATGCCGCATGATGATTTATCTGTCCGTGTTTCACCTGAAACCTGATTATAACAATTCAGATACTGAGGCTGCATCGAAATAAATCTTTGTACATAATCTATTGTAAGAGCATCCGAGAACGATTGCAGCGAACTTTGCCTCGCTTTTACAGGTGCTATAGAGAAGCAGAAATTAGTATACATTCTGAACAGAGATCCAGAGGCGAGATTGACCATCTCTTCGCCCCTAGAAGCGCACAAGAGCAATACTCTGGTCTATCACACTGTTGGCGTGGATGTCGGCTTTGAGAATCCAATGTTCGCCTGCTTGGAGATTGACTACGAGGTGAGGAAATGGCCTGTTTCGGACTCGCAATCCGATTGATCGATGAGATTGAACCGAGGTGTCTTGTACTTAGGAAGCGGACAGCGATCCGTCGGGCGATGCAGCAGTCAAGACGCAACAGACCCTCACACTCTACGAACTGGATCTCGGTCTCAATCATGTTGTTAGAAAGTACAGCGAACCTCTCGAGGAACACGCGAATTTTCTCGTTTCTGTGCCAGGCGGTAACGACGGTCCCAGTGGCGTTCTCATATGCTCCGAAAATTACCTCACCTACAAGAACCTCGGAGATCAACACGACATACGTTGCCCGATACCGCGAAGACGCAACGACCTTGACGATCCGGAGCGTGGGATGATATTCGTTTGCTCGGCGACTCACAAAACGAAGAGCATGTTCTTTTTCCTCGCTCAAACCGAGCAAGGAGACATATTCAAGATTACGCTCGAGACGGACGAGGACATGGTTACCGAAATTAAATTGAAATACTTCGATACCGTGCCTGTCGCCACGAGCATGTGCGTTCTCAAAACGGGCTTTCTCTTTGTCGCTTCGGAGTTTGGAAATCAGTAAGTAACTTGGTTTGCGATTTTTTGTCATTAGTCCGTCACAGCGGATGTAAGCCCACGTCTATTCCTGTAACTGTTTTGCTTAAAAAGCTCGGATTATTCATAAAAATTGCATGTATTTATCACATTCGAGGGAAATGTTCGCAGTTACTGTAAAATAATTTTTGGAAAAACAAGAAACGAAACATTTCCATTCGCCACTAATCTATCTATAGGTGATACACTATTCGAAAAACGTTACGTTTCAAATATCGATAATTATTAATGTTTCTAAAATACTCTCGCTTCTTAAACAACGAATTGGTTCGCAGATGATTTGTAATTTAACATCACTTCGAATTACTTGAATGCATGCTCCGACACTCACACGATCGCTGTTTTTCATGGCGATATTTATCCTTTCATAACGCGCGTCCAAATGTTTTATCTCCGTTCTTTGTTTGCAGCTATCTTTATCAAATTGCACATCTTGGAGACGACGACGACGAGCCAGAATTTAGTTCGGCTATGCCTCTCGAGGAAGGAGACACGTTTTTCTTTGCGCCAAGGCCACTCAGAAATCTCGTTCTCGTTGATGAGATGGACAGTTTATCACCCATTCTTGCGTGTCAGGTAAAATTAATTTAAAAAAAAAAAAAAACTCGTTGCAGACCAATAGCAATAAGAACTCCCGGAACTCTTTCAACGAGTATTACTTTGTTTCAACGAAACTTTGGTATTACATTGAAACATGCATCTACAAGTATGGAACTGATGGATAAAATTTATCTTTTCCTTGTGAAACGGTGCAAGATCAATAATTCTTCGTCGCCTTCGGTGCGTTTTTGCTCATCGAAGTGAACTCGAAAAATGACAGGCAACTCTTAACTGAAACGTCGTATTCCAACATCCCTTTAGTTTTCCTTTTCCAATCTCTTTCGTGCATTCAATCAATATTGATGCAAATTCGAATTTTGTTTGGAAAGGTTGCCGATCTGGCGAATGAAGATACGCCTCAGTTGTACATCGCCTGTGGCAGAGGACCTAGATCGACTTTGAGGGTGTTGCGGCACGGTCTCGAAGTTTCGGAAATGGCTGTTAGCGAGCTTCCGGGTAATCCGAACGCCGTTTGGACCGTCAAGCGAAGAATCGACGGTTAGTTTACGAAATGTTGAACGTAAATGAGCATTTCAGCGCGAATTCCCTTTGCCAAGTACACGTTAGTATCTTTAGGCTATCGTGGAAACCTATAATTTATCGCAGGCCTACCAGTGTGCACGGCGGCAGCGAGTGACCAGCGAAATTCTTACTTCTACCATCCCAAACTCGTCGAACTCGTAAAGAGAAAAAACAAAAGCAAAAATAATGCGAGAACAAATTCGACGAACAAAAACGTAGAAAAAGCAAGATAATAATGAACCTGGTGGCTTGATACACTCTTATCAAACACCAGTTCTCTCTTTCAGGCTGCCTGTGCGCTAACGGTTGACCTACCAGAATCCCGAAAGAGCAAGAGGTAAGACGGAGATAAGAAAAAAAAATCAAAACCAAAAACAAACAATCTAAAGTCAATTAAATTATAGAGGTTCAAGCAGGGAATGTCGGCCCAAGCCGGTTTTTGGGCCCCTCCCAACGTGTAAGAAACCACGGAAGCTTCGTAAAATTCGAGATAATTACTTCAATCTAGCGTTTCAGCTTCGAGAACAAAAACAAATCGACCTCCAAAAACGCAATTTAACGAAAAACATTCTGTAATCTAGAGAAGACTTGTGATTTCGGTTACAGAGGAATATGATGCGTACATCATTGTGTCCTTCGTCAATGCAACTCTTGTGCTTAGCATTGGAGAGACCGTCGAGGAAGTGACGGATTCCGGTTTCCTCGGTACCACGCCGACTCTGAGCTGTTCTGCGCTTGGTGAAGACGCCCTCGTCCAGGTAATGTTTTCATTACAATGATTCTCGTTCAATCGTTGCTCACGGTTCGCCTTTAAGGTCCCAAACTTTACTCAGCTTTTATATGCTTTCGTCATTCACGGATGAATATATATATTCCATACGATTTTTTAAGGGCGTGTACAAGGTCAACAACCTCGCAAATTTTTCAACCCAATTTTCGCATAGATGGTTAAATTTTTTAGGAAAACAAAGCATTAGGCTCTGGAGAATTTCATGACGCAGAGCTTCATGATTTCCTTTTGCCCTAAATATTATTCATCTTTGAGAAACCTGTGTTGGAAAATTTCAGCTATCTCTCTCGCATTCATATGTCACGTGGTAGATCTGCTACTTCGCCCACAATACTACACGTTTTGTGTTAACTTATTCATTGGAACTGCCATAGGCACTATGGTATCTCCGGCACCTGGTCATCCACGTGGCGGTCGCAATAAAAGTGCTACATAAAAGTTCAGGCTATCGCATCGTTGGAGCGTCATTCAAAAATGTCTCGTGACGCTCCTGGTATTAAAACCTCGACATTTTTACTACACTACAAAAGCCTGCTGCAATATCTTAGCTTGAAAAATACTATCTTCTACGTAATGTATCTTTAACTGTAATTTTTCTATCGGGGCGTTTTTAACATGCACAAAATCCATTTTTCAGAACAATGTTATGAGTTTTTTTTACTCGTATTCGAATGTAGAACACATTTGTATTTAAAGGTTAAATATTAGGTGTGAATCCTATATCTTGATATTTTCCGATACTTTTTCTGCGATTAAGGCGGGATATAACATTTAGACACGGAAAGAAAGAAATATTGAGGGATTTTTAAAACTAAGAAATAATTACTCTACAATTATCAAACTTTAGGTATACTTTAATAGTATATTTATGTATACAAAACAATTTTTAAAAATTAATTCATCAAAATGGCGGAGCTGTGGCAAAGTGTTACAGCAAGGTCGCCGCGGGAGTTGCGAATCGGCGTGCAATCTAGCTTCCCTTAGACTTTGATTTGCAAAAAAGTTCAAAGTTTTTTCAGTTAGAACATGTATAGTTTCTATGTAACGGTAATTAAAATGATGAAAATGGCACGAATTCACAAAAAAAAAATCAATATTTCTGCAAAATATGGGTGAAAAAAGTCGTCTTTTTTTCTTCAATTTTTCAAAAACAATTCTTATCAAGTAGAACGTACCAATATTATGAATATTTCTACCAAGTTTAAACTCAATCGGCGTAATAGTTTTTTAGTAATCCTGCACGCCAATTTCGATGATGCAGTTTTGAGAAAAACGCGTTTGAAGTTGACGCCCGGTGCGAATCCGAGCGGTGAGGCACAGCATTGACGGGCTGTAACGTTTGAAGTTTTTTCGCATTTCGCTTTGAAACTTTGGGAAAATAGTTGTATCGTTTAAAGAGAAAAAAAAAGAAATCGATTTTTTCATCGTTGTAAATATATATCCCCCGCCTTAAGTTGATTGACTAAAATTGAAACATGCGTTTACACGGAACAAAGTATACACTTTCTGGAAAAATAATTTTTTTTCTTCTGTTATCGGTGCAGGTTTATCCCGATGGAATTCGTCACATACGCGCGGACAAGCGTGTCAACGAGTGGAAAGCACCGGGAAAAAAGACGATTGTCAAGTGCGCTGTCAATCAACGACAGGTCGTTATTGCGCTCACCGGTGGCGAACTCGTTTATTTCGAAATGGATCCGGTAGGTGTTTATCTCCCCCAATGCTTTTTTTCCAACAAGTAAACAACTTCAAATCCAAATAAAACGAAACTAAATATGTACTCGCTAAAAATAATACAAATTAACATTCTTATGCCTTATTTATCATGAAATGATAAATCGGTTTTTTTCTGGATTCGAAGCGTTGTTTGGTGCCAATGGTGTGTTTCTGTCGTGCATTGTTGTTCTCACGGTGATGTCTCACAAATGTGTGATCTCCGTGACGTAAACGATGCAAATATTAAATATACTTGCTCGTGACTTTTGTACGCCGGTGTGTGAATGAAGCCAAGAGTTGACCGACGCACCTCGGGAGCAAACATTTGCCGCAATTCGGACGATCTCTCTTGACTTTGTGAAATGATTATCTTTCGAGCAGGCGGTATGAATTGGATTAAATTTCATTTTAGACTGGACAATTGAACGAGTATACGGAACGCAAGAAAATGCCTTCGGAGGTGATGTGCATGGCTCTGGGAAACGTCGCAGTCGGTGAGCAACGTTCGTGGTTCTTGGCGGTTGGTCTTCAGGACAACACAGTGAGAATAATATCCCTCGACCCTTCCGATTGTCTCGCACCGAGGAGTATGCAAGCATTGCCGGCCGCGGCCGAGAGTCTTTGCATCGTTGAGATGGGAAGCAAAGACGTCGATGCCACGGATGAAATGGCCCCGCAACAATCGAGCCTCTATCTCAATATAGGTAAGGAGACAGCATCATTTACCGGCACGCTCGGCGCTCCGTGGAATGAGCCGTGAGGCCTTCTATAACTGGCCTCCTATATACCTTGTTGCAGGCCTTCAAAACGGCGTTCTCCTGAGAACCGTACTCGATCCGATATCGGGGGATCTTGCCGACACGAGGACCCGTTATCTCGGCTCGAGACCCGTTAAACTCTTTAGAATAATGATGCAAGGCAATCAGGCCGTTCTCGCGATGTCGAGTCGCTCGTGGCTCAGTTATTACTACCAAAATCGTTTTCACCTTACGCCGTTGTCTTACGAGAGTCTCGAGTTCGCTTCGGGCTTCAGTTCGGAGCAATGTCCCGAGGGTATAGTCGCTATATCAACAAATACCCTTAGAATTTTGGCACTCGAAAAATTGGGCGCCGTTTTCAATCAAGTCAGCTTTCCTCTCGAGTATACACCGAGAAAATTTGCCATACACACGGATTCGGCGCATCTACTCCTCATCGAGACCGAACACAATGCTTACACGGAGGAAACTAAACAGCAGAGACGTCTTCAAATGGCCGAAGAGATGCAAGAGGCGGCGGGTAGCGAAGAGGCCGCCGTCGCCAGGGAATTGGCCGAAGCGTTCTTGTCCGAGGAGCCCAACGAAGCGGTCTTTGGTGCACCCAGGGCCGGACCTGGCCTCTGGGCATCCATGATACGAATCGTCGCACCTACCACCGGTCACACCTTCGAGCTTCATCGTTTGGAGCAAAATTACGCAGCTTTGTGGTAATTTGCTTCTCTTTCATTTCTTTTTTTTCCAGCGATGCGGCCAGGTCAAATTTCCATTGCCGTGTCCAAATTCAAATTCCATTTGTTGTATGTACAATCTTGAAATTGTCAAATGCTAAGTAGGATGAACGTTCTTTTTGTTGACTTCTTTTTCCAGTTTGGCCTTGGTCAGATTCTCGAATCAAGGAGATCAGCAGTTTCTTATCGTCGGCGTGGCCAAGGATTATCAACTAAATCCAAGAATTAGCAACGGTGGTTTTCTCTACACATACAAGTACGAATATATGCTGCATATTACGCGCGCCAATAGTAAAGCGATTTCATCGTCAATTCTTTTTATTTCTTTAACTCGACATATCGCCAGATTATTAAGACAATTTCTTTCAATGACAATTTTCATACCGATGATGACATTCACAATGTCTGCTCAATGATGAGAATCCTGCAGTACTGAGGTTTTTTCTTTTACAACGAATATCCATTCGTGTGAAAATTTGCGTCGTAGAGGATTCCGAGGACGGTGGCTTTATGCTCTTTCGTACTTCCGTTATTTTCAGAGTAAACAACGACTGCACGAGTATGGAACTGTTGCACAAGACCGTGCTGGACGAGGTGCCTCTCGCCATATGTTCGTATCAGGGTCGCGTACTCGTCGGCGTTGGTAGAATGCTCAGACTTTACGACATGGGCAAAAAGAAACTGTTGCGAAAGTGCGAGAACAAGCACATACCAAACGCCGTTGTGGCCATCAATGCGGTTGGTCAACGTATATACGTCAGCGATGTTCAGGAATCCGTCTACGCTGTGCGATATAAACGCCAGGAGAATCAACTAATTGTATTCGCCGATGACACGCATCCGAGATGGATCACGACTACTTGCGTACTGGATTACGATACCGTAGCTACGGCTGATAAATTTGGCAACATTGCAGTCGTGAGTTTTCTTTTCATTCGTATTTCGTAGTATGTATCGGAAAGTCGAATAACGTTCCATCCGTCTGTACCGTAGAGTTCCCGCCCCGATTCTTGTCAACTTTTCCTTCAAACATTGAACATTTCATCAAAATAACATATACTGAGTATTCTTGAGTTCAATTATTGTAATTTAGGTGCAATTACTTGTTTCAAGGAAGTAAACGTTTTTTCATTTGATAAGGTTTTATCGGCCATATATTGGAAGAGTTTGAAAAAAAGTCCATGTCAATTGTTTATCATTACGGGTTTTTATGAAGCACAGTGGTTTAGTGGGCAAGGGAATAAAGCCGTGCGCAGAACTCTATTAATAATCGATAATGTCTGAAAAAAAAATCAAAGGTACGTCTGGCGAACGGAATTAACGACGACGTTGACGAAGATCCGACTGGAAACAAAGCACTCTGGGATCGCGGTTTGCTGAACGGCGCTAGCCAAAAAGCCGACACCGTCGCATGTTTTCATATCGGGGAAACGGTGATGTCATTGCAAAAAGCAACTCTCATACCCGGCGGCTCCGAGTCCCTTGTTTACACAACAATAAGTGGCACCGTGGGAGTTCTCGTGCCGTTCACCAGCCACGAGGATCATGATTTTTTCCAACATCTCGAGATGCACATGCGCTCGGAGCATCCAGCATTATGCGGCCGCGATCATCTCTCGTTTAGATCTTACTATTATCCGGTTAAGAATGTGATTGATGGTGATTTGTGCGAGCAATTCAACTCCATTGAACCGGCCAAACAAAAGAGTATATCCGGTGATTTGGAGAGAACACCGTCCGAGGTTTCGAAGAAACTCGAAGATGTCAGAACGCGCTACGCCTTCTAAACGTTTTCATTCACCACTGGAAAACAAACCCAAACAAATTCATGCACGTTATGGTCTTCGATAGTTTCATTTTATTGTCGAGTCACGCAAGATCATCGTACACTTGCGAATAAAAAGCAACCTCGATTTATCTCGGCCCGTTTTCTTCACATTCGGTATATCAAGGGGCAAACGTGTATTTCTTGAGTTTTGGGTTATAACGCGTGCTTAGTTTTCCCACAAAGCATCAGCGTACGGGTAATTGTCGAAATACGACCTGGTTTGATGGGGATGGTTGCAAAGGAAATTCATTCACGCCTCTGATTAATTGTCACGCTGTGCTCGGTTTGGGACTCCGTTAAAAAAGAATAAGTATGTGAGAGGGATTTTCTTTCGTTCGAACGATGCCAAATTCTGCTAGGAACATATTCTTTAATTGTAACTGAAAATCTTCAATGTGGAAATAGGCATTTTACCTGTGATAGAATTAAAATCGTGCGAACCATCGGAAAATTGACAGTAATTATTTTGAGTTCGAAATATTTTAATTAAAGGAGAAAAAAGAATCGAAAGCTCATGACCTTGTACATTTCGTGAATGCAGTGCTCCCTTCGGCCGGGATAAGTTTTCCAATTTGCATAAGGATATTTAAAAGACTGAACGCAAACAAAAGTCCTGTTCCAAAAAAGAAAATCAAATTAAGGGAAAGGCATAAATGGTATGTCGTGTATTTTCATTTTTGGTTAATTCGTATTGTACATATGAAATATTAGAAGAGAGTTTCCGCTCACGTTTAGTTACCGTACTCTCGGTAGTACTTAACAATTAAGCAACAATTATGTTGATAATTTTTACGATATGCACTGTCTGCGCTTGAAAGTTAGACCTTTTTCCAATAAACTGATTGAAAGATAACTCGCGGTGAATTCGCGTTTGTCGTATGGAACATTTTTGCAAGAAACCTCTCGATGCGTGGCACGTTTGCGGAAAATTGAGAGAGAAAAGTACGTGTATCTTTCAAGGGCGCCTCATCCCGATTTTTTTTATCCAAGAGCACGTTCGTGCAAATTTGTATTTTGGTGAAAAGATTTTTCCTTATACGAGCCACTTTTGCCTCCACAACTGCCTTTGAGTAAAACAAATTTGGCATCTGCACAGACTGACGAACTAATGAAGGAGAAGAAGCAGCAGCGTAGAGTGACGTCGAAATCGATCCATCAAGGCGTCGTGGCGACGCCCACCCTTTGCTCGGGAGCGAAAAATGTATCGAATACTACACAGTCAGACGCGAGCAACCCTTGACAATCATTATCAAATGTGTAAACACCCTCTTTTTCCCACGGTTTATCCCGCAACTAAGGCGGAGAAGCCGAGCACTTTTCCTCCTTCACTCGCCCGAAAAGCTTTATTTTCACGAAAAATGATCAACATATTAAATGGTTATTTTAGGGCTCATTTACACTAGGTCGACTGCTGAAGGCGGCTGGCTTCTGTAAGGCTACTGTGAAAACGACGAACACTCGTTTGTCCCTTGGGGCGACTCAAATTGAAGAGAGAAAGGTTCAACATTTGATACAGGGATCTCATATTGAAGGTAAACTTATGATCACAACGATATACCTGCTAGCCAAACTTCGAACGCATTTTTCTCGCAACTATGATTTTTCATAACTGTGTACAAGATTTCTCGACATTTAATGAGTGGATTGAATTCAAATTTCGTACACTCGACTTCGAACCATAAACGTAAGGCCACCTCACGCACGGCCAGAGGTATATGTAAAACTAAAGGCGTTTTTCTCGAAAAAGCTTTTTTCCAATTGGCGTGACAAATAACTTGAACAATTTTCACTCGATTTACTTGAAATTTAAAAGTCATGTTCCTAATTGCATTTGGCAGAAAAGTATGTACGGAATTTCTGATTAATCGAAAACTTTTCATTCACGAGCAGTTTTATACGAAATTTTTCACTGAAAATTCATTCCTACAAATACAACATTCAAATATCGACAACTTTTGAATGAAACACATCAACCGAGACACATACAGATCAACCGGGTAGCCCAAAATCAATACACCATTGAACCCATCGCGTTCAAAGGTCCGCGAGATTTCTCATAGGTTCTTTAATTATTAATATTCTAAATGAAATTTGGTACACAACTTTGACAATGTACATACAAATAAATGTCGAACTGGACCCGGTGCGTTGGTCTAGTGGTTAGCGTACTGGCTGGCGGATCGGGAGGTCGCAAGTTCGAATCCCAGTCGCGTCACTTTCGTCGTGAAATGTTTTTCTTCGACATTTCTCGGTGAAAGAAGACCAATTCCGTGACTGGGAGGCGAACTTAGGACCGGCTGTATCCGCGGTTATAGGTTTTCCGCAGTTTTCCTATGTATGCCCATGTCAGATGTCATGGTAAATACGACACAAAAGAGGAGTCGGCTGCGGCCGCAAGGGGGGGGTGTAATGGCGGCAGAGGGGGGGGGGGACGTGGAATGGCGGTAGAACGAAGTTGAGACGGATGGGGGTTCGTAAAAAGGGACGGGCAGCCCTGTACGACTGGAACGAAACAATAAATAAATAAATATCGAACTGATTTTTCAATTGTCTTATTAATTTGTTCAAGTAACCCTGATTTTCGAGTCGTTACGGTAGCCTAAATCCTTAAGGCAGGATGTACATTTACAACGATAAAAAGATCGATTCCTTTTTTCTTTAAATGATGGAACTATATATGTAGAATATTTGCGCAAAGTTTCAAAGCGGTCTAAATGTATATCCCGCCTTAAACCGGATCTCCAATGACCTGGTTCACTTGAAATATGATTCTCAAGAACTAAAACGATTCAAATTCAAGGAACGTCACGATTTTCCGACAAGAACTAATTTAGATCGGCATTTAACAATATTTGTCTGTTTTTTCAACATATACTATCCGGAAGTGAAAATATTCGAATTAATATTACAATCAAATTATTATTTTCCTCAAAGTACTTCAAAAGTAATATTGACATTTCTAGTATAAATTTTACATTTTGTCTTATTTGTAAATAGCTTTCTTGACTGCATCTCCACGGAAAAATGGATTACTCGCGGCCTGTCTCCCAGGGAAAAGTCCACAGACTTGGTAACCAAAGTTATCGGTTCAATCAATGAAATTGTTCATTTATCGGTGACGAAGGAAATTGTTCGATAAACGCGGAACGACTTGATTATTCCGCGCATTCGTTAGTTCAATGTTATAAATACCTCTAAAAAATTACCTGTTATAGAATTTTTTGAATACAAAAAATTGTTGGCATCCCCTGGATGGAGGATTTCAGTCAGGGCGAGTCATTTTTGTAGTGTCGATAATGGCTGAATCCACCCCCGCATGATCCTCGATGTACTTATATAGCAAAGCATTGCGACCTTCTCGGACATTTCGGGGGCTAATAAGGATGGTGTTCGTGCTGAAGACAAAGTCATAGGGTGCCACTAGCCCGGTGATCGAAGAATACGATAATTGGCATTTTGATGTTGATATTCAGACTTGCTTTGGAAATAGTTGGAACTCTTGGATTGAGGAAACTGCGCGTTTGAACAAAAGTTACGAAAACATAAAAAGTAAATGAACTATTTTTCAAGCTTCAATCTTAATCAACTAAAGGCAAACACTTTCCCGTATCTGATGCTTCTTTGAAAAAAAATCTTCATTTGCTATCTAAGCGCTTTGGCCCCAATTGACACATATTTTCCGTGCGGAAAATCATTATTTTTTAATTTTATGCAAACAGGGCGGACACACTTTATTACCCGCCTACTAAAATTGCTAAAAATAGACCTCACAGAACTAAAATTGATTACGTTTTTCTTTTCGTTACCACGCTTAAATGTAAAGTTACTTAAAATTTAAATGAACAACCACAGCAGCAAGCGTCCAAAAATTGACTGGGTAATTGATGATACAAACAAACGGTCCAGCGTGATTGTCACATTCACCTAATAAAATTTCTCTTAACCAAATTACAAAAACAAAGGGCTCTATGCGAACTCGTGATCGTCCGGCGGCATCGACGAAACGCGCTTCAAGATATTGACAAGATTAAAAAACAATGGTTTTTTTGTTCTTTTTATTCCAATTATCGGAGACAACGGGGGGCGCAAAGAAGAGAGGGGGGAGGGGCTCACCGCGAGGGCAGTGCACAACCAGAATAAAAATGGATAAAAGGAATGAAAAAATGGATAAACTTCCGAAAAGTGGGAACCGAATTTCCACGTGAAATTTGGCATACACCTTCCTTTTAATGTTATAAGATATCTCCTCAAAGGATTTTTCGTGACTCGCCATAGTTTTCGAGATATCGATTTTTAAAAGTAATTTTTTTCATCGCGCACCTGCTATATCTATATCGACGGGCTCAGCTATGGCTATACCTATATATGTCATCGCGATCTCCGTTTTATGCGGACCTTCGTCTGGTGGACCTCCCCCTCGCCGCCAAATCCAGCCGCACTGTCGTTTTTTATGTAATGCTGGGTTTTTGTTTTCCCGTTTGATGGAGAGTTGTTTGGTATCCAAACAAACCCAAACTCGGATGTGTGGAATCGTGGGGTGCGTAGAACACTGCGGTGGCCGCAGAGCACCGCTTCCATTTTTTTCATTTTTCTTTTATTGTTTTTTTTATTCAATTTTTTTTTGTTTAAAAAAATCATTTGATTTCTTTATTATATTCTTGGATTTTTTTCGTTTTTTTCTTTCGTTTTGTCGATTTTTTCTTCCTTTTTTAAAATTTTTTCTTCGTTTTTTTCTTTGATTGTTTTTTTTATTTTATAATTTTCAATTCGTATCATCCGTATCATAAAGCGAAAGTTGGAGTCCCGAGCGCAGGCACCAGTAACACACCATAAGCGCGCCGGCCGTCGAAACGTTGAAGAGGGGGTTTCTCCAAACAAACTCGACGAAGATCCGGAAAAAGCGAAGGGCGCAATAAGATATATAGGTATAGCGATAGCTGAGCCCGTCATCTATAGATATACTGGTAGGCGCACGATTAAAGAAATTACTTTCAAAAATCGATATCTCGAAATCTATGGCGAGTCGCCAAAAATCCTTTGAGGGCATATCTTGTAATATTAAAAGGAAGGTGTATGCCAAATTTCAGGTCGAAATTCGGTTTCCGCTTTTTGGAAGTACACCCGAAAAAATTGTACCAACGTGCGTACGAGTATTACAGAGGCCGGACGTCAAAAAAAAACGCCTCGTCGGTTGCTACATATGCACGCGTATACGCATTGACTTCGTAGCCCGGTGAAAGAAATCCACCCTCGTGTACGCAAAATAAGGCTACAACGACCGTTATCCGTGTACATCCATCAGTCAATGTGTGTGTACTTATTGTAATATAAAGAGAAAAAAAGGAGCAATAACAACACAACGTTGAGAACCGCGAGCATGTCAATAACTGTTTGTTCCCTTCTGTTCAGATTGCCAACGTCTGGTATACGAATCTATTCGGCGGAAAGCTTCTTTCCCTCATTGCTGAACCCTATATGATCGAACGAAAGATGTCCGGGCTCCGAGAGTGAGAGCTGCTGACTGTGCTGATTTCATACTCGTGTATGTTGTGTGTGTGTGTGTGTGTAGAGATGCGAGAATGGTTCACAAATCTAGGGAGAGACGGGTGGAGGCCGCTCTGCACCAGAGAGTGCAAAGCTTCTGAAGCGCGTGCGTTAACGTATGTGTATACATCTTTCGATATGCACGCACACACATATATTAATGTGCATATATATTGCCCAACGGGGGTAGGCCGCATACAGTGTCAAGTACAGGCAAGTGTGCTTCTGTGGGTGATATCCACTGTTGTTTCGCCGTCCCCCTCATCGGCAAATGTGATGCTGATTATTACAACAACAACGTAGAACAAGTCACTTTATACTCGTCTTTTCAATTCTTTTACACGGACACACAAGCGCGCCCGCGCGCATATACACACACGCGCAATGTTTGACTTGCGCCAAGTCTCGTAAACCGAGATTCTACGCACCGGCCTGATCCCAATGCTCACGAGCCGTGATAATAAAGCCACAAGCAGCATGTATTTTAACGTAACTCGTGGTGAAAGCTGCTACCGCTGCGGCTGCTGCTTATCGTGCCGCGATTCATCCCTCTTCGATGGACAGACAACGTCCCGCCTGGAGTACCCAGTAACAAACGTATCACGAATCTCGGCAGGACTGTGATGATCCAACGAGAAAACACGGATTATGGTAAATTTTCCTTTTTTTTCCTTCTGGAGAGGACGTAAATGGTTCCGTGCTGAATGCAATTGATCCGATTTGTGTCAATCGAAACATTGAGTCGGAAACACCTCCGTTGTGCCTATGTGCGTGTGGGTGGTCAGTTTGTTCGATTCACAGATTCCTCGTGATTTGTAATATCCCCGCCCGTTTCATAAAAATCGTTCGACTTGGAGCACAAAATTGTACTTACGATGAAATTCTTATAATTTTTTTTTCAATTGCCGGAGGTAACTGATTAATGTTATGCGATGGATTTGGATTTGAATATTTTTGACAGTGGGCGACGAGATTATCGGTAGGTAAGTAGCGAAACGTCCATCAGCATCTTTTTTGTGCTTTTGACGATAAAGTCTATTTTCTCCAAGAATCGTGATATTTCGAGGGGGAGAGAGAGAGAGAAGGGAAAAAATGACATGTTTAGTCTAAATGGAGAAATAATATTTGCAATGTGACGGATTTTATTTGATAATACAGTATGCATAGCGAACTATATTTTCATTATTTATACGATTTTTCGGATGCAACAACCACAAATCTGATGCCAAGGGAATTTTTTTTTTTTTTTCTTACACATGAATAAGAACGGAGTAATTTTCATTTTAAAGAGCATTAGAATTCTTCAATAACAAATTGAAATTTGAAATAGGAACGTGCATTTTCGGTATGAAAAATGAACAAGACGACTGGAAATTATTCAAACTGATTCAGACAATCGAAAAACGTTTCTCTAAGTAAACGAAATAATTATTCATATAAAGGAACGAAAGGTTTTTTTTAACAGAAAGGTTTTTTTTTCCTTTATATTTTTAAGGTCAATGGTATAGTAAATGAATAAAATTCTGGTTGCGGATAGCAGGGTTTTTTATTTGACGGTAGCCCCAGCTAGGTAATGGTGACAATATGCGAAAAGTTGACCACGAGTTTCGTGACGAAATTTCCACATTATCACACCGGAACGATCGGTGCGAAGAGGCACACGCCTACTTCTCGAAAGAAAATGAATGTGCGGAAAAGTGGAAGCTCAAAAGCGGGGATTTAATCCGGAAAATATGAGTAATTGAGGGGAAACATTATTCGACGGAAAAAACACAGCTATCGCTTGCGCTAGTACCGACAACGGTCAGTGCAACGGATCTAAATCACGTAACGAACGGGATATGTTTTGAAAATGGTAATTGTTTTTCTGTTTGGAATTAGGGTATAGCCGCTTACGATGCGGTGTACGGAGTTGAAGGAGGAAGATTCATCGGGCGTTTGCGGGCGAGCGTTTGGCTCGTGCTCGCGGTGATAACGAGCTCGAGGATTGGTTACGGAGGGACGGTACAAGTAGGTGGCAGTAGAAATTGCGAATTGGCGGAATTGAGGTGTCGCGATGGTCGTTGCATACCTCTCGATTCTTATTGCAACGGGAGGAACGATTGTGGCGATGGTAGCGACGAGCCGGAGCACTGTACACCCTGCAACCGTACGTATCACGGTCGAGAGGGGCGCACGTACAAATTGGATCTTCCACGTCCCGTGGAGGGACGGCTTCCTTTTCTCTGCCACTTGACGTTTACCGCCGGCGGCAATGGCCACGGTGAGTTCGTTCAATTATTATGGGACGCCTTTAGCGTCGGTCGTCTCGATCTAACGGCGAATGAAGAATTTTACACAAGTTGCCCGGAGGGCTCCCTCCAATTGGCCGAACTGGGCAGGCCGTTCACCGGTGGCTCGTGGTGCGGTAGCGGCGACGGACGCGCTTCTTATTACAGCGAAACAAGCACCGTAACCGCATCGATAAGATTGTTTCACGCACCTTTGAATGTACCATTCGAGTTTCGCTTGCGCTATCGTTTCGTCTCGAGGAGCGAAGCCGTGGCGCGTCTCGGCGCGCCGCAACTTCCGATCGAGCGAGGCTCCCCCGTGCCCGGCACCTATTGCTCGAGAAACTTCTACGAATGTCACAAGAAGCAGTGCCGCGTACAGAGCCCCAACTATCCCGGTGAATATCCGAGAAACGCAAGTTGCCTCGTCACCGTCAGACAGAAATTCGTACCGACTTGCAAACACGCGATGATATCGGTCAAGGCTGGGGCTGGTGCTGCCATTGGAACTAGTCAACTATCCCGAGCTTTGTCGTACTTGACTTTCGGATCCGGAGCTTCCACTTCTGCTACGTCTTTGACATCTTCCTCAACGGCGACTTCGGTCTCATCGGCCGCGTCGCCGTCCTTCTCTTCGCACTCGTCGCTTTCCGTGTCGGATATAACGCCCGGTAGGAATACCAGCCGTCTCAGCGTCTGGCAAGACTGTCCCGACGAAAAGGATCGTCTCGTCTTTCGGGATGGCCCTAGAATAGAGGATTCCATATTGCTGGTGTATTGCGGCGGACCGCTGCCCCGTATAACCGCACGCGGACCGGCCATGCTCATTGAATTTCGTAGCTCCCCGCTGGCCATACCGCTGGGTGGTTCGCCGCTCAGGCTGGAACTCGAAGTACCCGTTATCTACGTAGATTCGGATGGACTGGATTACGCGCGCGGTTCCCAAGGCTGCCACTTCTTTGTCAACGACACGTCAAAGAGAAGTGGCATTTTGCGCGCTCCGCAGCACACTCTTCCGCAGGCTTCCGTTTGTACGTGGAACGTGAGAGGCTCCGCCGGCGATCGCGTGTGGCTCTACTTTTCCTCTTACTCCCAGCGCGATTTCACCGACGAGTCCGTCACGAGTCGTACCAATGCTACTTCTAAGCCAAAAGCGAGTAACCGACGCGTCGCCTCGTCGCCCGAGAGCTCGGCTACGGCTTGTTTCGTCAGGATGACCCTCTGGGACGGGCCTTGGAGCACTGGGGTACTTGTCGCGGCACTCTGCGATGACACACCCAAACTCTGCGCGCACGCCGCTCTACGAAATGCAACTCGAACCACCAGGCCTTGCGGCGAGGATGAGAGTTACCTGACCCTCTCGTCGACTTTGACCCTACGTATGGAAGTACCTATGGGTACGGCGCTTCGCACGGTCAACTTTCAGGTAATCATTTCAACTTGTAGTAAATGGAAATCAATGGCGAAAATTCAAAACTTGGCCAGTGGCGAACAATTACATGTTACACCCAAGAGCGTATTGGTTATCGAACGGCGACTGCCTTGTAGAAAAAGCTCTGTAAACATTCATTCGGTATTCATTCCGAAAATGGATAATGAATCCAACTCAATTCAGTATTCGTTCCGAAAATGAATAATAAATCCTACTGGATTCAGTATTCATTTCAAAACGAATACTGGATCCAGTAGGGCTCATTATTCATTTTCGGAACGAATACTGAATTCAACTGGATTGATTATTTATTCTCAGAACACATACTGAATCGAGGTGGATTCATTATCCAACAAAAAATGAACATCCATCTGACGTGTATACGGTATTATATACGGAAAGTAATCGAGTAGGAAATTTTTGTTTGAAAAGTATGCCCATCTCTGATCCTTAGATACATCTTCCAGAGGTGTTATTTTTCGACATTGCGAATCGTCCTAAACGAATTTGATTTGAAATCGCGAAATAAAAATGATTTCGTCGCAATGAAGCAAGTTTCTCTCCTCCGAGGAGAAGGAAATACAAATTACAAGTGGCCCAATATCACTCGAAAAAAATAAAACCGACGAGATTCATTTGAATAAAAGCCTTCCACCATGGGAAATAAGAAAAGAATACATTTCGTCTCCGCGTCGAGTTTCGACGTGGAGTAAAAACCCCGAAAGTGTGTTTCGAAAAAGTTACACTTTGTTTGCCCAAAAGAGATGTCGTAATCTAGTGTGCGTGTTCCATGTTCCCAGGCACGATACGAATTCATCTCAACCGTGCAGGGTGGCGAGTCTTGGGGAGACGGTAATTGTACGAGAATATGGCGAAAGGTGAGAACGGGTCAGATAACGTCACCCCGCGATGTTCGTTTATTCGGGCGTGGTGGAGCGTCGAGGCTCGATTGTACATACAGAATCGAGGCTGACACGGGCGAGAGAATACGTCTGACGATACACAACGTGAGCGTGGGCGAATCGACCAATTGCGCGAGCGATTCCGATCCTCACACTGGGCGTCCCAGATGCGTCCGCGAATTCGCTTCGAGAGAGGCACGCTTGACGTTGTACGAGGTGCCGTGGCGCGACGTGAAACTTCCACGCGCCTGTTTGTGCGACAACTCGTCTTTTCTTCCGTTGAGTTACATTTCTTCGGGTCGCGCACTCGAGATGAATTTCGTCGTTGATCGTCAATCGGCCCACGAAGATTTCGAGACGTTGTTTTTTTATGCGAGTTTCGAGCTCGTAAGAGCACCGGAATGCCCGAGAAAGCAGCGAGTCCGAGGCGAAGGTGGCGAACTGAGATTCGTTGCGCCACCCCTCTCGCGACCGGACATATACTGCGAGGGACTGCCCTGGCTGGTTGAGGCGCGCGACAACAGATCCCTTTTTGTACTGACCTGGGGCTGGTTCATGCCACTTGAACCTTCAACGACCACCTCTCTGATCGCCGGCACCGCTTTAAGCTCTACACCTTCCACACCGAATCAGCAAATGCCCTACGAGAGTACAGATCCAACAACCAAGTGTCCGACGACCAATCGCGTGCTCCTCTACTCCGGTTGGCCGCCCAAATTGCTCAAGGTTGTTTGTCCCGCGGAGCCGGGTGCTCGGGAATTCACCGTTCACGTATTCTCCGAGGAATGGCTCGGTGGCAGCCACGTCACCGATGGCCAATGGCCCGGTCCCCCAAGAGCGCCCGCGTTACTTCTCGACTTCGTAGCCCGCGAGTCCGGCCAAGCTGCCGCCTCGTGGCTCGAAATATCAAAAAGTCGCTCGGCTCTTCATCGACAATTGCGTCTACCCGGCATGGATCGTGGCCTGCTCGCCGACAACGAGACGATCGCCTACGGCGACTGCGTTCACAAATGTCCCGAGCTCGGGGCTTGCATCGCACCGAGTCTCTGGTGTGACGGCAGGGTTCACTGCCCTTCCGGACACGACGAGGCCAATTGTGGCAACGGAGCGCGATTACTTGGACTCTTGCCGCCTGGTCTGTGGCTCGTCGTTGCCGGGGCTGCCGGTATCGTCACCGCTTTTGCCTGCCTCCTCGCCATACTCGTATGCAGGTACACCTTCTTTTCATTTATCCTTTTGCCAGCCTTTTCCATATCAACATTTACCACATACAGTCGAAACTCTGTATTACGAAGATATTTGACCATTTACTTCCGATAGACACCCGACACCTTCGTACAACGACATAATAATATACATTATGCTCTAATTGCTAATTGCTTGTAAACACTGCTCCAATTTAAACCATTCTTTCTTTAAAACATGTCCCTATGTTCATAATACTAAGGATTTTTTTTAAACATTTTGAGCAACGTTATCTCGATACAACGAACTTCCCTAGAGATTCGTTATATCGAAGTACTTTATTATTGATTCCGTTGATGCTACGTATCCATTTTATATTGCAGATCGAAGGCCCACGCGAAACGACTTCTGTACGATGCCACAAAAACGTCGGGCGACCCGAGACGAGCACCTACCGAATCAACACTGTTGGGAATCGCCTCCTGACAAAATCCTCCCGGTTTCGTGGAGTATATTCACGTTGACCGGGAGACTACCGTTTAGCGATAGGTCGTTTTGTGCTGTGCACCGTCCGTCGAATAACAAAAAAAAAGGAAGAGAGCGCGGGGTGGGGGGATGTAATACGCGCCCATAAAATACGTATATACATTCCTGTAGGATTATAGCGAATTAAGAAATTTGTCACTTTGTCTTGAAATGTTTTCCGTGGATATTACAGCCCACGGTTGAAAATAATTTGCTTTACGTTGCATTTTCGACATAACTTATTTTGTTTGTCGTCTCATAATTTTTATCGAGTTTAATTTCGACGAGCATCGGTTATACCTGTAGCCGGAATTTCCTCAATTGCGTTTGATGCGTCTGAAAAGCTTTAAAAAACGAATGGAACTTGGTACAAATACACGTCATTAAATCTCCCGCTCGTGGTTCGTTGTGTGCGTCGTAGTACTCTGTATACACGGGTATAGAATGCCCTTCAGTCATATATTCCGTAACGATGGAAAGTAACAATTAGTAACCAATTCTCCAGACTCGACGGTTCTTAATAATCTTAGCGGAAAAAAGCGGAAATAAAAGAAAAAACGTCACGGATTTGTTCATTGTCATATGCTCCAATGAAGTGACGAGCTGTTAGAACCCAAACATCATAGAGAGTAGCAATGCTCAACTGATCTTTCGAGAGGAAATAAGAAGATTGATCGTTTCGAATCTCTGCACCACTCGCACCTCACAAAAATTATAAATATATAAAATAGTGAAGTGAAATAAAGTTAGAAACATTGTGCAATGAGAAAATTGGACCGAAGCGCGTTCTTTTTTTTTCGTGAAAATGTGATAATGTTTGCATTGTATCATTACAGTATGACTGCATGAAGCTGTCTGAAGTTTTGAATGTAAAGATGAGTTAATCCGTGAACGATTAACATATATGCACACACACGCAATAAAGCAAAAGAAAGAACGAGTCTGCACGAATAGCATTTTAGTCGTATGATAATGTGTGTAATGCGTGCGTTATATTACTGCCCAAATGAAGTGAAAAACTTTGAAAACGCCGCAACCGCTCGTTAAGTAAAATTCAAGATAAATACGAGATAATTGTAATTGACACACACACATGCAGGCTGGCCCACTGAAATCTTTTAACGCAAATATATCCTGAATCATGCATTATTCGGAAAAATGTTTCCGATAACAGTTACACACTGTTCTCGGAATATTGGTACAAGCGAATATATCGTCCAAGTGAAGGGGCGCTGCCGAGATTTAAGGACATGAGTCACACGTCCGGTTGGTAATAATCCTACGGCCAATTTTTCTCCTAGACGGAGCACGTTCAACGGAGAGGTGTTTTTCTTTCTTCTTTATTCCGAAATATCAGCCGTCTTGGAGAACACTGGGAATCTGCAAATCAGCTGTCTCTCTCGCACTCATGGCTGTTCGGTCGGGTTGACACTACGCTATTCAATTCTATTCAATTCTTTCCATATTTTACAATGTTATCTTTTTGTATAAATTTATATACAATTTTGAACCTCGATCATAATTTGTATTATCAAAAAACCTTGATATAAAGGGAATTCTAATTAATCGGGACTTACTGACGCCGCAAATTGCGAAACAACAATAGAGCATAGGACTGTGTAGGGCATTAATACTTTGTTTGGCCAAATATACGTCTAAAGGTCAGAGTAAGGATTCAGAAATATTCAGCGACCTGTTTTCACTGCAATGCTGCATCGAATGTTTATATAAATTTGAATATTCAAATCTCTTTGGTATTCTAACTTATATGAATCCTATCTACTATGTTTTGGTGAACTTGGTTTTGTTTGTTCAAATAGCACTATATAAATTGATTTAGCTAGGTATGTGGTATATTCCGATGATAATCCATTAATCTGTAGTATGCTATGTACTAAGTGTATTCATCATGACTTGTCCACACTCAAATACTCTTTACGCTGTGTTTATAAAGTAAAATTTTACTTCTCTATTAGATGGATTGCCCTTGGTTTTTTTGTGTATTCGATGAAAGTAATTTGTTCTTGTATCACTAATAACAACGCTGGTTTATTTGATGTACGAATGATAATTTTAATTAGATAACAGTTGCTTCAGTAACTTGTTAACGTGCGCTGCGGCATAAGCTTCAGCCGATCAATTATTATATCAATGAAACCCACTACTATTTAAAAGTTTCGTGAAATAGTAAGAAACAATGGAAAAAAAACGAAAAGGTGTTGTTATGAATAAATATAACCCTTATTATTGTTTGATTCCATTTATGCAGCCGAACTGTCGGTATACGGTGTCGTCTTTGTTTATTATTGATTATTGTTTGGTTAATTTACAGCCAAAGTTTTTTTTCTTCAAATGAAGAACGAACATCGACCGAAAGTCCCTTGTTTAACTTGAAAACGAATGTCGGTCGCAAATGCCTGTGAATAAACAATATCGAGGCAACATTTGAGCCTGTAGAGCTATCAATTAGTCGTATTAATTTAGGCTAAAAAAGTTTTACTCATCCGATCAAATTCAGTATAGAAACATTTCTCTAATATTCAGCATAGATACCATCTAAATGATACGGCATACCGACTGATCTTCTGAAGTCAACAAATTGAAGGTCATCGGATTCGTATCAGAATGTGCCATGAAAAGGGGTAAAGCAAACGTTTGGATTGACAAAAGCAAGTTTACATTGAAATATTGAAAACGCCCTCACGCCGACAATATATTCGCGTGCGCATAGTGCATAGTTTGCGAAATATTTTCATGAGAAGATTGAAATGGGATACCTCGTATGTATGCGTACGTACTGCTCGCGCGCACTTGTGAAATGTCTATCGTAAGAAACGATCGGGTGAGATCGTAGCAGTGGACGAAATGGATATAGGTATTGATAAGCTATTACTGCCAAGCTGCGAAGCTGCAAATATTAAGGTATTCATTTTACGGAGGGGCGTATTGTTTGTGGTCGCTTCAGCGGGACTTTTACACATTCTGACACATCATTTTCCTCAATATCAATGCATTTTAAATCGTCTCGAACCGCTCGCCTGATTACAGCGTTGATATACAGATTGGTAAATGCGCGAACGTGAAAATAAACACAACTCTGTTGCGCTACAATTGAGGGGCAGTACCTGAGTAAACGACGAGAACAACGGGTAAACTTCGGGAATTTTTCATCTCAAAACTAATGGTTCGATTGGATCCGGGTGTTTTTTTGTTCGAAAATATGTACATTGAGGTATGTTTAAAAAATTTGTTTTAAATAAAATCGTTGACTGGAAGCGACTAAAGCGCGATTATCTCGAAACATGGTTTTCAAAGTCGGTGCCAGATGCATCTAGAAAACGGCTTATCCGATTTTGTCCAAATTCGGATGCAATATTCTTCGATAGTCTTTCTCGTTCGTCACGTAGGGGTATTTCATTTGATTAAACCATTACTTTTTTATGCAATGTGTATGCAATCCAAAATCGTCGGAAATGGCGGACAAAAAGCGAATGTTAAATTAAAACGGTCGCAATTCTATCAGAAATGAAAATTTCAAAAAAATCCTACGTGGCGAACGAGAAAAACTATCGAAGAATATTGTATCCGAATTTTGACAAAATCGGACAAGCCATTTTCGAGATACGTCTGGCACCGACTTTGAAAACTATGTTTCGAGATAATCGCGTTTGAATCGCTTTCAGTCAACGAATTTATTTTAAAAAATTCCCAAACATACCTCAATGTACATATTTTCCAATAAAAACAAATCCGGATCCCATCGAAACGTTAGTTTTTGAGATAAAAATTCTGAAAGTTTACCTGTTTTTCTCGCCGGTTACTCAGGTACCTCCCCTCATGTACACCAATATTACGTAATTAATGGGGGTAAAATTATATTGAAAAAACCTTTTTCTATTCATACGTAAATACCCCATCCAAAAAAGCCGACTCCCCCTCTGTATTATATTCATATCATGACATTTCTGCCATGAGTATAGGGAAACTGCGGAAAAGCTATACCAACCAAATAATAACAGCCGGTCATCGAGAGAGTTCGCCGCCCCCCAGTCGTGGAACTAGTCTTATTTCGCCGCGAAATGCCGAAGAAAAACATTTCACGACGAAATGTACGGGGGGCGGCGACTGGGATTCGAACCCGGGACCTCCCGGTCCGCTGGTTTAGTGGCGAGCACGCTAACCACTAGACCGTCGCACCGGTTTTCAAAATACTCTATTATTTTTTCGTTATGCTTTTGATAATATTTCAATGGGTTAGTGGATCGATCTCAAATTTAGCATAAAAGCTGACACGAGACAAGCATTTCATTTTCATCACCACGGTAATGATTTTGTAAGACTGCCTCACACGCTTGATACTACCCCGTATATTGATAAAATAAAGTAGCAATAGAGCGTGCGCATTACATATGGACGAGCCGAACATTACAATATGGGTTTCAAGTTTCTGTATTCGGGATTGTAAGATAGACTGCCAAAGGAATATTCAAAACGTCGAAATGTGACGAGTGCCATTGAAATAACACGCGTTTAGATAATGCAATATGGATTGAGAAATAAAAAAGCCATTCGGATAAGACGCGAATATCTATAGAAGAAACGCATACTCAATATTCTATGGATTTAGAGGAATAGAATCGTGTTCGATTGTCAATAATGAGAGCTGCTGAAGTCTCCAAATGATCGAGACCGTAGATTAACTGCTATTGCAGGTACTTTATTAAATCACGGAGGTTCGAGCATACGCGGATCAAAACTAAAGATGTTGTCCCTCACCGCAGTTTCTCTTGTTTATTTTTACTTCAACGAAATGGATTTGACGTTGTCCTATGTGTAATGGCCATGAAAAATGTAATACAGGCGATCGAAGATAAAGTTAAGTTAAGATTGAACATTTTTCTCTTCCGTGTACATTTTCGCAATATCACCATTGTTTACGTTGCAATATTATCAACAATTTGCTTATTACCCACATCTTTCTCACTTGTGTAAAAAAATCGCGTTCTATCAATATTTTTTTACAAATCGAGATAGTAGGTTTACTCGGTAAATTGGAATGATTAAGACAGTTTGTATTCGGTGGATCGTGCGAGTACGCATTCGGTAAATACATTCAAAATACGACATTTCAAAGCTCCGCGTTTATTACCAATTTTCGACTGCATCTTCATTGCTCGATAAATATCTCCGGTGATATTGCTACGAGCTCCACATATTATTTTGTCAAATCAATATTTGGATGATAACAAATAAAGAAAGCTTTAATTCCATTGCGACGTACACATACGTGCGCGCGCGGACGCACATGTATAGTCGCATTTCATTTTTAATTGATGATGCATACGACATATGGAATACGTGGTAGCTGTCATACGTGCACGAATATAATCAGTTTATCAAAGACCTTATCAGGCTGAGATATTTTAGAGTACATAATATGGATAATTCGGTACCAATTTTGCAATCGATTGCACAATGAAAAAAGTAAGAAAAATAGTTTAGTCATTTGAAATTGCTATATGTTCAAACAAATTGGACTCAATGCTACGTCTCACAAGGAGTATCACTTTGGTGTTTGCCTTCGATTTTGTGTAAACTCATACGCTGGAGAATTAGAAACTATTGAATGCGTATTTTCTTTATCGTCTGAACAACTGTTTTGGGTTGCCCCGATGGAAATCCGCTTATTGGAATTCGACAAATAATGTTGAAATCTGTTAAAAAATGTCAGAAACTGTGAAAATGAATAGATTCTAACATAATTTGATGGAATCGTACGTATTTTGATAGATTCTGTCGGAAATAATCTATGAAAATCGGACAGAACCTCACATATTATGTTAACTTTACGGAATGTCATAAAATCACAGAATTCGATACTTTCTGTCATCTTTTTGTCAGAAAATGTCATCTTTTAAAAAAAATTGATAAAATTAATTTTCCATTTTTTGACATATTGTTGCATCGAAAAGAATGACAGAAAATGACAAAAAATGATAGAAAACGATAATTTTTACCATAATTTGTTGTCACATTTTTATTGAATTTTGACAGATTTCAGCTGTCATTAAATCACAGAATTTGATACTTTCTGTCATCATTGTGTCGGAAAATGTCACCTTTTAACAAAAAATGATAAATCAGTTTTCCATTTTTTGACATATTGTTGCATCGAAAAAAATGACAAAAAATGCAAGAAAACAATAATTTTTATCATAATTTGTTGTTACATTTTTCGTGAATTCTGACAGATTTCAGCTGTTAGTGAAAAGGAGCTTTATTGTGAATAAAGTCAGAAATAGCATAAACTACATTTGTATGGAATATTTATTTTATTCAATATTTATTCTAATTGTCGATTGTACATCCCTGTGCTATAGTCGCTATATATATTTTTTCGTCGATGTACATTAAAACACACGGACTTTTTATATCTTTAGGTTCACACACAATCAATTTTTCAGTACATTTACATTCCTGGAGATGGTTTATTTCAACTTGCAAATCGCTCAAGGAGGAATTCTTTTTTATTACTATTTTAAAAAGTAAGACCACAGTTTTCACACCATCGTTGGCTGTTGATCTCAACAGTTGCCAAATATGTGTCACCAAATAAAAGTATTATTGAATATAAAGTCCCAAATTTCTTTCTTTCAGCATTTCCATTAAAATTTCGAAAACTATATGTAAATTCCATCAAATATTGACGAATTCTGACAATTTATTATCAGAATCGATAATTAAATGTCAAAATTCATCAGAATATATCATATATTTATAATGCAAAATGTCAAAAGTTAACAAGTTCGGTCATTATATGACAAAAAATAAAAAAGAATGATATAATTTGACTGGTTCGGTCATAATATTTCACGAATGTTAAAGAATTCCATTTCATTCCATAAAAAAATGACATTTAATGACGAAAATCTCACAAAAAATAAGAAAGAATGATATAATTTGACATATTCGGTCATAATATTTTATAAATGTTGAAGAATTCCATTATATTCCATAAAAAAATGACATTTAATGACGAAAATGTCACAAAAAATAAGAAAGAATGATATAATTCGACAGATTCGGTCATAATATTTCATGAATGTTGAAGAATTCCATTTTATTCCATCAAAAAATGACATTAAATGACGAAAATCTCACATAAAATGGAAAACTCTTATGACATTATATGACATATTATGTAAGATTCTGACAGAAATTACTGAATTATAACATTACTTTTCTGATAAAATATGACAGATTCTGTAAAGCATGTTCCAATTTCCGGTCAGAAATCATGAACTTCTCACAGAAAATGTCAAATCTCGAAATAATATGACAGATTCTGTCGTATAAATGACATATTCTGACATTATTTCTCATTGTAAGTTGACGGAGTATTATCAAATCTGACATTTTTTGTTAAAATCTGACGAATTCCAATAAGCGGATTTCCATCAGGGTGTTTGTGGAGCTTAGCGTGAAGCACGTAAAGCGCTGATTTTACTGATTTTGCAACGGTTAATTGCTTTCACCCGAACTGCTTTTGCATTAAAATCAACGTATTTTTGCCGGTTAGGCTTCATTTACCGCCCTAAGGGGATAGGGATGTTTTACCCTAATCCACACCCCTTAATCCTTACACGCAGTTGTTTTTTTTCTGTTTTTAAAAGGTGTCTACTGATTCGGACCCGTGCAGAAATTTTGGCAGGGATACAGCTGGATTTTGACTTGTATCCCGGGCTCCCAGTCGGGATCTAGTCCGATATCGGATCAGATTCGAAGACTAAATGTAAGATCCGTAAACTGGATTCCATTAGGGATCCAGAACCGGATCCTTTAATGACTCTAAATAGATTCCCCATGGAATCATTGAGGAATCTGGAAAGGATCACGGGTGAATACAGGCTGAAATAAAATGTCAAAAATGGAATTATGACATGTTAAATTTATTATAAAAATAAATAACATTTATAAAGTTTTGGTGCATTAAACTATCAGTAAAAAAACATTTGTCCAAAGATTCAAATGGCAGATCGCGCTCATCGCGAGATTTTGATGTGAATTAAAAAAAATTCACATCAAAATCTGTGAATGCAAATGTATTGACAAGAAATTATAAATACAAAAAAATTCACAAAATTAGTTGTGAATTTTTTCGTATTTAAGACAAATTAAAATCAAATTCAAAATGATTCGATTAAAATTTGCGCCAAAAGTGAGTTCGTACGTATTTTGAGAGAAAACATTGCCTCGAGGCAAAGACATTTTTGCACATAACTTTTTGTGCGAACATTTCTTTGTCTCAACACAATGTTTTCTCTCAAAATACGTTTACACTTGTGGTGTAAATTTTAATATAACTGTCGTGAATTCGATTTTTATTTTCTTCAACTTGAGGAAATTCACAACTCATTTTGTGATTTTTTTCATATTTATAATGTAATATTTGAAACTCACAACTTTTTTTGCAAAAATTTCTTTGCCTCGACGAAATGTTTTCTCTCGAAATACGTAAGAACTCACGGTTGGTGTAAATTTTAATCTAATCATTGTGAATTTGATTTTAATTTGTCTTAAATACATGTTTATACCCACCGACATGTCGATAAACAGAGACTTATTCCCCAAAACTGGTATCCCGGTTAGAATCCAACTTGCATCAGTATCGGAATATGTACGACGACGATGGCATAATTTTGAAAATTTTGGCATCACGTGTATTTTCGGTATTACTATGTAATTCCTATCTATAGATAGGAATTTTATAGATAGGAATCTATAGACAGAAATTCCTATCTATAGATAGGAATTCCATAGTAATACAGAAAATACACGTGACGCCAACATTTTCAAAACGATGCCATCGTCGTCGTACATAAGCCGATACTGATGCAAGTTGGATTCTAACCGGGATACCGGTGTTGGGGAATCCATGACAAATCCTGATCGGGATTTGATCGGACATAGGGTATCCCGGTCAAAATTTCTGCATGGCGAGCGTCTCAGATTTTATTTCAGGAAATAATCGATACTTAGAGTTCGAGCCGTTTTTCAAACGGCTGCAAAATTTCTATCGCGATCTAATGTGTTACCACATATAGTAACATATACTGCGAAGTATTCTTTAAAAAAATGCAGATACTATACGTAAATAAATAATAAAGGAAAAGTGAATAAATGATACAATTTTGTTATCTCGATCTCCTACATGTACCAACTAGCAAGAATTATAGAGTCGATTCGAACCATACTTTATTTCCGTTACGACTGTCAACTTGTATCCTATGGGTATAAAAATAAATACAAATAGCGTCTTGGACAAAACAAACCGTCAATAGTTGAGGCGCTGTTTTTGATTTCGGGAAAAAAAAAAGAATGCTCCAGGTGAGGCTCGAACTCACAACCCCGGCATTGCTCACGAGAACTGTCTTATAAGTACCGTGCGCTAACCAATTGCGCCACTGGAGCCGTACGAGACAAGCCCGTAAAATCGCACATAGACAAAATAATGGTGTTCTCTCTCATACTAATTACAATTTTTCTTTATTCTCTCAATACGACTTTTTTACCTGTCGATTTTACAAGACACTGTTATTACACATAGTTTATTTGATATTCGTATTGGTGAAAAAAATGATTCCTATTACAAAAAATGCACAATCTTGATATTTGTTTGGCGTCGCTTAGTGTGGTCGAAGGATATAAAAACAGATAAAAATACATCTTACCTTGCGATTATAAAAGAGCTATGATACTAGAAACATTAGAAAATGAAACAATGAATGATAAAACACGAAAAGTATAAACGCGATCATTGATCATAAAGTTTTAACCAAGCAGAACATATGGCAATTAAATATGGAATTTATCGGCTTTATAACATATTTTTAGTGAATAGTTATAAAACTTTGCAAGTATTTGTCCTTTGATAAAATCTGACAAGCTCATGTACAGATAAACTTCCAAGTGCGCTTGAATTGTGCGGACAAGAATACCCCTTGATCTTGTCATACGACAGCTATTTACGTGCCGATCCCTTGAAATATTGCAGGTTTGCGCCATCTGTCAGAGTCGATGAGAAGTCTCTAAAAAATGGACCTCAATCGTACGTCTGACAGAGGTGTCCTATAATCGTCGTGTATTATTGTTGTGCTTACTCTGCCACATCAATGAATTTCTTTCTATTCGCGATGCTAATTACTCCATTTTATACAAGCGGATGCTCAATGCGTACTTGAATGAGTGGTTTGGAACTTGTTGAAGAATATCAACCGATAATGTTCCTTCGTCCTACAAACACAAGGTACATAACCTAGTAGTAAATAAAAGCTACCCGTCTATGAAGAATGCATCGGGAAATGTAATTATTTAAAGGAATCTCGAGGCTGCTTCAATTGTGTCATTGAGAGCGTAAAATCCCGTAAAAACCATTTTGTTGAACTACCAACAGTCAAAACAAAAGTAGGTCGTTATTGAAGCGTTAAAAAAACTGTCAACCTTATAGAAGCAAATCAAGCAAACTTTAATGACTGCGGTATAATGAAATACTTGGGCGGTTTTAATATTTTACTCGGCAATACCGTTGCTACAGAGAGATGTGTTGAAAGACTAATCGAAAAATCAAGACAAGCCATAGTATTGCTTCGATAATATGACATTGCAACATTCATATTTTTGTTTGACATTTTTACAGATGTGAAACGAAATGAGCTGGTTCGACACATCGGGTATCGCCAATTTGGCAAAATCTGCTCTGAAAGAAGCGCAAAAGACAATTGACAAAGCGCTGGATATCAAGGAGGAAGAGGCAAGATCCAGTCAGACTGAAAAAGATGAGCAATTGAACAATTTCTTTGCAACATGGGGCATAAAAAGCATAGAAGGAGAGAGCGAGAGTGCGGGAACATCTACTTCGATAAGCACCAAGGAACAAGAGATACGCGGTATATGGGGTAGTTTCACAGGATCCTTCTTCGACAATCCGACACCTGCCGAGCCTGGATCTCGCACCATCCATGGCTCAGCGGAATTATTCAACGACAAAAGTAGTCGTCGTAGCTTGCCGACTACCGGCGATATTGTGGGAGAGGCCGACGGAGACCTAACGATGCCAACTCCCCTTCAAAGCGAAGATGTCCCTCTGAGCCCCCGACAAACACAATCGTGCGGTATGAGCTCTGTTGGAAAAGAAAGATGGAATCACAGCGGCGATAAGAGAGTGAAAGCGAAAGACGAAAAAAGGCGTTACAGCGCCAGTGAAATAGAGGGTAAAGAGGACAAGAAGCTTCCGAGAGATCCATTCTCACCGGTTGTTCACTCCGCGGATGATCATGAACCGCTGCACGATTCGAGAATTCGTCTGTGGATCAATCGCCCCTCTACCGTGTCATCGGAGAGCGACAAAAAGAGCTCCGAGAGCGTTGAGATTCTCGATTCTCTATCCGACACAAATACTAATTGTACAACAACGCCAGAATCCGAAATTACGTCGCCAAGTATATCCACAAATCCGACACATCACGATACAAAAAGAAATTCTGACTCGGTTGAGATATTGTCCGACAGTTTGGTTACATCGCCAAGTTCGGTCGAAGTAATTGCCGACTCGAAGAGTGATTATGACGATAGTCCGGTGTTTCTATCGAGCATCGATTTCACGGATAATTCAACGGAACTTGTGGTTCGCTGTACAGCGGGTGATTCCTCGTGCAACGTTTCACGGTACGTATCACCCGTCGGCGAGGAATCGAGAAAGCCTTGCGTACCCACGGTAATTGGGCGCTCTGAGCACGACAGCAGTGTAGCCACGAGTAATGCGTCGGCGATGAAAACTCTTATAAGGGGTGAAATTGAAAAAGGCACAGCGGACAGCGCGCCTATTGCACCTGACGTCGATGAGCTCGACGAAGTCAGCCTGGCCGACGATTCTTATACGTCAGCGTCGGAAACTACAGTTATGACCATTATGGAAGCAACTATGCAACTAATCGAGGCAACGGGCAAGTCACGACAGGACTTTGGTGACAAGAGAGAGCCCGATTGTTGCTCGGACAGCGCTACAGGTACAAATCAAGTATCGAACACGAGTCACGATTTGTCAAAGGAAAAGCAAAGTTTGCATTTGCCAGTTGACCCTATAACGACCCAACTGATATACAAGGGAGAGCCAATTGGCGAAACAACAAGTGCATTTAACGCGAACGAATTGACCTGTCAGTCGCTGGAAGTTAACGCCAGCGTCGAGCCAATCAGGAATAAATCGCAAGTGGAACATTCTACAGATTGTCCGGAGCAATATCTGTTACTCACGGATTCGAGCTGCGAAGGTACGCTCATTGAGAGCAGTTCCGAAGACAATGCCACGGCGAAAACGAACAACGCTAAAATCACTAATGCAACGTTGACCACCAGCTCTTACGTTCAGAATATGCTCGCGGATGCTATGGTCGAAAAAGAAGAAATTCAGTTGGATTCCGAGCGTCATCGAATCGATGTACCCGCGCGAGAAAATTCACCCATATCTTCCGAGAGGTGAGCCAATATTAGCGCAAAGTAGGCTTTAGTTAAGGGCACGTACAAGGTCAACCTCACAGATTTTCCAACCCAAATATCTCATAGATGGTTGCATTTTTTCGGAAAAACAAAGCTCTGGAGAATTCCCTGACGCAGAGCTTGATGATTTCCTTTTGCCCTAAATATTATTCATCTCTGAGAAATGTCTGTTCGAAAATTTCAGCTATCTCTCTCGCACTCATATGTCACGTGGTAGATCTTCTACTTCGTCTTAAACCTGTGACGCCAAAAGTTTTCATAATTCGATCACTGTTGCTACATTGTTGGAAGTCAGCAATTCCATCAAGGCTACATTTTTACACCCTGCTCTTAAATTTGAACTAAGTAATATCCGAATGATTACTTATTGGCTAAGTATTTTTTATTTTTTGCGTCTTTTCACAGCCGCTCCGATTTAGTGAAAATTGGGTCGGACCAGACAAGTGGCCAAACGAGCGGCGACGAGCTCGAGACTACAACATCGAGCGACATTGAAATAATATCCAGGTATAAGTGGAATAAGAATCTCGTGAAAAAAATAAATTCAAAAACGTTCAGTCGATTGTAAACGATTTTACGAAATATCTCTGAATCCATTAAAAATGTATTTATTTCGACGTGCTGATTGGGATCACGCTTCATGTTGTGTCTCATTTTCGCACGACAGTCCAAACGGTGATTCGAGCTCTACGCAATCGTGTCAAAGTCCGGCGAATTTAAATTTGACAAAAGGTACGGAACTGCTGCATCGAACGCTAAAGACACGTGGGCACTCTCGAGAGCTTAGCGAAATAAGCGTCGGCTCGGACGAGGCGAATTTTGAGGTCGAAAAACTTCTTAGGCGAACGCAAGAAATGACCGAGATCCTTCAAGTCCGTGAATCCAAACTGATAGACGTTAGTCGCATGAATATGGAGTTGCACGAGCAAAATATGCATTTAAAAAAGTAAGCGTTTTTACTTGCGCTCTGGAATATCTGTCGCCATTTGTTGCTTTCTTGAAGAAAGCCGTCACGATGAAGGAAAACGATACGCGCGGAAATGTTTTTCACGTGCGAACGTGTTTGAGGGTTTTCTTTTTCTCTCGATTCTCAGACAATTGGATTCCATCGAGATGCGCCCCGAGCACAATCAAGAATTGAATCGCGTAACGGAAGATTATACGAAGCGTTTATCCGCACTGGAAAATAAATTTCAACAAACTATCGCAGAACGCGACAGTCTGAGAGAGCAAGTGGATTCATTGAAACACGAAGCTTCGGCGAGGTTGTCGTCCCGCGAATTACTCTCGATAACTGCGGAAAAGGATAGCATTATCAGGGAGTTGCGAGAGGAGGGCGAGAAGTTGAGTAAACAGCAATTGCAGCACAGCAACATAATTAAAAAATTGCGCGCCAAAGAAAAGGAGAACGAAACTCTGCTCAAGACTCAAAAGTAAAACATGTGAAAATGGCTTCTTACAACGAATTTTATGCTCCTCCGTGAATTCATTTCGGCATACTTATTTTGTTTTTGTCTCATAGGGAACAATTGGACGAGCAAATCGCGGAACTTGAGCGATTGAAGCGTTCGTTGTATGCCAAGGAAGAAATTGAACGTGCTCAGATCGAAGCGGTTCACGCGCTCACTGCACGAGTAAAAAAGCAGGAATCCGAAATTCTGAATTTACAAGAAAAATTGGACAATTCTTTGCATAAGATGGACGCTTACAAAACCACCCACGAGGCGATTAAAGTGTAAATGCTTCCAGTTTTACGTTTTGCGTTTCACAATAAGACAAAAATTCACTGTTCCGTTTGTTTGGCTTATCGATTAACGCATTTGACCCGTTCGCCCATTATTGTCAAAGTCATCCATTGATGCATGATTTTTATTTCCCAGGGATAGCGTCGATGTTAAAATGAAACTGGCCATCGCGGAAGAAGAGTTGAAAAAAGCTACGGAAAATGCTGAAGAATCATGCCAGCTCGCAGCTCAGGTCGAAGATCTCAGACTCAAATTGCGGCAATCCGAAGAAACGCACGTCAAGTACGTACTTGAGCAAAGAAAAAATACCGATAGTCCGCTACTCTATGAACTACGTCACGTCATTAAGTAGGGAGAAAAATCGTGCAGTTCTTTTCTCGTCGTATCTACATTTATGGTGATGTCGTTTCTCAGAAACGTTGAGAGCCTGAAACGGGATAACAACCAATTGCTGAAACGTCTGGAGATTTCCGAGGCACGAAATGAGGAACTTTCGGAATCCGTGTCTCTCGCCACTAAGCCATTATTGCGACAACTCGAGCAACTGCAATCGAGTTTCGCCGTAAAAATGAGCAATTTTTCGAAACAGGAGAAACTGGCGGCTGATACAATCGACGAGTTGCAGTCGAAGCTAGAGGCTCTCCTCACATCGGATCGTTCGTTGGCCGAAGAAAATATAAGTTTGAAAAAGAAATTGTCCTTCTTGGAAGCGCAGATGAAACGAAAGGACAATGAGAAGACTCAAGCGGATGAAACACTGCAGAAATTTCGATTGCAGTATGAGCAACTAGAGGAAAAACATGCTCGGTTGGTAATTTAATCACAGTTTTTACCCTTCGTGTTCCAAGTATAAAATGTACGCTTCAATGTTGATGTTTCAACCCTTTCCGCCGATTACTCTTTTTTTTTCTATAGATCTATTGATCATTCATATATCTTCCGAATCAGTCAAATCATACAAATACGCTAGTTGTAAATATTGCCGTGCTCAAGGTGTGAGAACGCTTTAAGGGATCATTGCTAAATAATGGTAATTTATTTCGTTCGTCTCTCGAAAAATCTAGCGATCGTAAGACGATAGAACAAGTCGAAAAATCTTACGAGGACCAACTAACGGAACTGAAGCGCGAGATTCAATCGCTGAGTCACAAACTGGCCGTGGAAAAAGCTGCGACGAGTGCGGAGAGGAGAAAAAATGATGCAATTTTGGAACAACAACAGAGCACCGATCAAGAGTCACGTTTGAGTCCGACATTGAGCATCGGACGAGACTCGATTGGCAGCACGAGTAGCGTATGGCCTACTGTAAGCTCTTCCGTAGTAATAATAACACCTTCAATTATAAAAAACTGGCTTGGTCGATCCGATCGTGCCACCCAGTACTGAGACCGAGGAAAAAAAAAATTGTTCACGTTTGTTCGAAGATAAAACTGTACGATGAAAATTCATCTCGTGTAAAAAGATCGCGATCGTGAAGAAGAAATCTCCCGGTTCAATGTTTTGCTTACTTCGGTTTAATCGATTCGTCTTTTTTTTGTTTGGTAGTTCAACGAGTCTTTATTCGAGAGTGGCTCCGGTCGTTTTCCGAGTGTTTACGATAGTCTACGGGCCGGTGGCAACAGTACTTCGATGATTGAGAATTTGCAAGCCCAAGTCAAACAACGAGACGGTTCGCAAAAAAAAAATACCTTTTTAGTAATTCCATTAGGGATCATAGTTGTTAAGTTTCAAGCCAGATCAAATTCTACATATTTTTTATGTTCCATGCGAATTTCAGGTGAGATCCAACAGCTCCAGTGGGAAATCTCGAGACGTAATAACGAGCGGGATATATTAAATATGGAATTGTCATCGCTGACTTTCAAGATCGAAGAATTGACGGGCAAAGTGTCCGAGGTAGAGGCACTAAATGAGAGTCTGAATGAGATACAAACGAGGTATGACGCTTTGCTGCAAATGTACGGCGAGAAGATTGAGGAGACCCAGGAACTTCGATTAGACTTGGAAGACGTTAAGGAGATGTACAAAACCCAAATCGATCAACTTCTTGAACGAAACACAGCCGTAAATAATTGAAAATAGAAGATGTTTCGAAATTGTCGGAGTAAAATTGCACATAATTTCAGGAGATATCGACGCATGGGTCTAGAATGATTCACAAAATCAGTACGTGAACCGTTTACGTATATATTTTTCGCATTTGAAGAGATATACAGGGTGCCCCATTTTGAAAAAGTATTAAAATAAATCGAAAAGATTAGGTGGGGAAAAAAGTGGTCCGTACAAATGTTTTATGGTTTCGAGGAGGGCATCCGATAGTGATACAAAATATTTTTTTGCCAATACGTTTAGAAGATAACGCGGTTACTTTCCATTTTTTCATAGAAACATAGTTGATTTTGAGACGAACTCGGCGTAAGAAAACAAAAAGAACGTTATGGTGGTTTAGTTTTTGGAAATAGGCCACGCTACATACATTGCATTAGCGAATGTCGAATGTTGTATTCGACTTTGTGTCGAGCAATATGATCAGGTATGGCTGTTAAGTAGCAGTGTAGCATTTTGTAAATAGCGCATGTATACGAATGAAAAAAATTCTACACTTACGCAAACCGAAAATGTGCCATCGCAATCCTACTGCCTGCATTAGCATTACCCAGAGTGTGTGTACACACGGATAGAAGCGCTGAGCCCTAGGTTCCCAATTTCTGCGGTATTCTGTGACCACAAACCGCTTTCCCACCATGTACCTCATAGCAATTATTCTAAATTGCTACCATTTTCCTCGATACAGGGTCGAATATGTCTTTCAAAATTTATCTCTGTATTGCGCAGAGTGTGTGCAATAATTATTCGGCAGGCAATCTCAATGCGGTTCATCATGTCGAGTATCGTTGTTGGTCGTTCACGGTAGACGACATCTTTGGAGAGCCTCGAAGAGATTCTCGAATGTTCCATTAAAGTGCTTCCTCGTGTGATGGTAAAACCACATGCAGAGGCCGCGGCAGCTCATTTTTGGAAAAACTCCAAATACCGCTGACTATTGCCGGATCCTATGGGGAAAAAGGCTCAATCCGTTGGATTCGTATTTAAAAAAAAAACAGCTATTTTTTCTAAAAAATAAAATCCATGCCTATCCATTTAAAAACCGGAAAGTAACGACAGTATCTCGTAAACATGTTAACAAAAAAAACATTTTGTATTACCATCGGATGTCCCCCTCACGACCATCAAACTTTTGGAGGAAATACTTTTTTGGACGATCACATTTATTCGATTTTTTTTTCAATCGGACACCCTGTATTTACCAATTTGTCTCTTTTTCGAACTTTTACTTCGTTAACTATTTTATAGATGTGACCTACAATATTTTTACATAGCGAAGAACACTTTTATAAAATGACCGATGCTATATGCGTTGTGAAAAAAAAAGAGAAACCCTTCTACAAAGTAACGAATGGTTTCCGCTATGTAAATCATGTGCGTGAACATCATGCAGTGACGATTTTAAAGCAAGGATTGCGGCTTGTAAAAAGTTAATAAAAGCACGCATTTAATGGCGTTAGTCTATAAAAGATGTCACTGAATTGATAGACCTTCGTTCTATAGTAGATCTTGTCTTGACTTCGTAAGATCGTTTATGAAATATGTAAATATTCTTGTATTATATTATTGTATAATATACTTCTGCTACGCCAGGAAGAATTATTGCGGTGTCTGAATGGCCAGAATAGCGATAACTTCATAGGACCAGAGAAATGAAAGATTCATAAATGTCTAAGAGTTGGGTGTTAAAACGAATCTTGAAAAATAAAATCTTTATTAATTGAAAAATGGTTAAACGCTTCAGTCACTTTTTTTGTCAACTTGTTCTTTATTATATTTCATCAGATTTTTTTTTGTTTTGACAATATTATAACTATATTATTATTTAAACGTTGAACCGAAAGTGGAGAAAAATAAAAGAGTACGCAAGGTGTGCGGGGGGCGTTGCATATCTGGTTTGGTAAAACGCGACATTTACTATAAACATAAATGTTCCATTTTTTCGTGTTGTTTATCGCCTCTGAGACAGGATCTTTTGTTGTTATTTCTTCTTCAGTGAATCCATCTTCGATATTTCGAGGGTGAAAAAATGGGGGGGTGAAAGAAACGGCCGAATCAAACTTACTTCTACCATTAACCGATTAACCGTGACTTGTAATTATGCGTTATATGTTCTTTCGGAATCTCAAAATTGATGTCTCAAGTATATTCTTTTTTTTAACTGCCCAACCCAATATAATCTACGGGAATTGAGTACTATTACGGTACAAGTCCTCGATGAGGTTGGTGGTCCATAGATATGCAAAGATAAAAGCCGATTGCAAAACAAGGAAAAAAATGTGATGCTTCTTGAAGATTTTACGATACTCGGATGAGCGGTCAAAAGCTTCATATCGCTGATCTTTAACGCCGAATTTCGCACAAAAACACAACAAATATAATCGTCATGAGATTGTCAATTAGTTGTGAAAAATGTTCATGTTTGATACACGCGATTAAGTGTCTAGCTTTTCACGTTTCTTCGACTTTTTAAAAGAATAAAAACGTTTAGGGGTGGATCCATTTTATATCATTGCATCTTTCAGGTTTTTAAGATTGCACGTCAAAGCTGCTTGCATTACAATCGACTATTCGAGGAGAGGTTTTTTTCTCTTACGCCCCTTTACCCTCCTCCTTTTCGGCGCTCCATTCGATCGTCGAAACAACTCTCGTAGCCGAAAAATCGAAGCGCTTCATGGATCGTTGCCATTCTACCTCGAAGATCATATTCGACAGTAATGCGGATCTTCGTCCGTAATGATCAAATTTTCATCTTCTTCGTAAATGCGTCGAACGCAACGCATGTTCCCACGTTCCGCAACTAAACATCTTGTAGTGATTTGATGCTTATTCCAAAAGGAGGAACGCCGGTGTTGAACATCTTTCTTGTGTAGCTATGAAGTAAGCCATTCGGGATCATATGCCATCATTTTATGCGGTATGAAATTCTTCCACTTTCTCCCTGTCCTGTTTGGCTCCGTCTCTTTCTCTTCCTCTTTTCCGCCCTTCTCCAGCCTATATATTTGGGAAAAATGTCGGTCATTTGTGATAATCATAAAACCATTTACGAGATGTAGAGTACTCGGATTTATGAAGCACTCGCCGTGGCGAGATTCTTTCTGCGGAAAGAAACGGTGTGGTGGTTTTTTATTTTTTATTTTATTTAGCCCCACGGCTGCCGGCGTGCATCGTCGTATTTGTTTGTCCTCTGTGTTTTCTTTCCCTCTATGTTGGCTCGTACCAAGGTGATAAGCATCGGCTATTCACACCTTGCCCACCACACTTGGGTTGTTCCGGGCGTTGAGGCCACTGACGACGGCGGCGACGAACGGGCCCAGCGAGCTTTTTGTTCCTTGTTCCTCGTTTCGTTTTTCCTTTCGTTTGTTTTTTTCTTTTATATTTGTTTCCTTTGTGGTACCGAATTCGTGGTACCCTTTGTGAGACGAGAATCGAACCAACGACGCGCGACTGCGTCGGCGTTCTTGGACGTTCAGACCCACGGTGTCCAGCCCTCGTACAGAAGGGCAAGATTGTCAAAACTTTGCGCCTCACGGATGACGTATTCCACTTGCTCCGCTGGCGTGTACTTCCGCAACGGATTTGGATCGTAGCCCTTGAGCTTTTCTCTCACTCGGCGCCAGACGTTCAGCGCGTACACGTTTCTCTCTTGCACCGCTAAAACAGCATAAAAACAAATGCAAATAAACACAGTATTCATTACATTCGAAATGAGATGAATTTTGTTTTGTTTTCTTTTCCGTTTATTTGCATAAAAGGCAGCCAATTCCGCACCGGACGACGTATTAAAGTAGGGTTTTGTAAATGAAGCTTCATTTTTTTTACATGGAGCGTTCTTCGGCTATTGTCGATGGCAATTAGAAGCCTCTCCTATTAAAAACAAAACGCTCTTTTTATTCATGCCCAAAAAGAATTATTCTACTGTAACCCAATAATTGAATATGGTAGTACCCAATAACGCTATTTGTACCAAGTATTTTAGATTTAGTATTTAGCTGTATCAATCGGACGAATGGACTACAACATTATAAGCACTTCCGGTGAGTACGGAAGCCTACAAAATAAGAAGTTTAATTAAGACATCCGTATGATTATGAATAAGCACGCGAAAATACCTTTGCCTGTGGTGGGGTCTCTGACCAATGGAATTCCATTCCGGGGACTGAGACACACAGTTGTATCTTGTCTGACTAACTTTTTGCCTTTGTCCTTCAAGATGTTCGCCGTCTTGACTTTTCGTCGTGCCTTCGTGGGTGGATCATTGGCGAATTCCAACAGACGATCATAGAGCGTCGTCACGTTGCTCGTCACATTGTCCAGCTGTTCCTTCACTTCGAGGACTCTTCTGGGATCTAGATTGTCCGATTCGAGTTCTTTCACAACGGCCGAGATGACTTCGGTGAAGGAGCGATAATCCGTCAAAAATTCGTCCAGTCCTGTGATATTTTCCTTTTTCAGCATCGTTCTCAGCAACACTCGTACATCCGTCATGAGCCAATGATGCTCCATGATGATACATTGTAATTCACTGACGCGCTCGCGCAACGAGTCCTCGGTCGTAGCCTGCGCGGACTGTTTTTCCTGTAGTAACTTGTTCGTTTCCACTATGGCATCCGATATTACAATTTCGCTGCGTCTAAGCCAATTTCCATCTACGTTGTTCTCCAGTTGGAGCAACTCGACGAGGCTTTCCTCGATCAGGGTAACGCTCGTTGTCAGATTCGCGCGCAGGATGCAACTCTCCTCCCACTGTTTAGTCAATTTGAGAAAATGCGCATCGTTGCTCAAGCTCTCGGATGTCCTTGTGCGCAATGCCTCGTAGTGCAGTATGGAGTTGCACGTGTTGATGACGATCGCAGCCAGATTGTTCTGATGCGTTAATTTCTCGCAGGATGCAAGCACGGCGTTGTCGAAAGCGGCCATTACTTCGCCAAGCGCGGGATTCGCACCAGCAGCCCATTTCAATCGTTGATCAACGCTTGCCACGAGATTCTGTTGTTTCTCTCGAGCTTCGGATACTCGGGTCTGTAGACCTGAAAGTGCCGCAGCCGTCTTGCGCAGCTCGAGCATAAACGTGGAACGATCTGAAAGTTAAAAGCCGAATGAAACCGCTTTGAAAACCACTCGCTATCAATTTTAAAAACGTTCCTCTTCTATCTTCTCGAATAGCCTCTGCGATAATGAAAGGTGATCGACCGGTTTTCTGGACCAGTGGTTAGCGTACTAGTCTCTAAGCTAGAAAATCGGGAGGTGGCAGGTTTGAATGCCCGCTTCGAAGCTTTGGTCGAAAATAAAATATGGGTGTTTCATAGCTCCAGATAAAAACATAAATAACACCGGTTAGTGTGCGTGTGGGTGAAACATTATATGGCTATGGTCCATGTTTGCATTTTCTACAAAAACGCGACGTAGCTCTGAAGCCGAGAAGCGAATTGAGCTGACCGACTGTCACCAACATCATCAATATAAGGTACCGCCAACGTAAATAATTGTCCAGAGTGGTTCGGAAGTCCACTATTGGAGGAACAAAAGTAGAATTCGACGTTAATAAGAGTTAATAGTAGCCAATGCGGCGTTGAAAACATAATCATGATAATAATGCGATTACTGTTGTTGTATTATGAATTGCATATGCATGAATTTTATCTTGAAAACAGGCCTCAAGATTTTTTGATAAAAAGCGGCGACTGTACCGTTTTCGAGTGTGAGGGAGCATCCAAGTCATCTCTATTGTGGGTATACTTATATGAAGGGTTAAATAACCAGACTGATCACTACGAATTATTAATCTATCAATGGTAAAAATAATTTGTCCCTGATCCATGTTAAATTTCGTTATCTCGATGATTTTTATTTAGAAATAGAAAGCGGGATATAAAGTTGTCAATGGCTCTTTGGGCATCGGTCATTCTCCCGGATACTAACAAAAATAAGAGTACCGATGATAAAAACTCACTGAGTGGATTCATTGGGTTTAGATTCGATCTGATCATCAAGCTGTCCTCGTGTAGCCAATTGTGAGCGGTCAATTGTAGCTGTAATCGCTGCAAGGTGGCTGTCGCGACTTCGACTTCCTGTTGCATGAACCTGGCGGTTTGTTTCCTCCGCCAAGTACCCTCGAGCGCGCTGCTCAGAGCGCTCGCTTGTCCCAACACCGATCCCGAGAAGAGACCATCCTTCAAACACGTATCGACCATTTTACGGCACAATTCTTCGATCGATACTTTACTCTCGGCACCGATGTCCCTCTGTTCGATTTCCGTATTCACGTTGAGACCCATGCGTTGCAGCAAAGAGCAAATAGAAATAGCCAGCGTCTGGGAAGTGATACCAAGGAGCTGTCTCGAAACGTAGTCAGCTGTGAACGTCCTAACGGGTTTATTCAGTCTCTCGTCGTCGTAAACATTGGCGAGGCCACCTTTGTACGCCGTCGCTATGTCGCGACACATGGCGAAAGATTCTTGTATGGTTTGCAGCCTCTTGATGAGAAACATGTCGTCGAGTATCCGTCTCGCCGATTCATTCAGTACCGTGGCCGCCATCTCTTTCGCCTCCCTAATCTGATCAATTTTGTTCCAACCGGGGGGAATTTCTAGGCTACCGAGCATCGCGACGAGAGCGTTGCCTTCCATTTGAAGTTTCTCGAAGAGGCCGTTGAATCCCATAAGTAGCATTTGTCCGGGTGTAAGTGTTTCGTCGAGATTGAGTTCTTGTGTGTCGGCCTGCTGCGACAGCAGACCTTCGAATCTTAATCTGACGCGATCGACGATCGTTTGAACGATTGCGTGCGGACTCTCCATATCCATGAGTATAAATCTGAGATGCATCTCAAGTTGCGCCACTATATCGGCCAGTGGTAGTCCAGTGAAGACTATTATCTCGTCGAGCTCGTTGACCATTCGTATTACGCTTGCTTCTTCGGTCACGATCGTCTTCAGCGCTTCGGGCAATATTATCATCTGATAATTGTAATTCAACTCTTGTAGGCCCTTGTAAATGGCGTCTGCGCTTCTGAGACACTTGAACGACAGTGTTATCGCGTTATCGACGTTGATCGCGTTGTTCCTATCGACGGATGTGTTTTCGGGGCTCGAGGGTACAAGGCTCGCCAGTTGAACGATCAGGGACGACATCAGTCGCATCTCGTCGAGAAACCAATCGCCCTCGCGCGACGTCAGGTCAACGAGGCACTCGCTCGCGCACTTTGCGGCCCCTTCCATCATCAGATAACGTTTGTTGAGGGCGCAAAGTGCCGTGACGTTGACGCATTCGAGCGCCCGCTCGGCGCCTTTCTCCCGAAGCAAAAAATTCGTTATTTGCTGCCTCGAGTCGACGTAAGCCTGGTCGATTCTCACTATTGAATCGGGCAAACCCTCGCTCGCCATTCTCTCGTAGTGTTTCTTGAATTTCTCATTGCAATCGTTCATTATCGCCTGTATCTGATACGCGAAAGCAATGGCTTGCTGCGAGCGCGGATCGTTTGGCACCATTTGCTCCATGTTCATCTCGCACCGACTCACGATCTCTCGGCACGGTTCGACACTGCCTGTACTCAGCAAACTGTTGGCCCAAGTGTGATAAAGCACCGAACGATGCTGAGCCATCGTTGACAAAGGATAGAGGCTGCATATCGCCGAATATTGCGACAAGAGATCGAGACAATTGCGTATAAGCAGAGACTGTTGGGTCGCCAATTGCATCAGCTCGTTCTCCGACTGCTCGCACTGTACGATCGACTGATTTTGACCGGCGTTTTGGAGAAACTCTTTCACGAGATCGAAAACCAAATGAACGTCGCGTGTCGCCGTAGGCGTTCCGATTTCGACGATCCATCGGCTCAATTGGCCACCGCGGACAGCGGCCAAAGCGATCTGGATGGGAAACGCATAACATCAGTTAGAATCGAGAACTCTTTCGATCGTGATGGGCTTTACTCCCGGGTCTTTCTGTTCTCCCTTTAACATCGACACATTTAGAGATATTAGGATGAACTTTATCATGGCTGAAAGCGCCACTGGAATACTGCGAGAATTCGTTTGGTGGGAAACGGTTTAACGGTTCAGTTTTTTTTAAAATCCCATTGTTTCAATTCAGAAAATGCTTGAACGTATTCAAATTTTGAAATGAAAGAATGGTCATTTTTACTCATGAAGCGTTCTACGTTCAAATGATATATGCATAATTTTTTAAAGATAGATTACTATTTGAACTCGCGTATACACAAATTTGCGACACACATCGGCTACTCACATTGTGCATGGCAATTTGTTTCTCGCATTCTTCCATCTTTTCTTTGAGGTCGTTTTTGGCTTTCTCGTACGCGTCTCTCGCTCTCTTGAATGTCGCGTATCGTCTTCGAACCGAGTAAAGCGCGTGAGAAGACCCGATGGCTTGGGCCTCCTTAACCAGACGCAATTGTTGATGACGATCCTGAAGCAGATCCTCACACTGACGTGATGTTTCCGTAGCTTCGAGCCATTCTGTCAATTCGCGAGACAAAAGGGGCAATATAGCCGCCAGGCAATCCCTGCAATGGCAAGTAATGGAAGATGTGTTAACTGTCTGATGATTAGCGACATTTGAACCAACAAAATTGGCATTTTCACGTTATGTCACTGAGCCCGGCGTCGTGCTCAGCATAGAAGGGGCCGGATTCAAGTTGATAAAACAAATAGAGTTCTTGTTATTAAATAACTATATGTATACATACTAGCTGTGCCTTCGGCTTCGCCTACATTTAAATCCCATTGATGACAATTTTAGCCCCAGGATTATGTTTTTTTTAATTCTCAGCGGGTTAGTGGAATCTCGTACATAAGATACTGAGAGGGGTGGCACTGTTTAATCAACTTGGGTGATTCTTACCCACCGAAACATCTCTCTTTCTCTTTTTCTATCTCCTCTTCTATTATCAAGCTCATTATCTATAAATTTTTTGTTTATTTGTTCATTTGGATTTTACGTTTGAGGTTTTATGTTATTTCTCACTACCTCCATGCATACATTGCTGACTCACCAAAATCTCCCCCCCCCCCTCTCTCTGTCTCTTTTTCCCCCTCCCTTCGTACGTGAAAATAGTTATCTGTAAAGACAATTTTAGAAAATACGAAATCTACACACAGCCCTTGATTATTCTTAAATGCTTATACGCTTGTTTGTTGATTGGTTTATTCCATTACTTGCTTGTTACCTTCATATGAAGGTAATGTTTGTTTGTATGCGTATTTATTCAAATTGTAATTAACTGATTAGCGTCATGTTCAGTAGCCTAAACTATATTTCACACATGCAGCTGAGCTTCTGTGACAGATGAATAGATATAGATAGCTCTGAAGTAGACGCGCAAACATACAGCCAGATACAGAGACACTTTTTTCCTTCAATGTATGATGTTTCCACTTTGTTTAGTTAACATCAAAGCACGCTGCATTTTCGGTAAATTTTTGATAACTCATTGATTTGGATTTTTTCTAATTTTTTATACACAAGGTGGAGCGTTTAAAGTGTAACAGAGAAACAGTACTGAAACTATTGGTCATATCTAAAAACGTTTCACATGAGAGTTGTATTTTTCGAGAAGGACGTCATCGTCTTTTCTTTTCGCTGGCGGCGCCAAAAAACGAATATAGCGTGCAGGATAATGTACGAACAATGTTGTCGAAAAAAAGACAGATCACCGATCGGATTAATGAGAATGTATGAAAAATATGCGACCAGTTTACGAAAAGTGAGGCTCGTTGAGACGTATGTATTGAAATGTGGGAATGGCGGCACTATGGAGATAGCAGTACCAATCGAAGACCCAACACGCCAATTTCAAACACGTTAAAGTCCAATGCGAGTAAGGGGAACTTATTCGTTAATTTATTATTATGTATTCCCTTTTTTTCTAGCTTCGGAAAGCATAGTACGATGCTTGTGGGCACGAGCACTGACAAATCGTCTTTAATCCTAACCTAGGATAATCCTAACTGCTTCGAGTTAACATATATGTAAACAATAATTACGATTATCTACCGTACATTTGAAATTTTTCGCGACATTCGTTCGTACACATTAATATATTGCTACAATAAGTTGACACTGGTGACGTCGCACAATGTATCAGCGTAGGAACTTCGTTCCTCCCCCGCCCTTCACAAAAGATTGAGCAACAACCTTCAATGATTTACAAACCTTGGTTTCGGTCAACCTGCAGAAGATGCCCGAAACTATGCCCCCGAGCTTGTGAGCCCTTGTTTGTTCTCTAAATTGTTTATTTGCTTATTTCCTTGGGATTGTTGCGTTTGATAAGATCTTTCTTTGTTTGCATACTTGCTCATTGTAATTGTGATTGACTACATAGCGGAATGCTCAATAGTCAAAATCCTATTCCACACCTCAAGTTGTGTAACTGTTATGTAAAAAATGGTCTATCTGTAGGTTTGGGCGTTTAGAACTGGAAAAGTACTGAACCTATTCCGATTAATTTTTTACAGAAACATAGCTTGAAGTGTGAAATAATATTGAGGCTAATGGGCATTGAGGCAATGTTTTGAATCATAATTACAATAATCAAGCATGCAAACATACAAATTTGATATTAAGCGCGTAAACAGCGGCAGAAAACGAGCACAAACGGATTACCAAAGTGAACAAACGCATCAGTTAATTTTTTTCGAAAAATATATGAATAAAAAAAATGGACCACCTACCGGTGTCCTGGCCTAGTGGCTAGCGTGCTAGCCGCCACAACCAGAACATCGGGAGGTCGTGCATTCGAATCTCAGCCTCATAGTCTCGGAGAATAATACATATGGGCGTGACATAGCTCCACTTATACACGGTAGTGTAACGTGCAACTGGATATCCATTTCTCGAGGAAACGCGACGTAGCTCCGAAACTGGGAAGCGAATCTGGGATCGGCAGCATTAGTATAGGTTGTTCTCAGTTTGACTATGCCCATAGCCGAAACGCCATGGCCAATGCAATACAGAGGGAGTAGTCGGCTACGGGCGCGAAACGGGGGACAAATGTTGGAATAAGGTGGGAACGTAAGGAGTAGAACTTTATACAGATGGAACAGATTCGATAAAAAAAATGAACCGATAAAACCAAATCAAGTAATTGACAAAGGCGAGAGATATATTGGCGGATGAGAATCTCATCTCATACAGTGAGATGGTACGGGCCGTTCTCGGCATCTTTAGTAAAATGTTCCACAAGCCCGCCAAAATGTTTGCAAAATATATAGAATTGAGGGGATAGCTTTGCCGTTGATAGGATTTCAATGTGGGTAAAGCCGAGGACACAGCTAGTATTTATTGTACACACATATATATGTATATATTTCGAACCTGTTAGATAACCACTCGGCCCTAATTTCGGCAGCTCGGACGGCAAACATTGCTCTCGTGAGTTCTCCCTCTAGTTGTTTTCTCCCCATCCCCCCGCGTCTGTCCCTCGACTGACAAGCTCCGTACGTCGCGATTCCATTTTCACTTCCCGCTCTCCAGTCTATAAGGGGATCGTAAACGAATGCTTCGAGAAGCGTCAAGAGAGTCTCCCGACCGCGTCGCATAACCGACAGCGTATGCTCGCAGGCCATTCTGAATATGCCCTGGAATAAAAAAATAAGAGAGCACATGAGAAAATCGATTAGTAGGAAGAGGCTTAGATTGCGCAACTCGAGAGCGGCATTACTATTAGTATAGGTGAGCCCTCGGAACTGGTATCGTTATCGTGTATCGATGGGAATATTATTCAAAAGCCTCGATACGACCTAGTATTCGCACAGGCGATCTCCCCGCTCTTTGTCCTGTGATAACACAATTTGGCGTTTAAGAACACATATCGATGGGTCATCTAGTATTTCTATGGACTGCGTGATGATAACTTAATCAAGTCTTTCGCGGTATTTATTTCGTCCACTGAAAGTGTCCCTAAAGAAAATATCGTACTATTGAAAACGTATTTTGAAGGTACTTGAAATAAGGATACTAAAATAATCGGCAACGTACATCGAGTTCGAGATTATTTGAGAAAATTGTATTATGAAAACAAAAAAAAACTGATCAATCATTGTAATTAGCGAAAAAGGCAATATATGCGAACGCACGAAGTTATCATCAAATTTTCTGATTGCCATACAACGAACGAGAAATATGTTTCAATCGGTAAATCTCGATGACGAAACTGGGAAGAATAAAGAACCGAAAAATGTCTCCGGATATTCTGGCTATTGGGCAATATCGGATGGTCTGTTATTCATTCTGATAGTAGTCGGTAATATACTGACGATTCTCGCAGTAAGAATGACTAGGAAATTGCGGCAAGTCACTTCAAATCTTTTCGTATTGAATCTCGCGATATCCGATCTAATGGTCGGAGTCGCGTTGACCTATCATCTTGCATTTTATATGGACGAGACTCTTGGTCAGCACGAGACAATTTGTGTAATGCGCTTCGTTGTGGCGAGTCTTGCTTGCTCCTCAAGTATGTACAGCCTCATCACAATCGCCATCGATCGATACATTGGGATCATGCATCCGTTGAAGTATTCTCAACACATGACCAGGGCGAACGTTCTCATTGCCATTTTCGTCGGATGGTTCAACTCAATAGCTATATCGACAGTGCCAATTTATTGGAATTGCTTCGACAAAGTTCTCGGCTGCGAATTTGAGACCGTCCTACCAAGGTATCCATTTTCTATATCAAGTTCCGTTTTATGATATTATTTTGTTCGGAAATATTGGGATAATTGCGATATCAAGGATCGACAAAAGAACAGGGAATTTTCAAATAATTAAAATATTTTCCGAAATCCTCGGATACTACGTGATACAGCGTGTATATTTTAAATTGCGACTTATTTGCTACTGATGCGCATTCAATCGATACAGATTCCGTCTCGTGTTATCACTGCTTCGTATCGCACCTTGTACAAATATGTGCGCTTGGACGAAAAAGCTGATAGTTGCTTCATAATTGCTCTCATATTGTTCTTTTTTTTCTAGATATTACACGGTTGCTATTCTATGTCCATTGATATGTTTAATATGGATGAGTTTGTTTCTTCTGTACTGGCGAATTTGGCGAGCAGCAAAAAGCCACACGCGTCGTCTCCGAGAAACAGGATTTGATAATCCAGGTCTCGATGACTGCAAAGGCTCGAAAGTAATATCTCCTATACTCTATTCCGAAATTCAAACATTAATATCTGTTTCTGACAATGTCAGAGTTTTCGTTGTTGTTGTAAATGCAGACAAAAATAAAAACATTCCTGAAACGGATTATTTTTTGAGCATTATCAAATGACAATAAAACTTGAGAGTTGTTAGTTTTGAAACATGACCTTAATGATTTCTCACATTAATTTATGTTATTTATTTTCACTAACTATCAAACTTGATATATCGTAACAGATGATGGGTGAAGGGGAAGCTTGCGTTATAGGGCATGAAATCGCAATAATTAAACGAAAACGAATATTTCACAGGTGGTTCTCTCAATACTGGGCTGTTTCTCCATTTGCTGGCTTCCTTATCTCATCATAGCGTGCACACGATTGTTCAACTTAAATCCGGCCGGGAGTGTTTACAAAATCTTATTCTCACTGGCAATGGCGAATAGCGGAATGAATCCAATCATCTACGCGTGGAAAAATGCACAATTTCGCAAAGCATTTCAGAATCTGTTGCGCTTAAGAGGACCCAATCGTAATACATTCAACACGAGTCTAAACAATTATCTGGAGAGGCAGAAAGAATTGACGGAACGAGAAACTGTCTGAATTGACTATTGCTCAAGTGAATTAACCCCTTGTCAGTCCCATTATTCCGTTTGACATGGAATAAAATGGTTGAATGCGTGACATAAATAACACAGACCATTTTAAAGAATACTTTTGTACGGAAAATTTGTACGCTTTCTGTTTTACTCTGAAAATAGAGACATTTTTCAAAAGGTACAGCGATTTGAATATTCATTTACATGGCCATAGAAACCATCAACATGAATGTATCGATTGCAATCATTGACGCAAGTTTTTGGCGTTTAAACGAAATATGCATACGCAGCGTTCACTGACATTTGAGCATTTACTTTGAATTGAATCGCACACACTAAATATCATTGCACCCTTAGCGACTTTAGGTACATAAAACAAATAATGTATGTTATGATAATATATGCTATATATTATCGCAATTAGAGATATCGAAACTATTGTGACAAAATAATGAAATATATGAAATTACAATTGATCGGATGAGCGGGAAAACAGCTCGTAATGTGAAAATTCACAGAGAAATCGACAACAACTTACTTCGACTCCGGTAACTCCAAGAGCGTGTTTGATGTTGGGGGTCATGCGGAACGGTACTTTCTCCGGGACACGTAAGATTTTTCCCTTCTCGAAGCAAACGTTGTAGTCAACGTGAACGACCTCACCAGTATTCAAGTCAACGAGTACATTGTCCAAGTGGCGATCACCGAGGCCGATGATGTACCCGACTATTGACATAACCGCGACCGAGTAGGAATAATTCTTGGTTGCCTGCCACCAATTTCCCGAATTAACGCTGTTGCACCAGATCTCTCTGAAATTTCAGGAAGTACCATCAAAATCGTAGTAAGTGATGGAAAAAGAATCAATAGATTTCAACGGGCTCGGCATTTGCGATGACAATACTAAAAATTAAGAAAATGTAATGAACGAACTTTGCGAGGAGATCGTTGGGTGTCTCGGCCATAAGATCCGCCAGTACTTGTTTGAGAACGGAGAGTGGCCATTCCTTGCGATTTTCCAACGGCACGCCACGTTCCTTGAGTTGCGGCGCCAGTTTGTTGTAAAACAAATCGGACGGTCCCATCACGCTAGATTGTCCACCTTTGCTATTGGCCATAGCACTTTCGCGTTGTTGCCAACGCTTGTAGAGCGTGAATAACGGGGTAACACCGTCGACCCATTGTATCAAGCCGGATCTCGGACCCAGAGGTATGACCGAATAATGCCGAGCCCGATAAACCTTCCGCGAGTCGTTGCTTTTCGATATCATGGTGTTGCATACGCTCAAGAACTGCATTATTCTCTCATCGAGATGTAAATCCTCGAGACCTTTGAACAGATACGTGTAAACGTGGCCGTCCGAGCCGTGAAAGACGAGCTTCTTCGGTTTTGTCTTGGTCGGCAATATCTGCACGTTGTTATCGACAGATCTGATGGTGACAATATTCCTGTCGTTTCGCGAGACACCGGGCATGGCGATACCGGTGTCCCTCATATTCGCCAGTACGGGGCTTATGTCGGCCATCGAGAGTACGTAAGAGCCCCGTTTATTGACTCTCTGAACGAGCTTGGCCTCGAGTTGTTTCAGAGGTGCGAACGCGAGTCTGGGTCGCGACGGGTTCTTTGGTGATTTTAATTGTTGTATCACGTCCTCGATGCAAGGTCCAAACTTTTTCAGGAACATCGCTTCGTGTGGTGTTTCGGCCGGGCCCGAAGTCACCGCTACGAGATTTTCCAGTATAAAGATCACGGGTGTGAGTATTATGCGATGTTTCTCGGCTATCAACTTGTCCTTTTCTTCTTGGCTCAGCATCGTATTGATTTGTACTTTTTCAACCTCGAATTCGAGCTGTTCGAAACGTTTGGCGATTTCGCGATGATGCTGGCAGAAAGTTGCGAGCCAGAGCTCGTCCCAGAGCAACGTGATGCGTCGCAGTTCCTTGACAAGGATTTTCAGCGACCTCACAGAATCAGCGATAGTGCTCTCGAGACAATCGTTTAATTGAGCGAAGCAAGCTTTCATACAACTGCGCTCCTTGTCCCCGAGAGGATGGGAGCATGATTCTCGCGAATTACAGATCATCACGGAATTCAGGTTTTCCACGCTGTCCTCGTAAACGTCGTTTTCCGCTGAATTGTGGTCGAGTATGACGACATCGTCGGTATCTCTCGTACCGTCTTCTTTCTCGTCTTCCTCGTTTCCGTTGTTCTCCTCGTCGTCCTCGTCCTCGGTCTCGTCTACGTCGAGGATCGGTGACACGCTCGTCCCGCTGTTGTAAACCCGACGAGGTTCGACGAAAACTCCGACGACGGCCGGAAATGTGATGAGATGAGGCGTATTTCGGGCTATACGACAGAGGAGATCGGAAACGCGAGTACGGACGTAAGACTCGGGATGACTCAGTCTCGAGAATAGTTGCGGTATTATTTCTTTCCAAGGCGCCGTTGGTGTTGTCGACAGGCCACTTTCAAGAACATTTCGCAACTCCTGAGCATGCTTAACGACCAATCTCAGGAGTCTCAGGGTCGCTGTTATCGAGGCGCAATCATTTACGTCCGCGTCCGCCAATTGTAGATATTTGAAATAAGCATTCGCCGACAGCTCGTAGTACGAGTATATTCTCTTTTGCGCCTGACGCCATATATCAAGGAGAAGCGAGAGGTGTTGGTTCGAGGCTCTAGCGAGAGGCCCAACGTCGCGCAATTGTTTTTCAATAGTTTCCGAGGTATTCGCCAGATGGCAAGTATCTATTACAGCATCGTCCTCTTGAACCCCGTTGTTCTGGCTCAGTATGGAAAGAACGGCCAATAAATCGGCCTCGCATATATCGTGGGGCATCAGAGCGCGAATGCTCGCACGATCGGCCTCGGTCAGTTGGCCTGTTTTCGAGTCGTCGACGATTTTGTGGCCCCATTTGTAGCACCAACCGGCCAAACTAGACCACGCAGCCGGCAAATCTGGACACTGATTTACCCCGAGCTGTATCAATTTACCGACGATCATATCGTTCCGCGGTATCAACTCGATCGTCTGACCGAAAAGCTTATCCATCAAGCCGTCGTTGTGTCGAGCCTCGAATCTCAAGAGTTTTTCCAACTGTACGTTATCGTCGATTGTCAAATTCGACTGTATCCACTTGGCCAGAGTCAACAATAATCTTGTCCCAGTTTGGCGCAGATCGTTGGAGGATTTTTCGCCGTTAACGATCGACTCGGATATACCAAGGGCCGTTGCGCTACAAATCCTCAACGCATCGTTTACCTTGTCCATGCCGTAGAGTATCTTGGATATTTGTCGAAAGGCGCACATGTTATTGACGGTCCACTTGACAGAAAGACGATTATCGATTAGCAGCGATTTAATGTCGTCGAGCGTTGAATTCGCGGCAAGATCGAAGCAACCCAATGTTTCCTCGTTCAGTCTGAAGTACTTGACGATTTGACGACTGGCGAGCCTATAATTGCCCGACTTTCTCGCGGACTTAATCATGTCGAGGCGTAGACTCGCCACGCGATCCTTGGCCGGGTTATTGCTCGTCATACTAGCGTAATAATCGGACCACCAGAGAATCTCGCTGAGAGCTTTGCAGTCGGCATTATAGGTCGATGGATGGGTCATCTCTTTTGTCGACAATTGGAAATCGTTGAAGCGACATGACGATGGTGAAATTATCTCGTCAAGGCAGCAGGACGAATACCGAACGAGTATCGAATCTGTCAGGTGTTCCGAGGGTACATTGCGCAATCCTTCCTCTATTGTCATCGCGGCGATTTTTCTACAGCGCTCTATGGCAGGAGTGAAACAATCCCTCTTCTCGCCCGCGCTCAATCTAATCGCTATGTCGGTCAGTGTGTTCGAGCACTCGATCATTGTTCTCGTGGAGCTCCAACTTGCAATTTTGTTCTTCTCAAGTAACGACCAATCCGACAATTCCTCGAGGGTGACGGTCTCGCAAAGTTCCAACTTGTTCAAACTCCGCGCTTGCTCCGCGGTCAAGCTCTTGGTCGTGTATTTGAGCAAACCGGCGTTACGCTCGTCCTTCAATATCTCACTTTCGCGAATCTTCCACGCTTCTAACGATTCCCAGTCGCAGGTTGCTCGATAACACGCAGTCAGGTGTTCCATAGCGAAAGCGAAGATCTCAACTTTCATAGATTTGCCCATTTCATCGGGGGATGAGCCGTCCCACGAGATATTTCCCGTTTCAATTATTTTCTCGTAACGCTTGGCTGCGCTCTCGTAGCGCCCGGCCGCTTCCTCGGCCGCTGCCTTCAGCCAGTCAAAGTTCCTCTCCTTGTCCCTCGTCCAGACGAAGAGGCCTTGAAGAGCTTCGGTTTCACCTAGTTTTATCAGAGCTGTCGCTGTGCACAGCACAGCCCTCTCAAATTCCGCGCCTTGGGTCATTTCGGCGTTGCTCAGACTCTCCAAAAAACGCTGCGAATTTCTCAGTGCGCTCGTCGATAGGCCCGCATGCAAAGCGACTACGCAGAGTGCCAATCGTATTCTATTCAACCACTCCTTGCAAGTAGATTTGTTGGTGTGAAAGAAAGTTCTCACGGGCTTTGGCAGCGGTAAGAGAGCCACGGCGCAACCCTCGGAGGCATTGTGTATCGAGCGCTCGAGGTGCTCGAGAAACTCGACGAATAGCCGTACTCTTGTGTGTTCGTGAAAACAATTTTCCAGACTTCGATCGAGCATTCTCCCGTCGTCGCTGCGCGATGAAGCTTGTGTCTCGCGAGCGAGTGTCTTGAGAGCGCCTTCAATTGTCGTAAATGTTTCCTGAGGTTTGCCCAGAGGCGTTCGAAGCTTGTTGATCACGCAATGATGCGCCGCTTCTATGCCACTCCAGTAATACAGGAAGGATCTATTCGTTAAGCCCAATTCGCGCATCTTCACAACCGTCTCGAACGAGGACCTACGGTGGTAAAAGAATTTTATTCAATTTCGGTTGAAAAATATTCCGTCGTAGTCTTGATTTTAAACCTTTGAACGTAGAAAGAATTTAAGAAAAAAATCCCTTATCAAACGTTTATAAAAATTTTATGTCCTTTTGACACGAAATTACACACGTTGAGACATTTCGACCTCGTGCCTAACCCAAGAGAGATAAATGCCGCGCAACAACGCCTTGGCGACAAGTTCAAAAGATATAACATTAGTTGCTTGCATCGAAACTCGCTGCTCACTTAAGTCACCTTCAAGTGTGGCTCTGTCCGACTAACTTCCAATCGAAATACGTTTAATTGAGACACGTGCCTCGAACGAGCAAGTTGAAAATAGACCGTGACAATTTGTTTTTCCGCTATGTGATTCTGGACGACTTCATTTTAAAAAAAGTGCGGCCGAAATCTATTGATCGCTTCCACAGATTTATGATGAGTCCGCACGATCCGGCACTATGTGTAGAGACTGGTTTCGACCATTCAAAAATGACAATTGCGTGCAAAGTGGCAACCCTTATAATAAGCAACAACCAGGTCAGTCGAAAGGATCTGAAGATGGCGAGTTGCAAAGTTTTCTCGATCAAAAAGAAAGTTTCTTCTTATGGCGTATTGTTACTGAAGATGTAAACTGGTTTTATTTCGGCGAGCCTAAACGCACAAGATCATAGGTTCGTCCTGGCGAACCATCAGAACCAACGCCTAACCGGAAGATCCGGGATCACAAAGCCATGCTGTGTATCTGGTAAGATATAACGGAGGTAGGCTGTATGAGCTCTTGAAACCCAAAAAAATGAGGGTAATTCTGCTGCACGACAACACTTGGCTCCACGTCGCATTGTTGATGAAAAAAACACTAATGGAACTGAAATGGAAGATCCTTCCTCACTCAGCGAATTCTCCTGGCCATGTCTCACGTGATTACCACATGTTTCAGTTGATGCAACGCGCCTTATAAGATTCATACTTCCGTAATTACGAGGAAGTCCAAAAATACGTAAATTAGTGGATCTCGTCCAAAGGCAGGGCATTCTTTCAACGTGAGATTCAGATTTTGGAAGAGAGGTATGAGCAAGTAGTAGCATGCGAGGGAATATACTTTGATTGATGTAATATAACACCCTTTTACAAAATACATACTTAAGGCAGTATTTCAACCTAACGGGTCGGAAAACCCGATTTGTTGGCATTTCTTTGTAGGTATTTGGTACGGAAAATATGACTGCGAGAAGATTAAGCCCAATTCCCAAAATGAACACAGGTATAAACTGACTACTTGAGGTAGAGAGCGGTCTTCAGCGCTCGGGGCTGGGGCTGGCCAGTACAATAAAACATAATGTATCTAAGTCTGCTGAGAAGCAGCTAAGGGTCTCAAGATCGTTATTTTTGGACCCAAAGTGAAGTTAGGAGGCCAAAGTGAAGCTTCGGCTTATCTCAATACATGAACGTTCTTAGAAAAAAGTGGGCAATGCTAATTTTACCGACTGAGTGCGTTTCCCCTTGCCATGTCCCACACGTCTGATCGACAGAAAACCTATGGCCAAGTTTTTTTCTATAATAATTACAATTTCAGGCGAAAAAAGAGAAGGGTGTTATTTTTTTTTTAGAGAACGGAAGGTGTTTCTTTTCTTTCTTCTAGAATATCAGCCTTCTCGGAGAACAATTGGAATCTGAAAATAAGCTTGAGGTGCAGTATCACCCCGAGCGAGCAGCCATGAGTGCGAGAGAGATAGCTGACTTGCGGATTCCCAGTGTTCGACAAGATGACTGACATTTCGGAAAAAAGAATTGAAACACCATTCGCTCTGTTGAACGACGAATAACGTCTTTCGCTTCGTTTGCCCGAAGTTTGATCCGCCTAGAAGAAAAATTGACCGCAGGCTTTTTACCGACCGGCCATGAGTGCGAGAGAGATCGCTGTTTTGCAGATCCCAATCGGTTTCCGAGACGACTGATATTCCGAAGAAAAAAAATGAACACCTTCCGTTCTGTTAAAAGACGAACAGCGTTTTTATCGTCTCGAAATGTGATCTCCCGAGGAGAAAACCCGGCCTGCAGAATATTTACTGACTGAACGTATGATATCTCATCCCAACGTGGTGAATATTGAATTTCTACTGTTTTTAATATAAAAATTATAATTCTTGTAATACCAATTCCATGCCTAAAACATAAATGCTCTTTTGAAATACTCACACGGTTGGCCAGCAAAGAGTGAATATTTCCGCGAGATCGGAAGCGTTGCAGTCGTAATCTTGAAGCAAAAATGCCATGTATGACTTCAAATGTTGTCCTTGCATCTCACCCGTGCGGTTAACGTTGTTATTGTTACTTCCACGCATATGAAGTCTCTCTGCTGTGATCAACGATTCGATGGAATAACGGTCGATAGAACCCAACCGCTTCAGTGAAAAAAATAATACGTTTACTATTACTGCAGTAAACAAGGTGCTGTGGAACTAAAATGCGATGTGTTGGACCACGTACTGAAGTAGGGTTTCTTAGCTTATTGGGCACGCAGATTATCGTAATATTCAATTACATCATGCTTTCTCTGGAGACGTCTACATATTAATTGCATGCTTACAAATTTTATGAATATATAACGTGTCAAATTGGTAGAATAAGAAAAGGATTTTTTGTTTTAATTTCGAAACGAATTATTTTACACGGGAATCGTTATGACTTTGCTCCAAAGTACTCGCTAAATGCTATCATGATGAATACTTTTAGGTTTATAAATAATAGGGTTACGAGGGTTCGAGAGGGGCGGAGAGTACTTCGCTGTGACAAAACGACTCGTATGACGAGCAGATGAGAATTTCTGCGGAATTCTAAAACATATTTAGTGATCGGGCTTCTCTTCCTACTATCTGAATAAATGTAAAAAAAAACTTGTTCCTAAAGTGGATTTATTGGGGCTTTCGTTTGTTATGATTGGAAAATGTTTTGCAAAACAGGCATATAGTGGGGTTCCATAGTTATTGATTTCTGCAATCATTTTACAATCATTTGAAGTATCCGTTTTTAACGAATATGTAGCTATTATTGTTGTGTATGATGTACCGCAACCATTAATTACATACTTTTTTAATCCTTTGCTGCAAATTTTATCAAAGAAGCTTCCGATAACACACTATAAAGTAAATTTGTGCAGTCCTCTTATGGGGTTGCAATGAAGTCAACTTAGTGATAACTTGGATGAGCATACCTGCTGAATTTCCTAATGTAAATTAACCGAAATAATTTCTATTGTAAGTTTTAATCAAATGCTAGTAACTAGAATTTTTTCACATTTTTCGGATCCGCGGTAAAGTTTGAGTCTTCACAAACGGAGCTCACAAATGAATTAAATGGTCAATAGAACCTCAATATTATTTCAAAATATCTGCCCAATGACGCCCCACTCGGAGGGTGGTCTGTCTCCATTTTACAAATAGCCCTAAGTATTCTGAATATGCGCTCGTTTGCCAATGTATATAGGGTTACAAATGTAGAAATTATAAACCTGTGACAGAGCGGCAAACGGACACGACAAAGCCATTGGAGTTGCTTATTTGATACGGAACCTTAAGAAGCTGTGAGAACTAGATTAAAAAATAATTGTCTGCAGGTACGTACCTTAGTTTCAGAGCGAAGACACTGTCTGTTGAGTAAAGTAATGACGATATTGATCGGCACGTAGTTCAACAATTGTCCATACTTGGTACGAACATCCTTGTGACAAGAAGTCATATTCAGCATCACAAGATTAACGATTCCCGTGTAAACGTCTTCCTGCCATATTGCTCGACCGTCGCCAATGAGTATTTTCAAATTATCGCAGATTGCGAGTGCAACTTTGGGATTCCAGCTTGAGCTCCGAGCCAAGAGGCTCGTGACGATGGCGCGCATTTCTTCTGTCTTGTTCAATATTCCCATGTAGCTTTCGGCCTGAGTACAAACTTCTCGCAGCCACCTTGAGAGCAACAGCAATGTGCGCTCTTCCAATTTTGTCTTGAAAGCTTCGCTGATAAGATTGAGTATGATGGAAAGATGTCCGCTCGTCGGTGACGTTGTAGGTACATCCAGAGCACCGGGGAATATATCGATCGGATGACAGGAATTCGTACCCGTTATCAAACTCGAACTTCGCACGAAATGATTGTATCTCGAGCAATGAGCGTAGAGCAAGTACAGAATCGAGTACTGCAGCAGTGGACTTGCCTTGGACAATGCGCAATCGTAGGGCCTCAGTTTACCGGCGAGGAGCTCCAATATACTTGGTTTTAGGGCCCACATACCGATTATGGAATTACTCGCGTTTACTGGAAATGTCACAAGCATAAAGTATTGAAGTGAATTAATGCGGCATTCTTAGCGCTGATATGATTTTTAATTTACCTGCTAACTAACGTACACTGCGCAAGGACACGAGAAAAAAAAAGAAGCCGTCCTTCTACACCACGTATCGTTAGTATCATTAACGTAGCCAGAAGTGGACGCCCCCACCCCCACCCAGAAAACAATCGATCGAAAATAATTTTATTCAAATAATCGATAAGTTTTCTTTATTTTTCACCCAAGCAAGCATAAAGAAGTAGTTCAATAAAACTTGGACTATCTCCTTTGTCGTAATTTCTATAAAATGTAGCTATTTTGTTACGTAAATTGATAGATCAATAGATATATTTAAATTTCACAATTAAGTTACAGTAGAACCTCGATTATCCGAACCCTCAATTATCCGAACGATGACTTGGTTTATCCGAACGCTCAATCATCCGAACGTTGGCGCGAAAGATGGATTACTGCCATCGCCGTGAGCAATAATGAGCAACCCAACGCAACTTCTCCTTCTCAAACGGCTGCGAGACTTAGCCACTCAAAAATGCGTTACAGCCGTTCATCAATTAAAAATGGACGATTTTATTTAAAAAATATTTAAAAAGGCGTTCGATCTTTTTTCAGGTGTTTAAAATACACATATATATTTTTCAACGTTAATATGTATGTCAAATTTTAATATATATGTATGTACTGGTTTTATGTAAACAGGTGTTGTTTATGATCTCGTCCCAAAAAACCCACGTTTCGATTATCCGAACTAGTCTCGGTCCCAATTGGTTCGGATATAATGGAGGTTCTACTGTAACTGTGGGCGAAAGCTATATATTCGATTTGTCAACCGATACACAACCAGAAAAGTACTGGAAGATCAACATTTACTACTAAGTAATATATAATATCATTGCAAATCTAATACGCCTTTTTGAGAATCTAGCGTTAGCTCATGCAGTTCACGCTGAAGAACGGAGAGCGTTTCATGAATAATTATTTTTTAAATCTTAATAATTGATACGTCAGCCTTAGAAGTTAATGCGATGGTCATAAAAAACATACTTCAATGTCAAAATGATGAAATAAATGCAAAGAATTTAAGGAAGCATATTAAAAAAGAGTTTTTCTGCGATGACGCGGATAAAAACGTGGCTTAGAAGCACAACGCTTCAGGAACGATTCTCCCATATGCCCTTGCTGATGATCGGAAATTACATTGTTGAAAAACCAAATTCCAGCGGAAAAAGTGCTGGACAGATTCACCGAAAAAAAAATGAAAACTAAGGCTTATTTAATTGAGTACCTACTGAAAGTAAAGTTTAAAGACTGGTAACTGAAGTAAACCCTGACGAAAGAACAGTTGATTTTTTTTTAAGGTATTGCAAGATTTTAATATTAATCTTAAGATGAACGTGCGATTGAAGCTTCATATTTTGTGTGTTACGTGATTAGAGACTTATATGTAACTTTTATTTAAAAAAAAAAGATGATTGTGAATGATATAAAATCCGGCTTTTGTCAGACCCCCCCCCCCCCCCAGATAAATTCTGACTACGCCAACGGTTAGAATGTATCTGTTCTATCATACGGAGTGCTACCCTTTTTTACATGCCCAACTTATTCCATTTTTTCCCACCTTGCGGTCGCCGCCAGCTCGCCCCTTTGTTACCACTATGACATATATGCCATAGGCATAGGGATACGGCGAAAAACTTATACCAGTACAGCCGATCCTACGTTCGCTTCCCAGTTTCGGAATCACGTCGCGTATCGTCGAGAAATGAATTACGGGCTACAGGTTTGTATACAGACACACACACACGCGCGCGTGCACGTATCGTTCCATGTGCGAGCCGTCCGTGGACAGCTGGAGATACGCCAACCCCGTATTTATTTTTCTCCGCAACTACGAGGCTGAGAAACGAACCCGCGACCTCCCCATGTTCTGGTTTAGGGTCAAGCATGCTAACCACTAGACCAGCACTTCGCTCAGTATGTATAATTTTTTGCCGTCCGACACCAACCGTAAAAGCACCCATAGACTTGAGGGGTTATATGATTAAAAAGCCCATACTTAGACAGAAATCGTATTCCACAATAGATTTTGACGCTCGAGCTTACCCAAATCAGTGAGAGCACGTAGAAGGAAAACAACGACCGTTTGGGCATCGGATTTCTCGTATGCAACGCCAATCAGTGGATTATCAGCGACGAGTTCCTCGGCATCGTGAACGAGGAGTCTGTAAGCGATCTCAAAATCGGCAAGTACGTAACGATAAGCCTCTTGTAGAAGGGGAATATTTTTCAATCCCAGCAGACTGTGATAAACACCCAAGCTCGCGTTTTGAATAATAATCGAATTGGTGAATCGTAATTTCAGAAGGACCGAATTTTGTCCAAGCAATTTATGAACGATCTCGAGCGGCAAGTTGGCCGAAACTTCGCGAATAACCTTCGCGATAGTGTTTAAGACCGAGACGATAGTATCATTGGAGAATTGGTTGACTCTTTCGAGCTGCAAGTCGATGAATTTGTAAAGTAATTCATGACTCTTGGTTACGCGACTCTGCAGATAACTCAGAAGAAGACAAGCGCACTCGTTCGAAACAACGATCAGATCCTCCTTCTCCAGGGAAAGATCGAGATTTTTTTCGTCGTTCCGTCTTTTAGAATCGATGGATTTCAACATATTAATGAGATAGCGCTCTTTGTCCTTCACCAATACGTCCTTTCCCTCGATCACTATACGCGAATTCTTTCGATCGCCTTTTTTGCCGATATTTAGGCTCTTCATTATTCGAAGTAGATTATCCTCGTTCAGCTCGTTATTGCCATTAACGGTTTTCAGCAGGATATCGATGTTCTTTTGCGAGAGATTCATGCTTCTCATACACTCGGTGAGGCTCTCGGCGCTACGCTGCGAATTTTGAACGTGATTGTTGGGAATTGAATCCGGGCTTTGTTCCTTGTCGGCGAGTTCGATCGCTTTGACAACTGTGCGAAGCATCTTTTGAAGACAGTCGGTCAGGAAGCTCCATTGCACAATGGGCGTTACGTTGGGATTTAAATGTTCGGCGACGCTCTTCGTCACGGTGTTGAATACCGATATGAGAGATGCGATTCTAAGAATACACTCGTGCGGTCCGGGCGAAGCGTCCTCGCCGGGCGAACTACGTCCAGAGCCCGGTAAGGATAACTCCTCGTCGTAACTTTCCATGTCCTCGAGAAATTGACCCAAAAGTGTCAGCGTGAATTGCAAATCGGCTACCCAAAAATTGCGCAATCTCTGGAGACTTTGACTGGCGTACGACACTATTGCCTTTGGCTGGGTGTAGTCGATATGCCATCCGACGAGAATGTCCACCGAGTCGCGAAAATGATTGGAAAATGTTTCCGGGTAAGAGTCAATGACGAGTAAAATCGCATCGACCGTTGACACCAATAGATCCGGCCTGTCGACGTTTTCCAGAGTCGACTGTAGACGCGACATGAGGATCTACAAAAATTGACGATATAAAACAAAACAAGAAGTCAAGTGTGTTTCGAATTAAAGTAGGACCTCCTCCTGTGAACTCCTCAGGCACGCACACCGTTGTAATATACAATACAAATTCAATTACTGGTAAAGAAAAATTGCCACTAATTGGTTCAAAGCGCTAAAAAGCAAAATTCAAGATGTGCGAATGAATTTTAAAAAAGTACGTATTTGGTTAGTTTTTTGCAACGTACACCGTTCCACATCTGGTTTAAACAAGAAGTTGAAATAGAATTTTTTTGTACCGAGAATAGTGCATAATAAATGACACCTCGCCGAAAGTTTAAACGTTATATGGATAAACATATGTAGAATTGTCTCCCAACAGTCTTATTTCGTAAGAGGGCAAAGGAGAAAAAGCGTCTAGACGTTATACTTACCACAGAAAAGTCTTTGAGTTTTGGTGTCTCGGAGTCCAAATTTAATGTCTCTACCAATGATTTCATCAGTAGACATTTCACTTCATCCTTACGCTCGATCGTATATTTATTGAATATCCATTCCGTGTACCTGCCGAAGAAAATATAATTACTGTCGTTAACCACAAACACTGAACATCACAATCCGAGCCTTTTTCATCGACTGCTTTCCACCGTTATGCAAGAGAGTCGAAACATAGAAACCAACTGTTTCCATTGTTTGCAAGTTTCGTATAACATTAAAATTGAAATAACGATCCTCGTATAAATGATAACCTTCAATCATCTCTCGATGCTTTCTTTATAGCCTCGTGACTGCACTTTTTATCCATCGATAAACTCACGAAGAAAAATGCTAACGAAGGACGGCGCAACTTTGATTCATTATAAAAAATGTTATATCGCCCAAAATATAGGAAGGATTGTTGGTACCTCTTGAAATCTTGATCCGTGGCGTACGCGATATGTGCCAAGCACTTGGCGACTTGTTGCTTGGCATCTATTCCAGGTCCGGTGTTTAACAAGTCGAGTAGACTTTCGCATATGAGTTCCAAATTTCTTCTTATGGATCTTTGATTTTCTCGTAGGAGAGCGTTCTCCTGTATCTGCTTGCATAGTCCCAAAAAGTGTTCGTAGTCGTCCTCCCGACAGAGACGTCGAAGGAGCTTGGTAATTCTAGAATCCTCTGCAATTACTTTATTGATGATCATGCAATGTATTTATGGGAGCATCAGAAATTGTTTTTTGCCATCAAGCCGCGCGTAAAGGGAAATGAATAATCAGGAAGGAAACCCACCGTTTATTCTTTTGTCGTCGTAACATCTGCTCTGGCAGTTATCTTGATTCTTCAGCGATTCTTGAAGTTTGCCTCGCGTTGACGTATGATAGCCCGATTCTGTATTTGTCTCTCTGTCCACAGATGATTTCTTGAAGGCTCTGACCCGCGTGCCGCTTTTGCAGTGCTCGTGCGAGCTGTTAGTCCCTCCACGCGCCATTCGAAATTCATTTCTGGCACTTGCGCTGCTCCTGTAATACGTTCGTTTTATGCAAGGGTCTGAATCTTCAATCATTCCTCAATTTATAATCGCTTGTAAACAAAATAATGAGTAAACAGGCAGTTAAGATGATGGTCCTATTGTTTCAGCACAGTACGCTTGTGTTTGGGTGAATCTTGGCCAATAAATGAGCCACTCTTGAAAGGTTTGTTTGGAGTCTATGGTAGACCAATGCGAACCAAATTATTAAAAGTACAAGACTTTAGAGATCAATGCACGGCACTACTGTGTCTTAGAATTCAAGATCTTTTCGGTGTGCCAGTTGTTAATTTGTTCAATACTGAAAGGCTATACAAAATCCAGAAATTTGAAAATAGTAATAAAAAATGCAAACTTGCAAATAGACGTATTTGAGCCTCGCCAAACAATGAAACTTTTTGTGGTGCACAAAGTTGCAACGGTGCTTTTTACATCTCATTAAACGTTCACTTTAAGGTGTTACCTGGTTGTTCCCTGTTATGATGACCTATATTGATTCGACAAATTCCTTAAAAAGATAAACTTTTTTTCTTTCTATGGGTAAAAATTCAACATTCCCAATGAATAAACTTCTCTACAACTTATACGTTACAGACCCCCTCCACTCCGCCACCACCCATTTGATCCATTCACAATTAATATGGAGATAATCAATGTCTTGATCTCGTGTATAAGTCATCTCAGCAACATTTAGAATTTTATCATAGGATTCGAATATGGTATCTATAATTGTATATATTATTGAAATTTCTTTGCACAAGCAAGGTTCTAGTTTGCATACCTGGCTTTGTAGCGTGACAAACTATGATCGGCGGTATTACGCTGGCATATGACCAATGTACTTCTTTGTATACCCGATTCGGTGGAATCTGCCTCGATGTCTTTCCTTTCAACTTTGTCCCCCTTCTCGCTTCTCTCAAAATTGATCTCACGTAAGTAAGCCCCTGAATCGTCTTGATGCTCCGAGCCCTTTGATCCTCGTAGCTTCGAACCGGTATTAACATTTGTACAGCTATTCATTACATTACTCTACAGGTGGTCTGCATGACCCCGGAAGAGCTCAAAATCTATCAACCCTTGTGAATTCACCATTCGATGTTATCTCTGTAAATAACAGTGGGTCGGAAAAGGATTGATAAAATGAAAAACATTTGACAATATACATATTTGATTGCCAAGAGATAACGAAATCATAATGAAAAACATAAACGGCTTAAACGTGTTATGAGAATGGAAAAAAAAAACAAAAGCGTTCGAGTTTGCACGTGTAAAGGCTTGTATCGTATAGTTTGAGAAGGTTTGTCTCGCACAGTTTGCCCGACAGTGCAAAAAGCGTGATTTGGATAGTGCACGAAATGGGGTTATCTCGAATGACGATGGACGCTATAAGCACAGTGGACGATTCGTTTTTTTCGTCGATGTATACAGTAGCAATGTCTGACATATAGTGGAATAAAATACGGTGTGTAGTTATCAAATGAGCTCAATCGAAGTAGTGTTACGTCTATGAACGTACATACATCTGCACAATGCCGGTTTCTTCATATGTATATTTTTTCTAAGAGCGCTATGAAGTAGAACAAGCAGTACAGTGCGGCACAGCTGGTGAGACTATCGACAATTGTCTTTACACATACGCACAACGGATCCACACACACGCCCACACACACACGCATATATATATATATATATATAAATCATACACTTGCAACACTATAACCTTTCTTAACATTTTACATTCTCATTCCTGGATTTAGAACAAGGCGATCGACAAATATATAAGTTTCGGAATAAAAAGTTTACTTGCCAAGAAACTCTCGGCAAAAAATGCTCCCTTTTGGATTTCTTGAAAACAGTGCTGAATGAAAGAAGAAACAAAAAGATGCTTAGTTATAGCAACGAAGGTCGGCTCCCATAATAGAAGCGTATGGCTTACGCGGGGTTTGAAGCAAAACTCTTGACGAACCTTGTCGCCGTTTGGTGGCAGCACCCATCCGCTCATTGTAGAGATTCGCTTAGTGGCTCTCTACCACGGTACGACCGTGCTCTCTACTCCCGTAAGTTGTACGCGGCCTTGTCCAGGTTCTGAAACAACAGGGAGACTAGAGTAAAGGAGTGGACACTCAATAGGAGATAAGTAGCGAGAGACGGCCCCAAAATCCCGACTTTTAAGTGACCGCAAGGGCGCTGCGATCGCAATTCCCCGATGTATAGTAATACTTGCAGCTAAAGGTTCTAGGCATGCGCATTAGAGGATAGTTGTTAAATCGAGGGTTGCGTTTTTTTTCGTGGTATTGCATGATATTTGCGAACATGTACTATACTAACATTTAGGTTTTTTTCTTTTCGCGAGCGTTCAGTTATATTTTTCGTTTATTATAAAACACAAAAACGATTCGTGTTTCGTAGTTGACGGAGCTAATGTGCGGAACTCTAGTTGTAGAAAGTGAGATAATGAAAATGAAAAATGTAAGATTGTTGCATCGCTGAAAAAAATACACAGAGTCAGATTGAGCTTCAATGCATGACGTTCTGGAGGATTTGCAATGTTTTCCATTTTTATTGTTCCAATAATGTTAAGAGCGATGCTGGAAGCGTTCACGCGTGCGATTAACAACGGCAGACAGAAGTGTTACAATGAAAAATAATCAATATAATTTTGAATAATAAATTTAAATATGGTTCACTGCGAATGAATTAAATAAACAATCTGTACTGTTAACAAGGCGCATTTTGCTGTACATTATGTCTGTGTAATAATAAATTACTCACTATAAGTAATAATAATAATCACAAATAATCTATTGTACGAGCGTAATTTTTCAAATAATAAGTTATCACAATTACACCCATTGTTACTTTGTCTATGTTATAATCTTCTATCAAATTTGAAAACGATTCACCGAACGGTTCAATAAATATTTCGTCCTCAAATTATACACATTTAACATTGCCTCTTATAAAACATTAATAACTATACACAAAACTTATTTAAAATGTGAGTTTTTATTTATAATTTTTTTACACATCATATAATACTTTATTTTCGAGCATGGATTCCATGAAGAATAGAGGTAAGGAGCCCGAACGCGTATGCTAAAAGCACCCCAAACGTGGACTCTGAAAGTGACGAAAAGTTGTGGTTCGAAATTCAGCCACATCAAGCGCTAGTGCCGAGAGGGAAGTTTGTGAAGTATGGCATCGGAGACGCTATGAAGTGAGCGTATATATAAACTAGAGAATTCTTGGTTATGATATTTATATATCATTCTTGGCTGTTCGTCTGTGAATGCGAAATTGTAATAAGGATTTTCTAATTGCAGTAAAAATCAGTGTTGTGGAGTGCAGTGAGTGATTGCCCCGCATTATATAAAAGCAGGTAAGAAAACGGTATTTTGAAACCATTTTCTGTATTATATTATAATTGTAATTCATCGGTTGATTAAATACATTTCTCGAGCATGAAAGTGAGGTTAGAATTTGTATTATTGTCATAATATGTAATTACAAATTTTATTTTGGGTTCTTTTCTTTTTGCAGTGCACAATGGCGAAATACTGTTCGTACCCAGCGTGTCAAACTGGGAGGGACGCCAGCAGAGCAAAGTGCAAGCGCTTAGGAGTACGACAGTTGTCCGTCTTCAAGGTTCCAAAGGTAAATCGCCTGTTAAAATGTTTTCTTTTTGTTAAATGACGCATAGAGCGCGTAATTTGTTGACGAAATCTGAAGTAATTGCATGCCACTTATTGCCTATAGGAAAAAAATTTGCTCAATGATTTAGCGTGTATATGAAATTTCAACCCGCTTTGTTTTTTTCCTGTATCTTGTAGAATATGGTACAATGATGGAGCAGAGCCATCGGGGAGTGTCTCTCCCACACTGATTTCGTGTGCGAGCTTCACTTTTCCAATGACACGATAATAAAAGAAGACCGCATCAAAATGCCTGATGGTACGATCGAGGTAATTCCTCATCTTCGTCATACCCTCATCGCTGATGCTATGCCCATCGCAGTCCATAACAAGGTAAGGATTGTAATAATTATAGTAATTTTTCGTGTGAAATGCATAAAAACATTCAGCGCTACAGGGGCATGACTTTCCGAATGAGTTTCTCCGCCACTTCTCAACTTTTTTTTTCTTTTTTCTCTATTCTTTTCCTGCCCCGCTTGACTTTTCTATAATACCCTCTTTTCTTCGAATGAACTCAGCTAACCTGCAGCTGTGTTTGCTAATTGTTTGTAGCTCGGTTCAGCAGTATAATTTATCAAAAGTTCATCTTTTGGAATATTCTTATCTGCTACCCTCTTCAATTTCCTCTGTTGTCTTTACTCTTTATTACTTGAGTCAATTCGTTGATATCGTACTTTGCTATCCCCTCGAACAATTGGACATAGATTGTCCATTATTACATTGAGATAAATATCATAATCAATTATTTTTTATTTCGACAGGAAAACGGTGGTCAACCGGAACAGAATGTTCCCTGCGACCAGTTAGCCGGACCTTCTCATGGATCCGTAGCTATTTGCAACGACACTGTCGTACATCAAGTGCCTACGACCTGTCACGATTTTCTTACTCCGGCGGAGGTAAGTGTTGTATTTATTGAAAATGAAGGGAAAATGTCTTTCAATTTTTTCATTAATTTAATTCTTCATTTTTCATTGATAATACTTTATCTCTCAATATGAAAATTCTTTCAATTTATAAATTCGGACATTTTTCTCCATTTCCTTGGGTTTCTTTTGAAAAAAAAAGCAGAATTGTTCTATGAGCTACTTTAGGCTCCGACGTGATTTACGCCGGCACAATTTTCGGCCGCACGACTGGACCGCGAATTTTTCATTTCCGAGCATGCAAAGAGATCGCGAAAGAGGCTGAGGGAATAAGAATGAGAGGAGGGGGAGGAGAGAGAGGGAGAGAAAAAACGTGTGGACAGCCTTCGAGATATCCTTAAAATCGCACCTGCGGATCTTCGCCCTCGACGCGAGAACTCGCGGATTATTCGTTTTTCGTTTAATATTTCATGTATGTGTGTGTTTTACGGGACATGTGAGCGCGTCCTTGACAAGCCGCGATAAGCCTCCAATGAAAAAAAAATTCAAAAAAACCAACAACAATTGAATTGAGAATAAATTGTTGATTCAACAGCTGAAAAAAAGTTCAATAACTCCACGAGACTGAAGTGCCAGAAAAATATTTTTCGCCCATCAATGGGCTGCTACTTTTTGATAACAAGAAACAATGCAAAAACAATTAGCGATTATTTAATTTTGATGAAAATGCATTGAAAACAAAAAAAAACATAATTGCAACACTTTTCGAGTATGGTATTGTGGGAAAAAATGGTCCGAGCGATTTGTCGAGTTGGGTCGAGAGGAAGAGGGGAGAAAAAAAAGGAAAGCTGTCGAAAGAAATGAGGAATCGAGCTTCCGTGGAAATAATGAGCCGATAAATCATGGCGTGTTCCTTGTGCGCGAGGTCGTAGTGGCCGCTCCAAAGGACGATGTATCCTCTTGCCCGTTTCTTTTTTAAATTCTCCATCGTCTTCTCTCGCAGAATGAGAGCAGCAGATATAATTTCTCGTAGTTTTACTTTGCACTGAAGAATTTACGATCCTCTCACGGGCAGTGAGAAAAAATCCTACTTGGTAAAAAAACAAAAAAAAATGTTTAGCACGTTCCCTCCCCCCACCTTCTTCTTCAGGTCTCTAGTTTTCGTCTCGCGCCACGTGCTCTGCCTGCGGTTAATCGAGTACGGCAAACAGCAGTCGAGGACAGGAATTTTTGTTTCTTTTTTTTAATATCAAATTCATTTTTTGTTTCGCTCCTCGAACACACACGTTCCGTCAATCGAGCTGGATAATGTCTTCGGTGCTCGAGCCTTATGGAACGACGAAGAACAGGCTCTTGGGCTTTTAACGAACATTATTCTTTGCGTTCCAATTGAAGTTTAAAAAATATTTTACAAATTTTTCGTAGTTTATATTAAATCATTTTTATAGTCGTATGATGATCATTATTACGCTTATTAATATTCATAATAATTCCAAAATTTCTATAAAAGTATATATTGTTTCTAATACTGATGTTATTTTTTTTAATTTTTGTTTTTACTTTTTCTTTAATGTTGAAATAATATTTATAATATATTTTTTATACCAATAGTACATTATACCACAAGGACGAAAAATCTTTTTCTGACGAGTGTGAGTTCGCAGGACGAGCCGAAGGCAAGGACTGCAATCACACGAGTGCAGTTAGAGCGAGTTCCGCTCAATGGGGTATATAATAATTGCCTATGTATATACTTTAATTAACAAATGCACGATGACAGAATTAATCGACGAACGAATAAATTTATTATTTTTTCCATCTGTCTTGCGTGCATAACTGCGCTTTGAATATTCTCTTCTATCACTCTCTCTTTTCTCATTTCATCTCTGTCGTATCCTATCCCGAGTACAGCAGCGCCAGCGGATATTTCCGTAACAATTTTCGCTGTTTCCATAGCCCGCGTCCACAGTACAGCGTTCGGGCTCCTTACCTCTATTCTTCATGATGCATTCAATCCACAGACAACCATGTATAAGTAGCCGACGAAAAGCTAAGCAAGAGAGTAGATCTATATATAAGGGAAAGCCGATTGCAACGTTTCCTACAACTCTTATTTTCCTTGATTTTGGAGCCACATCGCTAGCACACAGTGTCCACTCCTTTACTCTAGTCTCCCTGCAACCATGTATGAGTAGCCGACGGAAAGCTAAGCAAAAGAGTATATCTATTTATAAGGGAAAGCCGATTGCAACGCCACCTACAACTCTTATTTTCCTTGATTTTGGAGCCAAAACGCTAGCACACAGTGTCCACTCCTTTACTCTAGTCTCCCTGTTCTGAAAGGTCGGTAAGATAGGAGGAGACAGGAAATGACGTTTGCGTTTCGTTTCGGCTGCCAAGGCAGACTCATGGGAGCCGAGTGGGGGCTAGAGTGGGAGGAGACCGCAAAAGTGTGGACAAACAGGGATGGCGCCACTATTGCTAAGATCTCGAGAAGTGAGCTGCGTGTGACAGAGACGGGACAAAAAAATAATGAGAAGTGAGCCGTGTATGAGGCAGAATGATACTTGAGAAGTGAGCTGCGTGCGACCCGGGAAAAAAGTTCATATCTGAATCATATCTGTAGAATCAGGTATGATCAGACAAGAAAAATAGCCATCTCTGTTCATGTAGAGTCATGACAGATCATGAATCCATATATCTGAGCATGTATGATCATATCAGAGCCATTTTGATCATTTTGAGAGCAGACCCGTCCATATATCAGCAGGTGTGGCCAGATCCAATCCCCACGCAAGATCTGATCTTGTTGGACCAGATCTGATTTTATTGGACCAGATCTGATCATGTCAGGCAAATCTGATCTTATTGGATCAGATCTGTCTGTCCGTATAAGAATAAAATACCGTGGATCCCAGTAGACCTGGACATCTATGAACAATAGACCTGCCCATATGATAGAATCATAGTTTATCTGAACCATCAAACCAGGTATGACTCCGACTATATCAGAGCAAATCTTACCCTGTTGAGACAGATCAAATCTTGTTAGTACAGTCATAAAGATATTAAAATGTTTACATATATAGAGCGGGATTATTAACACGTCATCACTTGACGTGTTATAATTAATAATATTATAGTAACTCACATGATCACATATAATAGAGTCAGGCGAGGTGCCACATCTGATCGCATATCGTCTTATATTCTCATATTTTGTTTCATATATTCAGATGTTTTCATGTGTGAACAACTGAACTGTATATACGATGAGGTATGAGTGTATAAGACTTCGTATATTTTGCAGGTTTGGTATCGTATCTGATGGAATAAAATTTTATATGAACGTGCCTGCTCATATATCAAATCATATATGTTCAGATATGGTTTCACGCTGCGAACTCGCCTTGGTACCTGACCAGATAAAAACATATATGAGATCTATATAGCGGAGTCTGGTACCGTATTTGATCAAATATAATCTTATATATGCATATGTGATGTGGAATATGATCAGACCTAATCGTATATGACACTGTGAATGGTCAGATATAAATATATCTGATACATATATGACAATATCTGAAACATATATGAACATGTCCACTCAGACATGAATTTTTTTTCCGGTGAGAGGGATGTAAAATGATATATACCAGAGAGGTCTCCGTAAATGCGTGAAGATACAAGAATATTTTTAATATAACAATGCTCAATGAACAATATGTGTTAGTTGCATAATTAACGGTGAAAACGTTGAAAATCATAGTAATAATGTAGTTAAATAATAATAATACGTAGTGATAGAAAAATATTTTTATTATAACAGTGTTTAATTGTACAATGAACGGTAGAAAATGTCTTAAACAATAATGATGCTTTATTTCTTTCTTGAATCAATTTTTATTTTCGTAGGTAAATACGACGGTAAATTAATCCCTGCTGTCAAAGAACAATGCTTTGCGATCTGTTTATATAAAAACTCGCAAACAGCGAACGGTCACGCGATAATTCTTACGATGACGATATTTAACCCAACAACTCATGGCTTATTTTTTTACCATCAAACGCATGACTGGGGTGTATATGCACCCCGTGCTCTTCTTTGACATTAAACCGGCCCTACGGGTATATGGACTTTATCATAACTCAACTTCGTCATATTTTCACAAGAAACTAAATAGTGTGCGAGCCATCTGATTTTATTAACATCCATTAGTCTATTAGTCAACAATCTATTTAAAGACTGGAAAACGGCAAATATCGGCAAAAATCTCATTTTTTTGCATAAAAATTGGGGTGCGACCGGACCCCAGGCGTGAGTTTTAGGGTGAAATAAAAATTAAAAAATAATCATACACAAGAAATTACAATTACTCTTTGCCGTAAGGAATTTACAAAATTGTCCTGTATTGTTTTCTTGTACAACGAACGGTGGAGATCGTCTTAAATAATATTGTTTTCATTCTCGAATACATTTTTTATTCAGGTCAATATGATGGTAAATTATTCTTAGTCAAAGAAGAACAATGCTTTGCGAGCTGTTTGTATAAAAACTCGCAATCAGCGAATCGATAACGCGATTAATCTGACGATAAGATATTTGAATGAAAATAGAAAGAAAACCACACGAAATAAATTGCAATTACTCATTGAGGCAAGACATTTAAACAATTGTCCGGTAGCTATTTTTCGATTTGAGAAAAACACCGTAATAGCAATATAAAGTCGAAGCGATATTGCTTGCTTCAATGTTTTGAAGATAAAATATCTGTGTTCTCTTGTCAACATCAAGGCTGGTTTGTCTCGAAAATTCGATTTTAACAATTCTTAAATTGTTGGAATATTGTGTGTATATTATCGTTTTTGCGGTACAGTAGAACCTGGTTTATCCGACTTTTTTCCTCGTTTATCCGACGTATTTGCTGGTACAGTAGAACCTCGTTTATCCGAATCTCGGATAAAACGGAAGAATGTGCTATGCCTATGCGTGAAATAGAACTATATTGCTACTGTTTTCCGTATTATCCGAGATTTCATTAATCCGAGGTACCTTCTCCCCACATTAGCTCGGATAAGCAAGGTTCTACTGTGTTTGCCATGTAGGCTAGGATGCGTATCCGATCCACTTCCATCTCGCTTACGCAACATTGATACCCAACTTACTTCTCGAGGTCTTAGAGATAATGGCGCCATCCCCGTTTGACCAAATTTTTGGAGCCACTTTGAAATGCACATATCCACCTCCTCCCACTCTAGCCGCCATGGCTGTGTAATTGCACCCTGCCCAAGACGCGCTGGGTATTAGGATCTCGGGGAAAGACGGTTGTTATCAGCCCCCTGACACTGGTAGATAAAGGTCGTGTTCGTTGGGTCTCATCATTTTAATTGCGCATGCGCATAATGATGCGCATTTGATGATGCGCACGTTCCATTGCGCAGTTGCGCGTTGCGCATCATTATGCACATGCGCACTTGTTCGTATCAAAATGATGAGACCCAACGAACACGACCAAATGCTATACGCAGAATGACCTAGCCGCACTGTGGCGCTAGTAGTCGTGTGACAGGCATGCATGTATATGTATGTTGCGCCGGTGTTTCGAATATCGTACGTGAACAAAAATCTATTGATATATTTGGAATGAGTTTCCGTTGTAATGATTTTCCATTTGATAACAATGAATAACGTCGCCATAACGATAACAGGCGAAAGCCATGAAAGTATCGTATCGTTCGGCTGATCGAAGTATTTAGAGCCGAAGGCTGTCACACAACAGCCAACGCTAGGCAGTGGCGATTTCAAGGACTAAAAAGCCGGACAAAACGCGTTTTCGTTTATCGTATAGGAATAGTAAGCTCAATAAAATTAGCCGCCGACTATGAAAATATAGATTTCTTTTCCATGCCAATCATTTGTTAGTGTTTGTTAGACAAAATCCAGCGTTTGTTATAAGGTTATAATATAACCTTATAATTATATAATATTATAAGGTTATAATATAACCTTATTTATTTAATAATACGAAAAACAAATTTTATGTCAAAGTTAGCCGCAGGAAAATGCTTTTCTACCGATGTCGAACTTTTTATTCGTAACCAATCGTTTGTTAGTGATTGTTAGTCGATTTTTATTGTTTGTTTTATCAAACAAACAAACGCTGGATTTTGTCTAACAAACACTAACAAACGACTAACAATCGATTGGCATGGAAAAGAATTCGATATTTTCATAGTCGGTGGCAAAGTTTATTGAGCTGCTCTAAATACCCCGATCAGCTGAACGATTCGATACTTTCGGATCCATCATACACGCGAATAATGGTTATCGTAAAGTTATCTACAATAGACTTTTAATCATGTAAAATATTGAAAACACCGGTGCAACGTACATATATATGCATGCCTGTCACACGACTACTAGCGCCACAGTGTGGTAAGGACATTTTGCGAGCAGCATTTATCTACCAGTGCCAGCCCCCTGAGATGGTCACACAAAAGGATATGTCGACAACCGCGCCACAAAAATAGATGTAAACACGGAGGTCCAATTCACGAGTAAGTGGAAAGGGGGAATGCAATTCCCCTCGCCAATGACGACGCGTAGTGGCGCCTAGTGAATCGAAAAGTGGAGCCTATAAGCGTGCCTACCCCAGCGGCGAAAAAATGTTTGTGACAAGAGCTGTTTGTAAGACGGTGGCTCAAGATGGAATGACACCTCATCGCGGTCAGTATGGTAGATAAATTAGATACCCAAAAATCTCTGAAACGGCTTTTCAGATCCCGACGAAACTTTGCCAAACGACGTCAAATAGATGGACGAACAGCTGCCTGCCCCACAAATTTACTGAATTTGAGGGGAAAAAACGTAGATTGGGTTATCATAAGCCAATCTACCTTTTTTTGTCTCTCTCAAATTCAGAAAATTAGAGGGGCAAACAGCTGTTTGTCTATCTATTTGACGTCATTTGGTAATTGCCGTCGTTTGGCAATTGCCAAACGACGGCAATAGAAGTGGATGAATGAGCAGCTGTCTGCCCCTCAAATTTTCTGATTTTGAGAAAAAAACGTAGATTGGATTATCATACGCCAATCTACATATTTTTCTCAAATTCAGAAAATTTGATGGGCAGAAAGCTGTTCGTCTATCTACTTGACAACGTTTGGCAAAGTTTCGACGGGATCTGAAAAGCCGTTTCAGAGGTTTTTGGGTATCTATAATTGTTCTACCATACCGACCGCGATGAAATGCATTCCGTCTTAAGGACATACATGAAAAATGTATTAATGGGCGAAAATGACAGTTCACAAGCTGTAGGTCTGCGCAGTTGATAAAATCTTAGAGATGCGTGATCCGAAAAAAAATCAATCAGTGTCATATTCGGTGTATTGGACATCTTCTAAAAAAAGTTTGTTTCACCGCTTTTTGTAAAAAATATCCTTGTCGTGCGCTATGCTTTACAATAATATAATGATAAGTATCCCGCGGAGGACGCGTGAGAGTGCGCATAGGGATATCTAGCGGCTGCTCCGAGTATCCCGCGAAGTAACCGTCAGAGCACGCTTCGGGACATGAATAAAAAATGTATTTATCGGCGAAATGGTAGTTGAACTACTGTAGGTCTGTGCTGTTGATAAAATCTCGGAGATGCATGATCCGAAAAGAAAAAAAACAATCAGTTCTATATTCAGCGAGGTGGACGTCTTTCGAAAGAAAAAAAAACAGTTTTTTTCCACCGTTTTTATCTCAAAAATATCCTTGTTGTGCGCTATTGTTTACAAGATTAAGATAGCAAGTATCCCGCGGAGTAATCGTCAGAGGACGCTTAGCGACATAAATAAAAAATGTATTTATCGGCGAAGTGGTAGTTGAACAACTGTAGGTCTGCGCTGTTGATGAAATCTCGGAGATGCATGATCCGGACAATAAAATACAACGTGTCTTTTTCACCGTTTTTGGAAAAAATATCATTGACACTCGCGATAGGTATAGTAGTGAAGAATATCCCTATAAGTATCCCGCGGAGGACGATTAAGAGTACGCGTAGGGAAATCTAGCGGCTGCTCCGAGTATCTCGCAGAGAAACCATCAGAGCACGCATCGGGACATGAATAAAAAATGAATTTATCGGCGGAATGGTAGTTGAACTACTGTAGGTCTTCGCTGTTGATACAATTTTGGAGATGCATGATCTGAAAATAAAAATCAATCAGTTTTATATTGAGTACGTTGGACATCTTTCGAAAAAAAAAACCGTTTTTTTTTGTGAAAAATATCCTTGTCGTGCGCTATTGTTTACAAGAATCCCGCGGAGTAACCGTCAGAGCACGCTTAGCGACATGAATAAAAAATGTATTTATCGGCGAAGTGGTAGTTGAACAACTGTAGGTCTGCGCTGTTGATGAAATCTCGGAGATACGTGATCCGAAAAAAATATGAATCAGTTTTATATTCGGTGTATTGGACATGTTTCGAAAAAAAACCTTTTCTTACCGTTTTTTTGTCAAAAATATCTTTGTCATGCGCTATTGTTTACAAGAATATGATGATTAGTATCCCGCGGAGGACGCGCGAGTGTACCCATAGGGACATCCTGCGGCTGCTCCGAGTGGACTAATAACCATCAGAACACGCTTCAGGGCATGAATAAAATATGTAATTATCGGCGGAATGTTAGTTGAACAACTGTAGGTCTGGGCTGTTGATAGAATCTCGGTGATGCATGATCCGAAAAAAAAAATCAATCAGATTTATTTTCAGTGTGTTTCATCTTTCGGGAAAAAACCGTTTTTTACTGTTTTTTTGTCAAAAATATACTTGTCATGCGCTATTGTTTACAAGAATATGATGATTAGTATCCCGCGGAGGACGCGCGAGTGTACCCATAGGGACATCTAGCGGCTGCTCCGAGTATCGCGCGGAGTAACCGTCAGAGCACGCTTCGGGACATGAATAAAAAATGAATTTATCGGCGGAATGGTGGTTGAACTACTGTAGGTCTGCGCTGTTGATAAAATCTCGGAGATGCGTGATCCGAAAAAAATATCAATCAGTTTTATATTCGGTGTGTTGGACATCTTTCGAAAAAAAAAAAAAAAAACAAAAAACGTTTTGTTTCACCGTTTTTTTTTGTCAAAAATATCATTGTCGTGCGCTATGGTTTACAAGGATATGATGATAAGTATCCCGCGGAGGAAGCGTGACAGTACACATAGGGACATCTAGCGGCTGCTCCGAGTATCCCGCGGAGTAACCGTCAGAGCATGCTTCGGGACATGAATAAAAATTGTATTTATTGGCGGAATGGTAGTTGAACAACTGTAGGTCTGCGCTGATGATAGAAATTCGGAGACGCATGATCTGAAAATAAAAAATCAATCAGATTTATATTCAGTGTGTTGGACATCTTTCGCAAAAAAAAAACGTTTTTACACCATTTTTTGTCAAAATATTCTTGTTGTGCGCTATTGTTTACCAGAATATGACGATAAGTATCCCGCGGAGGAAGCGTGACCGAACTCTTAGGGACATCTAGCGGCTGCTCCGAGTATTCCGCGGAGTAATCATCAGAACACGCTTCGGGACATGAATAAAAAATGTATTTATCGGCGGACTGGTATTTGAACTACTGTAGGTCATCGCTGTCGATAAATTCTCGGAGATGCATTATCCGAAAAGAAAAAATCAATCCGTTCTATATTCGGAGTGATAGACAGCTTTAAAAAAAAACGTTTTTTTCATCGTTTTTTTTTCTAAAAAAGTCCCCTTATCGTGCGCTATTGTTTACAATAATATGATGATGAGTATCCCGCGGAGGAAGCGCGACAGAACGCATAGGGACATCCTGCGGCTGCTCCGAGTATCCCGTGGAGTAATAACCATCAGAACGGCTTCAGGACATGAATAAAATATGTAATTATCGGCGGAATGTTAGTTGAACAACTGCAGGTCTGCGCTGTTGATGAAATCTCGGCGATGCACGATCCGAAAAGAAAAAAACAATCAGTTTTACTTTCAGTGTGTTGGACATATTTCGGGAAAAAACCGTTTTTTACCGTTTTTTTGTCAAAAATACCCTTGTCATGCGCTATTGTTTACAAGAATACGATGATTAGTATCCCGCGGAGGACGCGCGAGTATACCCATAGGGACATCTAGCGGCTGCTTCGAGTATCCCGCGGAGCAACCGTCAGAGCACGCTTCGGGACATGGATAAAAAATGTATTTATTGGCGGAACGGTAGTTGAACAACTGTAGGTCTGCGCTGTTGACAAAGTTTCGGAGACGCATGATCTGAAAATAAAAATCAATCAGATTTATATTCAGTGTGCTGGACATCTTTCACAAAAAAAAAACGTTTATACACCATTTTTTTGTAAAAATATCCTAGTCGTGCGCTATTGTTTACCAGAATATGACGATAAGTATCCCGGCGAGGAAGTGTGACCGAACTCCTAGGGACATCTAGCGGCTGCTCCCAGTATCCCGCGGAGTAACCATCAGAACACGCTTCGGGACATGAATAAAAAATGTATTTATCGGCGGACTGGTAGTTGAACAACTGTAAGTCTTGGCTGGCGATAAATTCTCGGAGATGCATTATCCGAAAAGAAAAAATCAATCCGTTTTATATTCAGAGTGATAGACATCTTTCGAAAAAAAAAGTTTTATCATCTTTTTTTTTGTAAAAAATACCCTTGTCGTGCGCTATTGTTTACAAGAATATGATGATAAGTATCCCGCTGAGGAAACGCGACAGAACGCATAGGGACATCCTCCGGCTGCTCCGAGTATCCCTGGAGTAATAACCATCAGAACACGCTTCAGGACATGAATAAAATATGTAATTATCGGCGGAATGTTAGTTGAACAACTGTAGGTCTGCGCTGTTGATAAAATCTCGGTGATGCATGATCCGAAAAGAAAAAATCAATCAGTTTTATTTTCAGTGTGTTGGACATCTTTCGGGAGAAAAAAAACCGTTTTTTTTTACCTTTTTTTGTCAAAAATATCCTTGTCATGCGCGATTGTTTACAAGAATATGATGATTAGTATCCCGCGGAAGAAGCGTGAAAGAACGCATAGGGACATCTAGCGGCTGTTCCGAGTATCCCGCGGAGTAACCGTCAGAGCACGCTTCGGGACATGAATAAAAAATGAATTCATCGGCGGAATTGTGGTTGAGCTACTGTAGGTCTGCGCTGTTGATAAAATCCCGGAGATGCGTGATCCGAAAAAATACCAAGCAGTTTTATATTCGGTGTGTTGGACATCTTTCGAAAAAAAAAAAAAGAAAAAAAAACGTTTTGTTTCACCGTTTTTTTTTTGTCAAAAATATTGTCTTGCGCTATGGTTTACAAGAATATGATGATAAGTATCCCGCGGAGGAAGCGTGATAGTACGCATAGGGACATCTAGCGGCTTTTCCGAGTATCCCGCGGCGTAACCGTCCAAGCACGCTTCGGGACATGAATAAAAAATGTATTTATTGGCGGAATGGTAGTTGAACAACTGTAGGTCTGCGCTGTTGATAAACTTTCGGAGACGCATGATCTGAAAATAAAAATCAATCAGTTTTATATTTAGTGTGTTGGACATCTTTCGCAAAAAGAAAACGTTCTTACACAATTTTTTGTAAAAATATCCTTGTCGTGTGCTATTGTTTACCAGAATATGACGATAAGTATCCCGCGGAGAAAGCGCGACCGAACTCGTAGGGGCATCTAGCGGCTGCTCCGAGTATCCCGCGGAGTAACTAATCAGAACACGCTTCGGGACATGAATAAAAAATGTATTTATCGGCGGACTGGTAGTTGAACTACTGTAGGTCTTCGCTGTCGATAAATTCTCGGAGATGCATTATCCGAAAAGAAAAAATCAATCCGTTTTATATTCGGAGTGATAGACATCTTTCGGAAAAAAAAACCGTTTTCTCATCTTTTTTTTTGTAAAAAAAATAACCTTGTCATGCGCTATTGTTTACCGGAATATGATGATAAGTATCCCATGGAGGAAGCGCGACAGAACGCATAGGGACATCCTGCGGCTGCTCCGAGTATCCGGTGGAGTAATAACCATCAGAACACGCTTCAGGACATGAATAAAATATGTAATTATCGGGGGAATGTTAGTTGAAAAACTGTAGGTCTGCGCTGTTGATAAAATCTCGGTGATGCATGATCCGAAAAGAAAAAATCAATCAGTTTTATTTTCCGTGTGTTGGACATCTTTCGGAAAGAAAACCGTTTTTTACCGTCTTTTGTGTCAAAAATATCCTTGTCATGCGCTATTGTTTACAAGAATATGATGATCAGTATCCCGCGGAGGACGCGCGAGTGTACCCATTGGGACATCTAGCGGCTGCTCCGAGTATCCCGCGGAGCAACCGTCAGAGCACGCTTCGGGACATGAATAAAAAATGTATTCATTGGCGGAACGGTAGTTGAACAACTGTAGGTCTGCGCCTGTTGACAAAGTTTCGGAGACGCATGATCTGAAAATATAAATCAATCAGATTTATATTCAGTGTGCTGGACATCTTTCACAAAAAAAAACGTTTATACACCATTTTTTTGTAAAAATATCCTAGTCGTGCGCTATGGTTTACCAGAATATGACGATAAGTATCCCGGGGAGGAAGTCTGACCGAACTCTTAGGGACATCTAGCGGCTGCTCCCAGTATCCCGCGGAGTAACCATCAGAACACGCTTCGGGACATGAATAAAAAATGTATTTATCGGCGGACTGGTAGTTGAACAACTGTAAGTCTTGGCTGGCGATAAATTCTCGGAGATGCATTATCCGAAAAGAAAAAATCAATCCGTTTTATATTCAGAGTGATAGACATCTATCGAAAAAAAAAAGTTTTATCATCTTTTTTTTGTAAAAAAATACCCTTGTCGTGCGCTATTGTATACAAGAATATGATGATAAGTATCCCGCTGAGGAAACGCGACAGAACGCATAGGGACATCCTCCGGCTGCTCCGAGTATCCCTGGAGTAATAACCATCAGAACACGCTTCAGGACATGAATAAAATATGTAATTATCGGCGGAATGTTAGTTGAACAACTGTAGGTCTGCGCTGTTGATAAAATCTCGGTGATGCATGATCCGAAAAGAAAAAATCAATCAGTTTTATTTTCAGTGTGTTGGACATCTTTCGGGAGAAAAAAAAAACCGTTTTTACCTTTTTTTGTCAAAAATATCCTTGTCATGCGCGATTGTTTACAAGAATATGATTAGTATCCCGCGGAGGAAGCGTGAAAGAACGCATAGGGACATCTAGCGGCTGCTCCGAGTATCCCGCGGAGTAACCGTCAGAGCACGCTTCGGGACACGAATAAAAAATGAATTCATCGGCGGAATTGTGGTTGAGCTACTGTAGGTCTGCGCTGTTGATAAAATCCCGGAGATGCGTGATCCGAAAAAATACCAATCAGTTTTATATTCGGTGTGTTGGACATCTTTCGAAAAAAAAAAAGAAAAAAAAACGTTTTGTTTCACCGTTTTTTTTTTGTCAAAAATATTGTCTTGCGCTATGGTTTACAAGAATATGATGATAAGTATCCCGCGGAGGACGATTAAGAGTACGCGTAGGGAAATCTAGCGGCTGCTCCGAGTATCTCGCAGAGAAACCATCAGAGCACGCATCGGGACATGAATAAAAAATGAATTTATCGGCGGAATGGTAGTTGAACTACTGTAGGTCTTCGCTGTTGATACAATTTTGGAGATGCATGATCTGAAAATAAAAATCAATCAGTTTTATATTGAGTACGTTGGACATCTTTCGAAAAAAAAAACCGTTTTTTTTTGTGAAAAATATCCTTGTCGTGCGCTATTGTTTACAAGAATCCCGCGGAGTAACCGTCAGAGCACGCTTAGCGACATGAATAAAAAATGTATTTATCGGCGAAGTGGTAGTTGAACAACTGTAGGTCTGCGCTGTTGATGAAATCTCGGAGATACGTGATCCGAAAAAAATATGAATCAGTTTTATATTCGGTGTATTGGACATGTTTCGAAAAAAAACCTTTTCTTACCGTTTTTTTGTCAAAAATATCTTTGTCATGCGCTATTGTTTACAAGAATATGATGATTAGTATCCCGCGGAGGACGCGCGAGTGTACCCATAGGGACATCCTGCGGCTGCTCCGAGTGGACTAATAACCATCAGAACACGCTTCAGGGCATGAATAAAATATGTAATTATCGGCGGAATGTTAGTTGAACAACTGTAGGTCTGGGCTGTTGATAGAATCTCGGTGATGCATGATCCGAAAAAAAAAATCAATCAGATTTATTTTCAGTGTGTTTCATCTTTCGGGAAAAAACCGTTTTTTACTGTTTTTTTGTCAAAAATATACTTGTCATGCGCTATTGTTTACAAGAATATGATGATTAGTATCCCGCGGAGGACGCGCGAGTGTACCCATAGGGACATCTAGCGGCTGCTCCGAGTATCGCGCGGAGTAACCGTCAGAGCACGCTTCGGGACATGAATAAAAAATGAATTTATCGGCGGAATGGTGGTTGAACTACTGTAGGTCTGCGCTGTTGATAAAATCTCGGAGATGCGTGATCCGAAAAAAATATCAATCAGTTTTATATTCGGTGTGTTGGACATCTTTCGAAAAAAAAAAAAAAAAACAAAAAACGTTTTGTTTCACCGTTTTTTTTTGTCAAAAATATCATTGTCGTGCGCTATGGTTTACAAGGATATGATGATAAGTATCCCGCGGAGGAAGCGTGACAGTACACATAGGGACATCTAGCGGCTGCTCCGAGTATCCCGCGGAGTAACCGTCAGAGCATGCTTCGGGACATGAATAAAAATTGTATTTATTGGCGGAATGGTAGTTGAACAACTGTAGGTCTGCGCTGATGATAGAAATTCGGAGACGCATGATCTGAAAATAAAAAATCAATCAGATTTATATTCAGTGTGTTGGACATCTTTCGCAAAAAAAAAACGTTTTTACACCATTTTTTGTCAAAATATTCTTGTTGTGCGCTATTGTTTACCAGAATATGACGATAAGTATCCCGCGGAGGAAGCGTGACCGAACTCTTAGGGACATCTAGCGGCTGCTCCGAGTATTCCGCGGAGTAATCATCAGAACACGCTTCGGGACATGAATAAAAAATGTATTTATCGGCGGACTGGTATTTGAACTACTGTAGGTCATCGCTGTCGATAAATTCTCGGAGATGCATTATCCGAAAAGAAAAAATCAATCCGTTCTATATTCGGAGTGATAGACAGCTTTAAAAAAAAAACGTTTTTTTCATCGTTTTTTTTTCTAAAAAAGTCCCCTTATCGTGCGCTATTGTTTACAATAATATGATGATGAGTATCCCGCGGAGGAAGCGCGACAGAACGCATAGGGACATCCTGCGGCTGCTCCGAGTATCCCGTGGAGTAATAACCATCAGAACGGCTTCAGGACATGAATAAAATATGTAATTATCGGCGGAATGTTAGTTGAACAACTGCAGGTCTGCGCTGTTGATGAAATCTCGGCGATGCACGATCCGAAAAGAAAAAAACAATCAGTTTTACTTTCAGTGTGTTGGACATATTTCGGGAAAAAACCGTTTTTTACCGTTTTTTTGTCAAAAATACCCTTGTCATGCGCTATTGTTTACAAGAATACGATGATTAGTATCCCGCGGAGGACGCGCGAGTATACCCATAGGGACATCTAGCGGCTGCTTCGAGTATCCCGCGGAGCAACCGTCAGAGCACGCTTCGGGACATGGATAAAAAATGTATTTATTGGCGGAACGGTAGTTGAACAACTGTAGGTCTGCGCTGTTGACAAAGTTTCGGAGACGCATGATCTGAAAATAAAAATCAATCAGATTTATATTCAGTGTGCTGGACATCTTTCACAAAAAAAAAACGTTTATACACCATTTTTTTGTAAAAATATCCTAGTCGTGCGCTATTGTTTACCAGAATATGACGATAAGTATCCCGGCGAGGAAGTGTGACCGAACTCCTAGGGACATCTAGCGGCTGCTCCCAGTATCCCGCGGAGTAACCATCAGAACACGCTTCGGGACATGAATAAAAAATGTATTTATCGGCGGACTGGTAGTTGAACAACTGTAAGTCTTGGCTGGCGATAAATTCTCGGAGATGCATTATCCGAAAAGAAAAAATCAATCCGTTTTATATTCAGAGTGATAGACATCTTTCGAAAAAAAAAGTTTTATCATCTTTTTTTTTGTAAAAAATACCCTTGTCGTGCGCTATTGTTTACAAGAATATGATGATAAGTATCCCGCTGAGGAAACGCGACAGAACGCATAGGGACATCCTCCGGCTGCTCCGAGTATCCCTGGAGTAATAACCATCAGAACACGCTTCAGGACATGAATAAAATATGTAATTATCGGCGGAATGTTAGTTGAACAACTGTAGGTCTGCGCTGTTGATAAAATCTCGGTGATGCATGATCCGAAAAGAAAAAATCAATCAGTTTTATTTTCAGTGTGTTGGACATCTTTCGGGAGAAAAAAAACCGTTTTTTTTTACCTTTTTTTGTCAAAAATATCCTTGTCATGCGCGATTGTTTACAAGAATATGATGATTAGTATCCCGCGGAAGAAGCGTGAAAGAACGCATAGGGACATCTAGCGGCTGTTCCGAGTATCCCGCGGAGTAACCGTCAGAGCACGCTTCGGGACATGAATAAAAAATGAATTCATCGGCGGAATTGTGGTTGAGCTACTGTAGGTCTGCGCTGTTGATAAAATCCCGGAGATGCGTGATCCGAAAAAATACCAAGCAGTTTTATATTCGGTGTGTTGGACATCTTTCGAAAAAAAAAAAAAGAAAAAAAAACGTTTTGTTTCACCGTTTTTTTTTGTCAAAAATATTGTCTTGCGCTATGGTTTACAAGAATATGATGATAAGTATCCCGCGGAGGAAGCGTGATAGTACGCATAGGGACATCTAGCGGCTTTTCCGAGTATCCCGCGGCGTAACCGTCCAAGCACGCTTCGGGACATGAATAAAAAATGTATTTATTGGCGGAATGGTAGTTGAACAACTGTAGGTCTGCGCTGTTGATAAACTTTCGGAGACGCATGATCTGAAAATAAAAATCAATCAGTTTTATATTTAGTGTGTTGGACATCTTTCGCAAAAAGAAAACGTTCTTACACAATTTTTTGTAAAAATATCCTTGTCGTGTGCTATTGTTTACCAGAATATGACGATAAGTATCCCGCGGAGAAAGCGCGACCGAACTCGTAGGGGCATCTAGCGGCTGCTCCGAGTATCCCGCGGAGTAACTAATCAGAACACGCTTCGGGACATGAATAAAAAATGTATTTATCGGCGGACTGGTAGTTGAACTACTGTAGGTCTTCGCTGTCGATAAATTCTCGGAGATGCATTATCCGAAAAGAAAAAATCAATCCGTTTTATATTCGGAGTGATAGACATCTTTCGGAAAAAAAAACCGTTTTCTCATCTTTTTTTTTGTAAAAAAAATAACCTTGTCATGCGCTATTGTTTACCGGAATATGATGATAAGTATCCCATGGAGGAAGCGCGACAGAACGCATAGGGACATCCTGCGGCTGCTCCGAGTATCCGGTGGAGTAATAACCATCAGAACACGCTTCAGGACATGAATAAAATATGTAATTATCGGGGGAATGTTAGTTGAAAAACTGTAGGTCTGCGCTGTTGATAAAATCTCGGTGATGCATGATCCGAAAAGAAAAAATCAATCAGTTTTATTTTCCGTGTGTTGGACATCTTTCGGAAAGAAAACCGTTTTTTACCGTCTTTTGTGTCAAAAATATCCTTGTCATGCGCTATTGTTTACAAGAATATGATGATCAGTATCCCGCGGAGGACGCGCGAGTGTACCCATTGGGACATCTAGCGGCTGCTCCGAGTATCCCGCGGAGCAACCGTCAGAGCACGCTTCGGGACATGAATAAAAAATGTATTCATTGGCGGAACGGTAGTTGAACAACTGTAGGTCTGCGCCTGTTGACAAAGTTTCGGAGACGCATGATCTGAAAATATAAATCAATCAGATTTATATTCAGTGTGCTGGACATCTTTCACAAAAAAAAACGTTTATACACCATTTTTTTGTAAAAATATCCTAGTCGTGCGCTATGGTTTACCAGAATATGACGATAAGTATCCCGGGGAGGAAGTCTGACCGAACTCTTAGGGACATCTAGCGGCTGCTCCCAGTATCCCGCGGAGTAACCATCAGAACACGCTTCGGGACATGAATAAAAAATGTATTTATCGGCGGACTGGTAGTTGAACAACTGTAAGTCTTGGCTGGCGATAAATTCTCGGAGATGCATTATCCGAAAAGAAAAAATCAATCCGTTTTATATTCAGAGTGATAGACATCTATCGAAAAAAAAAAGTTTTATCATCTTTTTTTTGTAAAAAAATACCCTTGTCGTGCGCTATTGTATACAAGAATATGATGATAAGTATCCCGCTGAGGAAACGCGACAGAACGCATAGGGACATCCTCCGGCTGCTCCGAGTATCCCTGGAGTAATAACCATCAGAACACGCTTCAGGACATGAATAAAATATGTAATTATCGGCGGAATGTTAGTTGAACAACTGTAGGTCTGCGCTGTTGATAAAATCTCGGTGATGCATGATCCGAAAAGAAAAAATCAATCAGTTTTATTTTCAGTGTGTTGGACATCTTTCGGGAGAAAAAAAAAACCGTTTTTACCTTTTTTTGTCAAAAATATCCTTGTCATGCGCGATTGTTTACAAGAATATGATTAGTATCCCGCGGAGGAAGCGTGAAAGAACGCATAGGGACATCTAGCGGCTGCTCCGAGTATCCCGCGGAGTAACCGTCAGAGCACGCTTCGGGACACGAATAAAAAATGAATTCATCGGCGGAATTGTGGTTGAGCTACTGTAGGTCTGCGCTGTTGATAAAATCCCGGAGATGCGTGATCCGAAAAAATACCAATCAGTTTTATATTCGGTGTGTTGGACATCTTTCGAAAAAAAAAAAGAAAAAAAAACGTTTTGTTTCACCGTTTTTTTTTTGTCAAAAATATTGTCTTGCGCTATGGTTTACAAGAATATGATGATAAGTATCCCGCGGAGGACGATTAAGAGTACGCGTAGGGAAATCTAGCGGCTGCTCCGAGTATCTCGCAGAGAAACCATCAGAGCACGCATCGGGACATGAATAAAAAATGAATTTATCGGCGGAATGGTAGTTGAACTACTGTAGGTCTTCGCTGTTGATACAATTTTGGAGATGCATGATCTGAAAATAAAAATCAATCAGTTTTATATTGAGTACGTTGGACATCTTTCGAAAAAAAAAACCGTTTTTTTTTGTGAAAAATATCCTTGTCGTGCGCTATTGTTTACAAGAATCCCGCGGAGTAACCGTCAGAGCACGCTTAGCGACATGAATAAAAAATGTATTTATCGGCGAAGTGGTAGTTGAACAACTGTAGGTCTGCGCTGTTGATGAAATCTCGGAGATACGTGATCCGAAAAAAATATGAATCAGTTTTATATTCGGTGTATTGGACATGTTTCGAAAAAAAACCTTTTCTTACCGTTTTTTTGTCAAAAATATCTTTGTCATGCGCTATTGTTTACAAGAATATGATGATTAGTATCCCGCGGAGGACGCGCGAGTGTACCCATAGGGACATCCTGCGGCTGCTCCGAGTGGACTAATAACCATCAGAACACGCTTCAGGGCATGAATAAAATATGTAATTATCGGCGGAATGTTAGTTGAACAACTGTAGGTCTGGGCTGTTGATAGAATCTCGGTGATGCATGATCCGAAAAAAAAAATCAATCAGATTTATTTTCAGTGTGTTTCATCTTTCGGGAAAAAACCGTTTTTTACTGTTTTTTTGTCAAAAATATACTTGTCATGCGCTATTGTTTACAAGAATATGATGATTAGTATCCCGCGGAGGACGCGCGAGTGTACCCATAGGGACATCTAGCGGCTGCTCCGAGTATCGCGCGGAGTAACCGTCAGAGCACGCTTCGGGACATGAATAAAAAATGAATTTATCGGCGGAATGGTGGTTGAACTACTGTAGGTCTGCGCTGTTGATAAAATCTCGGAGATGCGTGATCCGAAAAAAATATCAATCAGTTTTATATTCGGTGTGTTGGACATCTTTCGAAAAAAAAAAAAAAAAACAAAAAACGTTTTGTTTCACCGTTTTTTTTTGTCAAAAATATCATTGTCGTGCGCTATGGTTTACAAGGATATGATGATAAGTATCCCGCGGAGGAAGCGTGACAGTACACATAGGGACATCTAGCGGCTGCTCCGAGTATCCCGCGGAGTAACCGTCAGAGCATGCTTCGGGACATGAATAAAAATTGTATTTATTGGCGGAATGGTAGTTGAACAACTGTAGGTCTGCGCTGATGATAGAAATTCGGAGACGCATGATCTGAAAATAAAAAATCAATCAGATTTATATTCAGTGTGTTGGACATCTTTCGCAAAAAAAAAACGTTTTTACACCATTTTTTGTCAAAATATTCTTGTTGTGCGCTATTGTTTACCAGAATATGACGATAAGTATCCCGCGGAGGAAGCGTGACCGAACTCTTAGGGACATCTAGCGGCTGCTCCGAGTATTCCGCGGAGTAATCATCAGAACACGCTTCGGGACATGAATAAAAAATGTATTTATCGGCGGACTGGTATTTGAACTACTGTAGGTCATCGCTGTCGATAAATTCTCGGAGATGCATTATCCGAAAAGAAAAAATCAATCCGTTCTATATTCGGAGTGATAGACAGCTTTAAAAAAAAAACGTTTTTTTCATCGTTTTTTTTTCTAAAAAAGTCCCCTTATCGTGCGCTATTGTTTACAATAATATGATGATGAGTATCCCGCGGAGGAAGCGCGACAGAACGCATAGGGACATCCTGCGGCTGCTCCGAGTATCCCGTGGAGTAATAACCATCAGAACGGCTTCAGGACATGAATAAAATATGTAATTATCGGCGGAATGTTAGTTGAACAACTGCAGGTCTGCGCTGTTGATGAAATCTCGGCGATGCACGATCCGAAAAGAAAAAAACAATCAGTTTTACTTTCAGTGTGTTGGACATATTTCGGGAAAAAACCGTTTTTTACCGTTTTTTTGTCAAAAATACCCTTGTCATGCGCTATTGTTTACAAGAATACGATGATTAGTATCCCGCGGAGGACGCGCGAGTATACCCATAGGGACATCTAGCGGCTGCTTCGAGTATCCCGCGGAGCAACCGTCAGAGCACGCTTCGGGACATGGATAAAAAATGTATTTATTGGCGGAACGGTAGTTGAACAACTGTAGGTCTGCGCTGTTGACAAAGTTTCGGAGACGCATGATCTGAAAATAAAAATCAATCAGATTTATATTCAGTGTGCTGGACATCTTTCACAAAAAAAAAACGTTTATACACCATTTTTTTGTAAAAATATCCTAGTCGTGCGCTATTGTTTACCAGAATATGACGATAAGTATCCCGGCGAGGAAGTGTGACCGAACTCCTAGGGACATCTAGCGGCTGCTCCCAGTATCCCGCGGAGTAACCATCAGAACACGCTTCGGGACATGAATAAAAAATGTATTTATCGGCGGACTGGTAGTTGAACAACTGTAAGTCTTGGCTGGCGATAAATTCTCGGAGATGCATTATCCGAAAAGAAAAAATCAATCCGTTTTATATTCAGAGTGATAGACATCTTTCGAAAAAAAAAGTTTTATCATCTTTTTTTTTGTAAAAAATACCCTTGTCGTGCGCTATTGTTTACAAGAATATGATGATAAGTATCCCGCTGAGGAAACGCGACAGAACGCATAGGGACATCCTCCGGCTGCTCCGAGTATCCCTGGAGTAATAACCATCAGAACACGCTTCAGGACATGAATAAAATATGTAATTATCGGCGGAATGTTAGTTGAACAACTGTAGGTCTGCGCTGTTGATAAAATCTCGGTGATGCATGATCCGAAAAGAAAAAATCAATCAGTTTTATTTTCAGTGTGTTGGACATCTTTCGGGAGAAAAAAAACCGTTTTTTTTTACCTTTTTTTGTCAAAAATATCCTTGTCATGCGCGATTGTTTACAAGAATATGATGATTAGTATCCCGCGGAAGAAGCGTGAAAGAACGCATAGGGACATCTAGCGGCTGTTCCGAGTATCCCGCGGAGTAACCGTCAGAGCACGCTTCGGGACATGAATAAAAAATGAATTCATCGGCGGAATTGTGGTTGAGCTACTGTAGGTCTGCGCTGTTGATAAAATCCCGGAGATGCGTGATCCGAAAAAATACCAAGCAGTTTTATATTCGGTGTGTTGGACATCTTTCGAAAAAAAAAAAAAGAAAAAAAAACGTTTTGTTTCACCGTTTTTTTTTGTCAAAAATATTGTCTTGCGCTATGGTTTACAAGAATATGATGATAAGTATCCCGCGGAGGAAGCGTGATAGTACGCATAGGGACATCTAGCGGCTTTTCCGAGTATCCCGCGGCGTAACCGTCCAAGCACGCTTCGGGACATGAATAAAAAATGTATTTATTGGCGGAATGGTAGTTGAACAACTGTAGGTCTGCGCTGTTGATAAACTTTCGGAGACGCATGATCTGAAAATAAAAATCAATCAGTTTTATATTTAGTGTGTTGGACATCTTTCGCAAAAAGAAAACGTTCTTACACAATTTTTTGTAAAAATATCCTTGTCGTGTGCTATTGTTTACCAGAATATGACGATAAGTATCCCGCGGAGAAAGCGCGACCGAACTCGTAGGGGCATCTAGCGGCTGCTCCGAGTATCCCGCGGAGTAACTAATCAGAACACGCTTCGGGACATGAATAAAAAATGTATTTATCGGCGGACTGGTAGTTGAACTACTGTAGGTCTTCGCTGTCGATAAATTCTCGGAGATGCATTATCCGAAAAGAAAAAATCAATCCGTTTTATATTCGGAGTGATAGACATCTTTCGGAAAAAAAAACCGTTTTCTCATCTTTTTTTTTGTAAAAAAAATAACCTTGTCATGCGCTATTGTTTACCGGAATATGATGATAAGTATCCCATGGAGGAAGCGCGACAGAACGCATAGGGACATCCTGCGGCTGCTCCGAGTATCCGGTGGAGTAATAACCATCAGAACACGCTTCAGGACATGAATAAAATATGTAATTATCGGGGGAATGTTAGTTGAAAAACTGTAGGTCTGCGCTGTTGATAAAATCTCGGTGATGCATGATCCGAAAAGAAAAAATCAATCAGTTTTATTTTCCGTGTGTTGGACATCTTTCGGAAAGAAAACCGTTTTTTACCGTCTTTTGTGTCAAAAATATCCTTGTCATGCGCTATTGTTTACAAGAATATGATGATCAGTATCCCGCGGAGGACGCGCGAGTGTACCCATTGGGACATCTAGCGGCTGCTCCGAGTATCCCGCGGAGCAACCGTCAGAGCACGCTTCGGGACATGAATAAAAAATGTATTCATTGGCGGAACGGTAGTTGAACAACTGTAGGTCTGCGCCTGTTGACAAAGTTTCGGAGACGCATGATCTGAAAATATAAATCAATCAGATTTATATTCAGTGTGCTGGACATCTTTCACAAAAAAAAACGTTTATACACCATTTTTTTGTAAAAATATCCTAGTCGTGCGCTATGGTTTACCAGAATATGACGATAAGTATCCCGGGGAGGAAGTCTGACCGAACTCTTAGGGACATCTAGCGGCTGCTCCCAGTATCCCGCGGAGTAACCATCAGAACACGCTTCGGGACATGAATAAAAAATGTATTTATCGGCGGACTGGTAGTTGAACAACTGTAAGTCTTGGCTGGCGATAAATTCTCGGAGATGCATTATCCGAAAAGAAAAAATCAATCCGTTTTATATTCAGAGTGATAGACATCTATCGAAAAAAAAAAGTTTTATCATCTTTTTTTTGTAAAAAAATACCCTTGTCGTGCGCTATTGTATACAAGAATATGATGATAAGTATCCCGCTGAGGAAACGCGACAGAACGCATAGGGACATCCTCCGGCTGCTCCGAGTATCCCTGGAGTAATAACCATCAGAACACGCTTCAGGACATGAATAAAATATGTAATTATCGGCGGAATGTTAGTTGAACAACTGTAGGTCTGCGCTGTTGATAAAATCTCGGTGATGCATGATCCGAAAAGAAAAAATCAATCAGTTTTATTTTCAGTGTGTTGGACATCTTTCGGGAGAAAAAAAAAACCGTTTTTACCTTTTTTTGTCAAAAATATCCTTGTCATGCGCGATTGTTTACAAGAATATGATTAGTATCCCGCGGAGGAAGCGTGAAAGAACGCATAGGGACATCTAGCGGCTGCTCCGAGTATCCCGCGGAGTAACCGTCAGAGCACGCTTCGGGACACGAATAAAAAATGAATTCATCGGCGGAATTGTGGTTGAGCTACTGTAGGTCTGCGCTGTTGATAAAATCCCGGAGATGCGTGATCCGAAAAAATACCAATCAGTTTTATATTCGGTGTGTTGGACATCTTTCGAAAAAAAAAAAGAAAAAAAAACGTTTTGTTTCACCGTTTTTTTTTGTCAAAAATATTGTCTTGCGCTATGGTTTACAAGAATATGATGATAAGTATCCCGCGGAGGAAGCGTGACAGTACGCATAGGGACATCTAGCGGCTTTTCCGAGTATCCCGCGGCGTAACCGTCCAAGCACGCTTCGGGACATGAATGAAAAATGTATTCATTGGCGGAACGGTAGTTGAACAACTGTAGGTCTGCGCCTGTTGACAAAGTTTCGGAGACGCATGATCTGAAAATATAAATCAATCAGATTTATATTCAGTGTGCTGGACATCTTTCACAAAAAAAAACGTTTATACACAATTTTTTTGTAAAAATATCCTAGTCGTGCGCTATGGTTTACCAGAATATGACGATAAGTATCCCGGGGAGGAAGTCTGACCGAACTCTTAGGGACATCTAGCGGCTGCTCCCAGTATCCCGCGGAGTAACCATCAGAACACGCTTCGGGACATGAATAAAAAATGTATTTATCGGCGGACTGGTAGTTGAACAACTGTAAGTCTTGGCTGGCGATAAATTCTCGGAGATGCATTATCCGAAAAGAAAAAATCAATCCGTTTTATATTCAGAGTGATAGACAACTATCGAAAAAAAAAAGTTTTATCATCTTTTTTTTTGTAAAAAAATACCCTTGTCGTGCGCTATTGTATACAAGAATATGATGATAAGTATCCCGCTGAGGAAACGCGACAGAACGCATAGGGACATCCTCCGGCTGCTCCGAGTATCCCTGGAGTAATAACCATCAGAACACGCTTCAGGACATGAATAAAATATGTAATTATCGGCGGAATGTTAGTTGAACAACTGTAGGTCTGCGCTGTTGATAAAATCTCGGTGATGCATGATCCGAAAAGAAAAAATCAATCAGTTTTATTTTCAGTGTGTTGGACATCTTTCGGGAGAAAAAAAAACCGTTTTTTACCTTTTTTTGTCAAAAATATCCTTGTCATGCGCGATTGTTTACAAGAATATGATTAGTATCCCGCGGAGGAAGCGCGAAAGAACGCATAGGGACATCTAGCGGCTGCTCCGAGTATCCCGCGGAGTACCCGTCAGAGCACGCTTCGGGACACGAATAAAAAATGAATTCATCGGCGGAATTGTGGTTGAGCTACTGTAGGTCTGCGCTGTTGATAAAATCCCGGAGATGCGTGATCCGAAAAAATACCAATCAGTTTTATATTCGGTGTGTTGGACATCTTTCGAAAAAAAAAAAAGAAAAAAAAACGTTTTGTTTCACCGTTTTTTTTTTGTCAAAAATATTGTCTTGCGCTATGGTTTACAAGAATATGATGATAAGTATCCCGCGGGGGAAGCGTGACAGTACGCATAGGGACATCTAGCGGCTTTTCCGAGTATCCCGCGGCGTAACCGTCCAAGCACGCTTCGGGACATGAATAAAAAATGTATTTGTTGGCGGAATGGTAGTTGAACAACTGTAGGTCTGCGCTGTTGATAAACTTTCGGAGACGTATGATCTGAAAATAAAAATCCATCAGATTTATATTTAGTGTGTTGGACATCTTTCGCAAAAAGAAAACGTTTTTACACAATTTTTTGTAAAAATATCCTTGTCGTGTGCTATTGTTTACCAGAATATGACGATAAGTATCCCGCGGAGGAAGCGCGACCGAACTCGTAGGGGCATCTAGCGGCTGCTCCGAGTATCCCGCGGAGTAACTAATCAGAACACGCTTCGGGACATGAATAAAAAATGTATTTATCGGCGGACTGGTAGTTGAACTACTGTAGTACTTCGCTGTCGATAAATTCTCGGAGATGCATTATCCGAAAAGAAAAAATCAATCCGTTTTATATTCAGAGTGATAGACATCTTTCGAAAAAAAAAAAAAGTTTTATCATCTTTTTTTTGTAAAAAAATACCCTTGTCGTGCGCTATTGTTTACAAGAATATGATGATAAGTATCCCGCTGAGGAAACGCGACAGAACGCATAGGGACATCCTCCGGCTGCTCCGAGTATCCCTGGAGTAATAACCATCAGAACACGCTTCAGGACATGAATAAAATATGTAATTATCGGCGGAATGTTAGTTGAACAACTGTAGGTCTGCGCTGTTGATAAAATCTCGGTGATGCATGATCCGAAAAGAAAAAATCAATCAGTTTTATTTTCGATGTGTTGGACATCTTTCGGGAGAAAAAAAAACCGTTTTTTTTACCCTTTTTTGTCAAAAATATCCTTGTCATGCGCGATTGTTTACAAGAATATGATGATTAGTATCCCGCGGAGGAAGCGTGAAAGAACGCATAGGGACATCTAGCGGCTGCTCCGAGTATCCCGCGGAGTAACCGTCAGAGCACGCTTCGGGACATGAATAAAAAATGAATTCATCAGCGGAATTGTGGTTGAGCTACTGTAGGTCTGCGCTGTTGATAAAATCCCGGAGATGCGTGATCCGAAAAAATACCAATCAGTTTTATATTCGATGTGTTGGACATCTTTCAAAAAAAAAAAGAAAAAAAACGTTTTGTTTCACCGTTTTTTTTTTGTCAAAAATATTGTCTTGCGCTATGGTTTACAAGAATATGATGATAAGTATCCCGCGGAGGAAGCGTGACAGTACGAATAGGGACATCTAGCGGCTTTTCCGAGTATCCCGCGGCGTAACCGTCCAAGCACGCTTCGGGACATGAATAAAAAATGTATTTATTGGCGGAATGGTAGTTGAACAACTGTAGGTCTGCGCTGTTGATAAACTTTCGGAGACGCATGATCTGAAAATAAAAATCAATCAGATTTATATTTAGTGTGTTGGACATTTTTCGCAAAAAGAAAACGTTTTTACACAATTTTTTGTAAAAATATCCTTGTCGTGTGCTATTGTTTACCAGAATATGACGATAAGTATCCCGCAGCTATGTGAACTTGGCGATACGACTTTGGATTCTTGTATTTTTTTTTGCGTCAATCGTTTGTGAGTCGTTTGTGGTTGATTGTGGTAACAATTAAAACGTTTGTGAGATGAGTCGTTAGTTAGAAAATGAGCGTCAAAAATTACCGGTAAGTTAGCGACTTGACTTTGACTTTTCGAATTTTTTTTTTTAATCGTTTGTGAGTCATTTGTGGTTGATTGTGAGAACAATTAAAACGTTTGTGAGATCAGCCTTTAGTTGAAAAATGAGAGTTAAAAATGACCGGTAAGTTGGCGACTCGACTTTGACTTTAACCATTTTTTTTTTTTAATCGTTTGTGGTTGATTGTGAGAATAATTAAAACGTTTGTGAGATCAGTCTCGGCGGTGAAAAAGAGACATGTAAAGAACGGGAAAGTTACCGATTCGACTGTCACTTTTGCACTTGTTTGTATACATTTTTGGTCGTTTGTAGTTGGTTGCGCGAACAATTCGAAGGGTCGTACGTTTAGCGTTTACGAAGTAAGACGTAAAAACGTATGTGGAAAAATTCTCGACGAACGGTTATATTACCCAAACACGTCAGCACCGAAATATTCTTTTTTATTATATTTCTATATCACGAAGAAGTTAATCGATGTCAAATGGTTGACGAATACTTTAATTAGAACATTTTGTGAGGTCAGTCATTAGTTGACAAATGATGGTGAAAGATTACCGCAAAGTTAGCGAGTCGACTTGACTTTTAGATTTAAAAAAAAACGTTTGTGAGTGGTTTGTGGAATTGTAAAATCAATCAAAACGTTTTTGAGCTCACTTTTGGTGGAAAAATAAGACAATAGTGACTGGTAAGTAAGCGACACGGCTTTGACATTTTCGAATTTAAGTGTTTGTGGCTGATTTTGACAATAATCAAAACGTTTGTAAGATGATCGCTTTCAAAATGGAAAGTAAAACATTTTTGCTAAACTTCTTTACATGGTCATATAACCCAAACTTCTTTGCATGGTCATATAACCCAAACACACAGGCCAACACAGAGAAATGATATTTTTGCGTTATTTATATATGATGAAGAGGTTAATTGACGTCAAATTGTTGACGAATATTTTTCAATCGTTTGTGGTTGATTGTGGTAATAATTAAACCGTTATTGAGATGAGTCTTTAGTTGGAAAATGAGCGTGAAAAATTACCTGCAAGTTAGCGACTCGACTTTGACTTTTCGATTCAAATTTTTTTTAAATCGTTTGTGAGTCATTTGCGGTTGATTGTGAGAACAATTAAAATGTTTGTGAGATCAGCCTTTAGTTGAAAATAGGGATGGGCGATGTTTTTCGATTAATTGAAAGTGTCGATGTTTTCGGTAAAATAATCGATTATATTTTGTCGATTTTTTTGGCGATCGATTAATCGATTCTCGATTTTGATAAAGTAACATCGAAATACATATATGTAATGCCATCTCGCAGGACGTGACGCCTGGATTGGTATATAACAGCCAATCACAAATCATCTTGTCCTCGCATCTTTTTCAACACAAACCTAAAGTGAATTCTGATGTTTGGACTTGGCACACTGTACGCGATACCGGAAGAGTAATGCGCGAGATCCAATGAGAAATCCAAAAATTCTATACTGAAGCGGAACTTTCATTGGATATCGCTTATCGTCAATACAGTGACAGCATCAATCGTCACCCGCGTAACATATTCATCACTGGGAAAGAATACAAGAGAGCTCAAAAACGCGTGAACCGTAATAAAGTGCCGAAACTCCGATCTACATTTTGCGGAAATATCGGGATCAGGATTCGAATTGCGAGAACGAAGTGACGCTCTAACCTGATCGCTGGTTCTCACATCCATTTTCGCTTTCATTTAATCAACACCTTCATGAACATTTATATTTTGAGTCATAGAACAGAATTATAGAGAGAAAAAATGTTTTCGCAAAGTCGGATTTTACATACGTTTCCAGAACACATGGGTCGTTTGCGTCCTCGACAGATTTTTACGGCTTGCCAGCTGGAGTTGAATTAACCGATTCTGGCGAACCCGCGGCAGTGAAATAACGCTACCCCAAACTTTTTTTTACATAAGAATATGAACGCCACGGGTAAACACACCTTCACGGGATACCCCATTGATGAAATGCCGAGGATACGAACGACCCATGGATCTCTTAAAATATTGAAAAAAGGTGTATGCCGAATTTCAGATCGAAATTAAATTTCCGCTTTTCGGAAGTTTATCCGATTGTATTTATGAAATTTATGTTTTAATAATGGCAATCTTTTTCCAAATATGGATTTCAGGTATGGATAGAACTGACTAGTAAATGATTAAAAGAATCGGGTTTGTACGACGAAGAGATTCAACAATATAAGAACCCCGTTCATGGTTCACCAATATTTGTTTATACTCGATTAATCGAATCGTCGATTGTTTAGAGGGAAAAATTGATTTTCCGTAACGATACTTCGAAAAAATATCGATTTCTTAATAATCGATTATATTTCGAACATCGCCCATCCCTAGTTGAAAAATAAGAGTTACAAATGACCGGTAAGTTGGCGACTTGACTTTGACTTTTCCAATTTTTTTTTTTTCAATTCGTTTGTGGGTCGTTTGTGCTTGATTGTGAGATTAATTTAAACGTTTGTGAGGTCAGTCTCGGCGGTGAAAAAGAGACATGTAAAGAACGGGAAAGTTACCGATTCGACTGTCACTTTTGCACTTGTTTGTATACATTTTTGGTCGTTTGTAGTTGGTTGCGCGAACAATTCGAAGGGTCGTACGTTTAGCGGTTACGAAGTAAGACGTAAAAACGTATGTGGAAAAATTCTCGACGAACGGTTATATTACCCAAACAAGTCAGCACCGAAACATTCATTTTTATTGTATTTCTATATCACGCAGAAGTTAATCGATGTCAAACTGTTAACGAATATTTTAATTAGAACATTTTGTGGGGTCAGTTATTAGTTGAGATATGATAGTGAAAGATTACTGCAAAATTAGCGAGTCGACTTTGACTTTTCGTCTAAAAAAAAAATCGTTTGTGAGATGATTTTTTATGGAAAAATAAGGCTTAATAGTGACTGGTAAGTAAGCGACACGGCTTTGGCATTTTCAAATTTAAGCGGTTGTGATTGATTTTGAGAATAATTAAAACGTTTGTAAGATGATCGGTTTCAAAATAGAAAGTAAAACATTTTTGCCAAACCTCTTTTCGCATGATCATATAACCCAAACACACAGGCCAACACAGAAAACTGCTATTTTTGCGTTCTTTATATGACGAAGAGCTTAATTGACGTCAAATTGTTAACGAATGTTTTAATTAGACACTTTTAATACACTTTTCGGATCAGCGGCTCAACGTGAGAAAGTTTGCAATTGTTTTGATTAAGTTATTGAAAAATAATGAAGAGCAGACAAAAATTACTAGCGGTGAACTGAACAACTGAACTGCGTTTTTTCTAATTTTAATCGTTTGTGGTTTGCTGTACGTGTAATTAACACGGTTTTTGTCGTTGACGAAGATTCCAAATAGAACGTTAGGGGCCTATTTACCCGTAAATAAACAACCAAAAACAAAGGATTCAACTATTTTGATTTTTCTATCCTTTTTTTAATTGTGCTCAATGAAATATAAATTAAAACACTTTTCGGATCAGCGGCTCAACGTGAAATAGTTTGCTGAATTGTTGTGATTTTTATTGAAATTCGGAATCTTCGAATTTTTTATCGAAATTCTTGTCGACATTTTTATCGAAATTCTGATCGAAAATTTTTTTATCGAAATTTTTATCGAAATTCTTGTGGGAAAGTTCTTTATCCGACTAATGGTCTCTGCACACTGTGCGCGATTTGCGATGAGCGATGAGCGATGTCCAGTGGGAGCTCAGGTATTCCAGAAACCACCTGGGAAAGTGAAGCTCCCATAGGATATCGCCCATTGTTCGGCGCAAATCATGCGTGTGTGCAGAGGCCATAAGAGCGTCCGCACACTGCGCGCGATTTGCGACGATCGATGAGCGATATCCAATCAGAGCTATGGTATTAAAGAAAACCCCTAGGAGAGTGAAGCTCCCATTGGGTATCGCTCATCCCAAATCTCATGCAGTATGCCGGTACCATTATGGCCTCTGCACACTACCCACGATTTGCGATGAGCAATGAGCGAATGAGTGCTCAGGCATTCCAGAAACCCCCTGGGAAAGTGAAGCTCTCATTGGATATGAAGTGAAGCGTCCATCGCGCGCAGTATGCAGAGGCCATTAGCTTTTGATTTGGCATGAGCGAAAAATTACAGGGTCCAAACGTTGATGGATTTTCGATCGGCGTAGTTATGGAACTAATTACCAAATGTTGGGATTACCTTATTTTTATCACGAAACGAATCTCCATGGATTGAGCTCGTTATTTGATGAATTACAGGATCAATTTTAAAAAGTCCAGCCAACTTTACAAAGAAATGTATTGCTTAATTATAAGAAAATGGTTAGCCACAAAACATTTTTATTGAGGTACCGATCACTACGAAACGACCACCAAACAATTTATCAAATGAAACATTAAAAAGCTAAAATAGTCTGGCTAAGTTTATTTTGGAGATGACTGATGCATAAAAATGAGAAAAACGAATGGCAGACGTGTAGGGGTACTAATTGATGAGCGGTTACAAGTAGCAGTGTTTTACTAACTTACTAGTTTTTACTAGCAACCGTTCGTAGATTTAATGCTCCCAGAATACAGCCCAAGCAACCTTACTTATAGTATTGTACGTAATTATTATATTTGTAAATTGTTAGCCGACTGCATGTACTGTGGATGCTTCTACATTTCCAGCGTTGCTCACTGCTGCTGTAAATAGAACTAGCGAGTTTACTGCTTTGCTGTTTAAACGAATAAAATTAAAGCAGTAAAAACTTCTGCCAAAAGTACTTCGTGTGGACAATTGAAAACCCAAACTGTTTTTAGTGAGAACTAGTGAGTTACTGAAACGCTGCCACTCACTGTCGAGGAAGTAGCACTCTGACCCTTCCTATTGATCACTTTTTCAGAATAAATGCTTTAAAAACGTTTTAATAAAAATACTGATGAATTAATAACGATTTCATGTCTAACGAGCCATGGGGAAACTAACATAGAATAAGTTTGTCGGGGCCGACTTTGCCGGGTAATATAGCTACTTAGGCCAATTTGCCCCATCAAGCTTATTTCTTTTTCGAACACCGTAACTGCACAAAATTTTTAAATAAACATTCGCCAAATCTAAAAAATTTTACGACGAGGCGCTAATCTGATAAAACTTTTTAATTATCTCACAATTAAACACAAACGATTACTAACAAAGGCAACCCAGAGATAAAGTCGAGTTGCCAAGTTCACGACGTTGACTATTTGTACCTTTTGTTTCAGTAAAAATGGTCTCACGAACGGTCAAATTAACATTTCCGTAAACTATGAATGAATTCGTATAGAGCGACTGATTTCACAACCGTTTTGATTAGTTATTCAAGCAAATGAAAACGATTAAAGATGGACTACCTTCAAAAAATCAAATCTTCCTTAGCAAGTTCACGCTGTTGGGGATTTTTACCTTCTATTTCACAATAGATGATTCATAAAGGTTTTTAACTGAAATATTTGTAAAACAAACGATTTCACGCCGAGAGACTAATCGTATAAACATTTTAATTGCCCTTATGAGGAACCACTAACCATTCAAGATAAAACATACAAAGTTCGGTTCCCAAGTTCACGCCACTAGCAATTTTACCAGTTGTTCCAGACATGAAGATTTCATAAATATTTTTAATAAAGTATTAGTCGACAACTTGACGTCGATTGAGGTCTTCGTTACAATGAGTATCGTGAAAACGGATTTTTGCGTGCTAACTGGCTGGGTAATATGACCGTTCATGGAGAACTTTTCCGCAGTCGAATCGGTAACTTACCCGTTATTTACCCTCGGGACTGATCTCACAAATGGTTTAATCGATCGCACAATCAACCACAAACGACCCTCAGGCGATTAAAAAAGTCGAAGTGAAGTTTACCACTTAGCGGTAATTTTTTACTCTCATTCTTCAAGGAAAGACGGATCTCATAAACGTTTCAATTGTTCTCAGAATCAACCACGAGCGACTCGCAAATTATTTTTCAAAAATCTAATAGCCTTTGCACAGTGCGCGCGATTTGCGATGAACGATATCCAATGCCAGCTCAGGTATTCCGGAAACGGCCTAGGAGGGTGAAGCTCCCATTGGACATCGCTCATCGCTTGTCGCTCATCGCGCGCAGTGTGCAGAGGCCATAAGAGTCAAAGTCGAATAGCTAACATTGCGGTAATCTTTCACTATCATTTCTCAACTAATGACTGACGTCACAAAATGTTCTAATTAAAGTATTCGTCAACAGTTTGACATCGATTAACTTCTTCATGATATAGAAATATAATAAAAATGAATGTTTCAGTGCTGACTTGTTTGGGTAATATAACCGTTCATCGAGAACTTTTCCACATATGTTTTTACGTTTTACTTCGTAAGCGCTAAGCGTACGACCCTTCGAATTGATCGCGCAACCAACTACAAACGACCAAAAATGTATACAAACAAGTGCAGAAGTGACAAACGAATCGATAACTTTCCCGTTCTTTGCAAGTCTCTTTTTCACCGCCGAGACTGATCTCACAAACGTTTTAATTAATCTCACAATCAACCACAAACGACGCACAAACGAATTGAAAAAAAAATTGGAAAAGTCAAAGTCAAGTCGCCAACTTACCGGTCATTTTTAACTCTCATTTTTCAACTAAAGGCTGATCTCACAAACGTTTTAATTGTTCTCACAATCAACCACAAATGACTCACAAACGATTTAAAAAAAATTTGATTCGAAAAGTCAAAGTCGAGTCGCTAACTTACTGGTAATTTTTTACGCTCATTTTCCAACTAAAGACTCATCTCAATAACGTTTTAATCGTTACCACAATCAACCACAAACGATTGAAAAATATTCGTCAACAATTTGACGTCAATTAACCTCTTCGTCATATATAAATAACGCAAAAATAGCATTTCTCTGTGTTGGCCCGTGTGTTTGGGTTATATGACCATGCAAAGAAGTTTGGGTTATACGACCTTGTAAAGAAGTTTGGCAAAAATATTTTACTTTCCATTTTGAAACCGATCATCTTACAAACGTTTTGATTATTGTCAAAATCAGCCACAAACACTTAAATTTGAAAATGTCAAAGCCGTATCGCTTACTTACCAGTCACTATTAACTCTTATTTTTCCACCAAAAGTGAGCTCAGAAACGTTTCGATTGATTTTACAATTCCACAAACGACCCACAAACGATGTTTTTAAATCTAAAAGTCAAGTCGACTCGCTTACTTTGCGGTAATCTTTTACCATCATTTCTCAACTAATGACTGACCTCACAAAATGTTCTAATTAAAGTATTCGTCAACCATTTGACATCGATTAACTTCTTCGTGATATAGAAATATAATAAAAATGAATATTTCGGTGCTGACGTGTTTGGGTAATATAACCATTCGTCGAGAATTTTTCAACATACGTTTTTACGTCTTACTTCGTAAACGCTAAACGTACGACCCTTCGAATTGTTCGCGCAACCAACTACAAACGACCAAAAATGTATACAAACAAGTGCAAAAGTGACAGTCGAATCGGTAACTTTCCCGTTCTTTACATGTCTCTTTTTCACCGCCGAGACTGATCTCACAAACGTTTTAATTATTCTCACAATCAACCACAAACGACAAAGTCGAGTCGCCAACTTACCGGTCATTTTTAACTCTCATTTTTCAACTAAAGGCTGATCTCACAAACGTTTTAATTGTTCTCACAATCAACCACAAATGACTCACAAACGATTTAAAAAAAAAAAAATTGAAAAGTCAAAGTCAAGTCGCTAACTTACCGGTAATTTTTTACGCTCATTTTCTAACTAACGACTCATCTCACAAACGTTTTAATTGTTACCACAATCAACCACAAACGACTCACAAACGATTGACGCCAAAAAAAATACAGGAATCCAAAGTCAAATCGCCAAGTTCACATAGCTGTATCCCGCGGAGAAAGCGCGACCGAACTCGTAGGGGCATCTAGCGGCTGCTCCGAGTATCCCGCGGAGTAACTAATCAGAACACGCTTCGGGACATGAATAAAAAATGTATTTATCGGCGGACTGGTAGTTGAACTACTGTAGGTCTTCGCTGTCGATAAATTCTCGGAGATGCATTATCCGAAAAGAAAAAATCAATCCGTTTTATATTCAGAGTGATAGACATCTTTCGAAAAAAAAAAAAAAAAGTTTTATCATCTTTTTTTTGTAAAAAAATACCCTTGTCGTGCGCTATTGTTTACAAGAATATGATGATAAGTATCCCGCTGAGGAAACGCGACAGAACGCATAGGGACATCCTCCGGCTGCTCCGAGTATCCCTGGAGTAATAACCATCAGAACACGCTTCAGGACATGAATAAAATATGTAATTATCGGCGGAATGTTAGTTGAACAACTGTAGGTCTGCGCTGTTGATAAAATCTCGGTGATGCATGATCCGAAAAGAAAAAATCAATCAGTTTTATTTTCGATGTGTTGGACATCTTTCGGGAGAAAAAAAAACCGTTTTTTTTACCTTTTTTTGTCAAAAATATCCTTGTCATGCGCGATTGTTTACAAGAATATGATGATTAGTATCCCGCGGAGGAAGCGTGAAAGAACGCATAGGGACATCTAGCGGCTGCTCCGAGTATCCCGCGGAGTAACCGTCAGAGCACGCTTCGGGACATGAATAAAAAATGAATTCATCAGCGGAATTGTGGTTGAGCTACTGTAGGTCTGCGCTGTTGATAAAATCCCGGAGATGCGTGATCCGAAAAAATACCAATCAGTTTTATATTCGGTGTGTTGGACATCTTTCGAAAAAAAAAAAGAAAAAAAAAACGTTTTGTTTCACCGTTTTTTTTTTGTCAAAAATATTGTCTTGCGCTATGGTTTACAAGAATATGATGATAAGTATCCCGCGGGGGAAGCGTGACAGTACGCATAGGGACATCTAGCGGCTTTTCCGAGTATCCCGCGGCGTAACCGTCCAAGCACGCTTCGGGACGTGAATAAAAAATGTATTTGTTGGCGGAACGGTAGTTGAACAACTGTAGGTCTGCGCCTGTTGACAAAGTTTCGGAGACGCATGATCTGAAAATATAAATCAATCAGATTTATATTCAGTGTGCTGGACATCTTTCACAAAAAAAAACGTTTATACACAATTTTTTTGTAAAAATATCCTAGTCGTGCGCTATGGTTTACCAGAATATGACGATAAGTATCCCGGGGAGGAAGTCTGACCGAACTCTTAGGGACATCTAGCGGCTGCTCCCAGTATCCCGCGGAGTAACCATCAGAACACGCTTCGGGACATGAATAAAAAATGTATTTATCGGCGGACTGGTAGTTGAACAACTGTAAGTCTTGGCTGGCGATAAATTCTCGGAGATGCATTATCCGAAAAGAAAAAATCAATCCGTTTTATATTCAGAGTGATAGACAACTATCGAAAAAAAAAAGTTTTATCATCTTTTTTTTTGTAAAAAAATACCCTTGTCGTGCGCTATTGTATACAAGAATATGATGATAAGTATCCCGCTGAGGAAACGCGACAGAACGCATAGGGACATCCTCCGGCTGCTCCGAGTATCCCTGGAGTAATAACCATCAGAACACGCTTCAGGACATGAATAAAATATGTAATTATCGGCGGAATGTTAGTTGAACAACTGTAGGTCTGCGCTGTTGATAAAATCTCGGTGATGCATGATCCGAAAAGAAAAAATCAATCAGTTTTATTTTCGATGTGTTGGACATCTTTCGGGAGAAAAAAAAACCGTTTTTTTTACCTTTTTTTGTCAAAAATATCCTTGTCATGCGCGATTGTTTACAAGAATATGATGATTAGTATCCCGCGGAGGAAGCGTGAAAGAACGCATAGGGACATCTAGCGGCTGCTCCGAGTATCCCGCGGAGTAACCGTCAGAGCACGCTTCGGGACATGAATAAAAAATGAATTCATCAGCGGAATTGTGGTTGAGCTACTGTAGGTCTGCGCTGTTGATAAAATCCCGGAGATGCGTGATCCGAAAAAATACCAATCAGTTTTATATTCGGTGTGTTGGACATCTTTCGAAAAAAAAAAAGAAAAAAAAAACGTTTTGTTTCACCGTTTTTTTTTTTGTCAAAAATATTGTCTTGCGCTATGGTTTACAAGAATATGATGATAAGTATCCCGCGGGGGAAGCGTGACAGTACGCATAGGGACATCTAGCGGCTTTTCCGAGTATCCCGCGGCGTAACCGTCCAAGCACGCTTCGGGACGTGAATAACAAATGTATTTGTTGGCGGAATGGTAGTTGAACAACTGTAGGTCTGCGCTGTTGATAAACTTTCGGAGACGTATGATCTGAAAATAAAAATCCATCAGATTTATATTTAGTGTGTTGGACATCTTTCGCAAAAAGAAAACGTTTTTACACAATTTTTTGTAAAAATATCCTTGTCGTGTGCTATTGTTTACCAGAATATGACGATAAGTATCCCGCGGAGGAAGCGCGACCGAACTCGTAGGGGCATCTAGCGGCTGCTCCGAGTATCCCGCGGAGTAACTAATCAGAACACGCTTCGGGACATGAATAAAAAATGTATTTATCGGCGGACTGGTAGTTGAACTACTGTAGTACTTCGCTGTCGATAAATTCTCGGAGATGCATTATCCGAAAAGAAAAAATCAATCCGTTTTATATTCAGAGTGATAGACATCTTTCGAAAAAAAAAAAAAAGTTTTATCATCTGTTTTTTGTAAAAAAATACCCTTGTCGTGCGCTATTGTTTACAAGAATATGATTATAAGTATCCCGCTGAGGAAACGCGACAGAACGCATAGGGACATCCTCCGGCTGCTCCGAGTATCCCTGGAGTAATAACCATCAGAACACGCTTCAGGACACGAATAAAATATGTAATTATCGGCGGAATGTTAGTTGAACAACTGTAGGTCTGCGCTGTTGATAAAATCTCGGTGATGCATGATCCGAAAAGAAAAAATCAATCAGTTTTATTTTCGATGTGTTGGACATCTTTCGGGAGAAAAAAAAACCGTTTTTTTTACCTTTTTTTGTCAAAAATATCCTTGTCATGCGCGATTGTTTACAAGAATATGATGATTAGTATCCCGCGGAGGAAGCGTGAAAGAACGCATAGGGACATCTAGCGGCTGCTCCGAGTATCCCGCGGAGTAACCGTCAGAGCACGCTTCGGGACATGAATAAAAAATGAATTCATCAGCGGAATTGTGGTTGAGCTACTGTAGGTCTGCGCTGTTGATAAAATCCCGGAGATGCGTGATCCGAAAAAATACCAATCAGTTTTATATTCGGTGTGTTGGACATCTTTCAAAAAAAAAAAAAAGAAAAAAAAACGTTCTGTTTCACCGTTTTTTTTTTGTCAAAAATATTGTCTTGCGCTATGGTTTACAAGAATATGATGATAAGTATCCCGCGGAGGAAGCGTGACAGTACGCATAGGGACATCTAGCGGCTTTTCCGAGTATCCCGCGGCGTAACCGTCCAAGCACGCTTCGGGACATGAATAAAAAATGTATTTATTGGCGGAATGTTAGTTGAACAACTGTAGGTCTGCGCTGTTGATAAAATCTCGGTGATGCATGATCCGAAAAGAAAAAATCAATCAGTTTTATTTTCGATGTGTTGGACATCTTTCGGGAGAAAAAAAAACCGTTTTTTTTACCCTTTTTTGTCAAAAATATCCTTGTCATGCGCGATTGTTTACAAGAATATGATGATTAGTATCCCGCGGAGGAAGCGTGAAAGAACGCATAGGGACATCTAGCGGCTGCTCCGAGTATCCCGCGGAGTAACCGTCAGAGCACGCTTCGGGACATGAATAAAAAATGAATTCATCAGCGGAATTGTGGTTGAGCTACTGTAGGTCTGCGCTGTTGATAAAATCCCGGAGATGCGTGATCCGAAAAAATACCAATCAGTTTTATATTCGATGTGTTGGACATCTTTCAAAAAAAAAAAAGAAAAAAAAACGTTTTGTTTCACCGTTTTTTTTTTGTCAAAAATATTGTCTTGCGCTATGGTTTACAAGAATATGACGATAAGTATCCCGCGGAGGAAGCGTGACAGTACGCATAGGGACATCTAGCGGCTTTTCCGAGTATCCCGCGGCGTAACCGTCCAAGCACGCTTCGGGACATGAATAAAAAATGTATTTATTGGCGGAATGGTAGTTGAACAACTGTAGGTCTGCGCTGTTGATAAACTTTCGGAGACGCATGATCTGAAAATAAAAATCAATCAGATTTATATTTAGTGTGTTGGACATTTTTCGCAAAAAGAAAACGTTTTTACACAATTTTTTGTAAAAATATCCTTGTCGTGTGCTATTGTTTACCAGAATATGACGATAAGTATCCCGCGGAGAAAGCGCGACCGAACTCGTAGGGGCATCTAGCGGCTGCTCCGAGTATCCCGCGGAGTAACTAATCAGAACACGCTTCGGGACATGAATAAAAAATGTATTTATCGGCGGACTGGTAGTTGAACTACTGTAGGTCTTCGCTGTCGATAAATTCTCGGAGATGCATTATCCGAAAAGAAAAAATCAATCCGTTTTATATTCAGAGTGATAGACATCTTTCGAAAAAAAAAAAAGTTTTATCATCTTTTTTTTTGTAAAAAAATACCCTTGTCGTGCGCTATTGTTTACAAGAATATGATGATAAGTATCCCGCTGAGGAAACGCGACAGAACGCATAGGGACATCCTCCGGCTGCTCCAAGTATCCCTGGAGTAATAACCATCAGAACACGCTTCAGGACATGAATAAAATATGTAATTATCGGCGGAATGTTAGTTGAACAACTGTAGGTCTGCGCTGTTGATAAAATCTCGGTGATGCATGATCCGAAAATAAAAAATCAATCAGTTTTATTTTCAGTGTGTTGGACACCTTTCGGGAGAAAAAAAAACCGTTTTTTACATTTTTTTTGTCAAAAATATCCTTGTCATGCGCGATTGTTTACAAGAATATGATTAGTATCCCGCGGAGGAAGCGTGAAAGAACGCATAGGGACATCTAGCGGCCGCTCCGAGTATCCCGCGGAGTAACCGTCAGAGCACGCTTCGGGACATGAATAAAAAATGAATTCATCGGCGGAATTGTGGTTGAGCTACTGTAGGTCTGCGCTGTTGATAAAATCCTGGAGATGCGCGATCCGAAAAAATACCAATCAGTTTTATATTCGGTGTGGTGGACATCTTTCGAAAAAAAAAAAGAAAAAAAAACGTTTTGTTTCACCGTTTTTTTTTGTCAAAAATATTGTCTTGCGCTATGGTTTACAAGAATATGATGATAAGTATCCCGCGGAGGAAGCGTGACAGTGCGCATAGGGACATCTAGCGGCTTTTCCGAGTATCCCGCGGCGTAACCGTCCAAGCACGCTTCGGGACATGAATAAAAAATGTATTTATTGGCGGAATGGTAGTTGAACAACTGTAGGTCTGCGCTGTTGATAAACTTTCGGAGACGCATGATCTGAAAATAAAAATCAATCAGATTTATATTTAGTGTGTTGGACATCTTTCGCAAAAAGAAAACGTTTTTACACAATTTTTTGTAAAAATATCCTTGTCGTGTGCTATTGTTTACCAGAATATGACGATAAGTATCCCGCGGAGGAAGCGCGACCGAACTCGTAGGGGCATCTAGCGGCTGCTCCGAGTATCCCGCGGAGTAACTAATCAGAACACGCTTCGGGACATGAATAAAAAATGTATTTATCGGCGGACTGGTAGTTGAACTACTGTAGGTCTTCGTTGTCGATAAATTCTCGGAGATGCATTATCCGAAAAGAAAAAATCAATCCGTTTTATATTCAGAGTGATAGACATCTTTCGAAAAAAAAAAAGTTTTATCATCTTTTTTTTGTAAAAAAATACCCTTGTCGTGCGCTATTGTTTACAAGAATATGATGATAAGTATCCCGCTGAGGAAACGCGACAGAACGCATCGGGACATCCTCCGGCTGCTCCAAGTATCCCTGGAGTAATAACCATCAGAACACGCTTCAGGACATGAATAAAATATGTAATTATCGGCGGAATGTTAGTTGAACAACTGTAGGTCTGCGCTGTTGATAAAATCTCGGTAATGCATGATCCGAAAAGAAAAAATCAATCAGTTTTATTTTCAGTGTGTTGGACATCTTTCGGGAGAAAAAAAACCGTTTTTTACCTTTTTTTTGTCAAAAATATCCTTGTCATGCGCGATTGTTTACAAGAATATGATTAGTATCCCGCGGAGGAAGCGTGAAAGAACGCATAGGGACATCTAGCGGCTGCTCCGAGTATCCCGCGGAGTAACCGTCAGAGCACGCTTCGGGACATGAATAAAAAATGAATTCATCAGCGGAATTGTGGTTGAGCTACTGTAGGTCTGCGCTGTTGATAAAATCCCGGAGATGCGTGATCCGAAAAAATACCAATCAGTTTTATATTCGATGTGTTGGACATCTTTCAAAAAAAAAAAAGAAAAAAAAACGTTTTGTTTCACCGTTTTTTTTTTGTCAAAAATATCGTCTTGCGCTATGGTTTACAAGAATATGATGATAAGTATCCCGCGGAGGAAGCGTGACAGTACGCATAGGGACATCTAGCGGCTTTTCCGAGTATCCCGCGGCGTAACCGTCCAAGCACGCTTCGGGACATGAATAAAAAATGTATTTATTGGCGGAATGGTAGTTGAACAACTGTAGGTCTGCGCTGTTGATAAACTTTCGGAGACGCATGATCTGAAAATAAAAATCAATCAGATTTATATTTAGTGTGTTGGACATCTTTCGCAAAAAGAAAACGTTTTTACACAATTTTTTGTAAAAATATCCTTGTCGTGTGCTATTGTTTACCAGAATATGACGATAAGTATCCCGCGGAGGAAGCGCGACCGAACTCGTAGGGGCATCTAGCGGCTGCTCCGAGTATCCCGCGGAGTAACTAATCAGAACACGCTTCGGGACATGAATAAAAAATGTATTTATCGGCGGACTGGTAGTTGAACTACTGTAGTACTTCGCTGTCGATAAATTCTCGGAGATGCATTATCCGAAAAGAAAAAATCAATCCGTTTTATATTCAGAGTGATAGACATCTTTCGAAAAAAAAAAAAAGTTTTATCATCTTTTTTTTGTAAAAAAATACCCTTGTCGTGCGCTATTGTTTACAAGAATATGATGATAAGTATCCCGCTGAGGAAACGCGACAGAACGCATAGGGACATCCTCCGGCTGCTCCGAGTATCCCTGGAGTAATAACCATCAGAACACGCTTCAGGACATGAATAAAATATGTAATTATCGGCGGAATGTTAGTTGAACAACTGTAGGTCTGCGCTGTTGATAAAATCTCGGTGATGCATGATCCGAAAAGAAAAAATCAATCAGTTTTATTTTCGATGTGTTGGACATCTTTCGGGAGAAAAAAAAACCGTTTTTTTTACCCTTTTTTGTCAAAAATATCCTTGTCATGCGCGATTGTTTACAAGAATATGATGATTAGTATCCCGCGGAGGAAGCGTGAAAGAACGCATAGGGACATCTAGCGGCTGCTCCGAGTATCCCGCGGAGTAACCGTCAGAGCACGCTTCGGGACATGAATAAAAAATGAATTCATCAGCGGAATTGTGGTTGAGCTACTGTAGGTCTGCGCTGTTGATAAAATCCCGGAGATGCGTGATCCGAAAAAATACCAATCAGTTTTATATTCGATGTGTTGGACATCTTTCAAAAAAAAAAAAAGAAAAAAAACGTTTTGTTTCACCGTTTTTTTTTGTCAAAAATATTGTCTTGCGCTATGGTTTACAAGAATATGATGATAAGTATCCCGCGGAGGAAGCGTGACAGTACGCATAGGGACATCTAGCGGCTTTTCCGAGTATCCCGCGGCGTAACCGTCCAAGCACGCTTCGGGACATGAATAAAAAATGTATTTATTGGCGGAATGGTAGTTGAACAACTGTAGGTCTGCGCTGTTGATAAACTTTCGGAGACGCATGATCTGAAAATAAAAATCAATCAGATTTATATTTAGTGTGTTGGACATTTTTCGCAAAAAGAAAACGTTTTTACACAATTTTTTGTAAAAATATCCTTGTCGTGTGCTATTGTTTACCAGAATATGACGATAAGTATCCCGCGGAGAAAGCGCGACCGAACTCGTAGGGGCATCTAGCGGCTGCTCCGAGTATCCCGCGGAGTAACTAATCAGAACACGCTTCGGGACATGAATAAAAAATGTATTTATCGGCGGACTGGTAGTTGAACTACTGTAGGTCTTCGCTGTCGATAAATTCTCGGAGATGCATTATCCGAAAAGAAAAAATCAATCCGTTTTATATTCAGAGTGATAGACATCTTTCGAAAAAAAAAAAGTTTTATCATCTTTTTTTTTGTAAAAAAATACCCTTGTCGTGCGCTATTGTTTACAAGAATATGATGATAAGTATCCCGCTGAGGAAACGCGACAGAACGCATAGGGACATCCTCCGGCTGCTCCGAGTATCCCTGGAGTAATAACCATCAGAACACGCTTCAGGACATGAATAAAATATGTAATTATCGGCGGAATGTTAGTTGAACAACTGTAGGTCTGCGCTGTTGATAAAATCTCGGTGATGCATGATCCGAAAAAAAAAAATCAATCAGTTTTATTTTCAGTGTGTTGGACATGTTTCGGGAGAAAAAAAAACCGTTTTTTACCTTTTTTTTGTCAAAAATATCCTTGTCATGCGCGATTGTTTACAAGAATATGATTAGTATCCCGCGGAGGAAGCGTGAAAGAACGCATAGGGACATCTAGCGGCTGCTCCGAGTATCCCGCGGAGTAACCGTCAGAGCACGCTTCGGGACATGAATAAAAAATGAATTCATCGGCGGAATTGTGGTTGAGCTACTGTAGGTCTGCGCTGTTGATAAAATCCCGGAGATGCGTGATCCGAAAAAATACCAATCAGTTTTATATTCGGTGTGTTGGACATCTTTCGAAAAAAAAAAAAAGAAAAAAAAACGTTTTGTTTCACCGTTTTTTTTTTGTCAAAAATATTGTCTTGCGCTATGGTTTACAAGAATATGATGATAAGTATCCCGCGGGGGAAGCGTGACAGTACGCATAGGGACATCTAGCGGCTTTTCCGAGTATCCCGCGGCGTAACCGTCCAAGCACGCTTCGGGACATGAATAAAAAATGTATTTGTTGGCGGAATGGTAGTTGAACAACTGTAGGTCTGCGCTGTTGATAAACTTTCGGAGACGTATGATCTGAAAATAAAAATCCATCAGATTTATATTTAGTGTGTTGGACATCTTTCGCAAAAAGAAAACGTTTTTACACAATTTTTTGTAAAAATATCCTTGTCGTGTGCTATTGTTTACCAGAATATGACGATAAGTATCCCGCGGAGGAAGCGCGACCGAACTCGTAGGGGCATCTAGCGGCTGCTCCGAGTATCCCGCGGAGTAACTAATCAGAACACGCTTCGGGACATGAATAAAAAATGTATTTATCGGCGGACTGGTAGTTGAACTACTGTAGTACTTCGCTGTCGATAAATTCTCGGAGATGCATTATCCGAAAAGAAAAAATCAATCCGTTTTATATTCAGAGTGATAGACATCTTTCGAAAAAAAAAAAAAAGTTTTATCATCTGTTTTTTGTAAAAAAATACCCTTGTCGTGCGCTATTGTTTACAAGAATATGATTATAAGTATCCCGCTGAGGAAACGCGACAGAACGCATAGGGACATCCTCCGGCTGCTCCGAGTATCCCTGGAGTAATAACCATCAGAACACGCTTCAGGACACGAATAAAATATGTAATTATCGGCGGAATGTTAGTTGAACAACTGTAGGTCTGCGCTGTTGATAAAATCTCGGTGATGCATGATCCGAAAAGAAAAAATCAATCAGTTTTATTTTCGATGTGTTGGACATCTTTCGGGAGAAAAAAAAACCGTTTTTTTTACCCTTTTTTGTCAAAAATATCCTTGTCATGCGCGATTGTTTACAAGAATATGATGATTAGTATCCCGCGGAGGAAGCGTGAAAGAACGCATAGGGACATCTAGCGGCTGCTCCGAGTATCCCGCGGAGTAACCGTCAGAGCACGCTTCGGGACATGAATAAAAAATGAATTCATCAGCGGAATTGTGGTTGAGCTACTGTAGGTCTGCGCTGTTGATAAAATCCCGGAGATGCGTGATCCGAAAAAATACCAATCAGTTTTATATTCGATGTGTTGGACATCTTTCAAAAAAAAAAAAAGAAAAAAAACGTTTTGTTTCACCGTTTTTTTTTTGTCAAAAATATTGTCTTGCGCTATGGTTTACAAGAATATGATGATAAGTATCCCGCGGAGGAAGCGTGACAGTACGCATAGGGACATCTAGCGGCTTTTCCGAGTATCCCGCGGCGTAACCGTCCAAGCACGCTTCGGGACATGAATAAAAAATGTATTTATTGGCGGAATGGTAGTTGAACAACTGTAGGTCTGCGCTGTTGATAAACTTTCGGAGACGCATGATCTGAAAATAAAAATCAATCAGATTTATATTTAGTGTGTTGGACATTTTTCGCAAAAAGAAAACGTTTTTACACAATTTTTTGTAAAAATATCCTTGTCGTGTGCTATTGTTTACCAGAATATGACGATAAGTATCCCGCGGAGAAAGCGCGACCGAACTCGTAGGGGCATCTAGCGGCTGCTCCGAGTATCCCGCGGAGTAACTAATCAGAACACGCTTCGGGACATGAATAAAAAATGTATTTATCGGCGGACTGGTAGTTGAACTACTGTAGGTCTTCGCTGTCGATAAATTCTCGGAGATGCATTATCCGAAAAGAAAAAATCAATCCGTTTTATATTCAGAGTGATAGACATCTTTCGAAAAAAAAAAAAAAAGTTTTATCATCTTTTTTTTGTAAAAAAATACCCTTGTCGTGCGCTATTGTTTACAAGAATATGATGATAAGTATCCCGCTGAGGAAACGCGACAGAACGCATAGGGACATCCTCCGGCTGCTCCGAGTATCCCTGGAGTAATAACCATTAGAACACGCTTCAGGACATGAATAAAATATGTAATTATCGGCGGAATGTTAGTTGAACAACTGTAAGTCTGCGCTGTTGATAAAATCTCGGTGATGCATGATCCGAAAAGAAAAAATCAATCAGTTTTATTTTCGATGTGTTGGACATCTTTCGGGAGAAAAAAAAACCGTTTTTTTTACCTTTTTTTGTCAAAAATATCCTTGTCATGCGCGATTGTTTACAAGAATATGATGATTAGTATCCCGCGGAGGAAGCGTGAAAGAACGCATAGGGACATCTAGCGGCTGCTCCGAGTATCCCGCGGAGTAACCGTCAGAGCACGCTTCGGGACATGAATAAAAAATGAATTCATCAGCGGAATTGTGGTTGAGCTACTGTAGGTCTGCGCTGTTGATAAAATCCCGGAGATGCGTGATCCGAAAAAATACCAATCAGTTTTATATTCGGTGTGTTGGACATCTTTCGAAAAAAAAAAAAAGAAAAAAAAAACGTTTTGTTTCACCGTTTTTTTTTTGTCAAAAATATTGTCTTGCGCTATGGTTTACAAGAATATGATGATAAGTATCCCGCGGGGGAAGCGTGACAGTACGCATAGGGACATCTAGCGGCTTTTCCGAGTATCCCGCGGCGTAACCGTCCAAGCACGCTTCGGGACATGAATAAAAAATGTATTTGTTGGCGGAATGGTAGTTGAACAACTGTAGGTCTGCGCTGTTGATAAACTTTCGGAGACGTATGATCTGAAAATAAAAATCCATCAGATTTATATTTAGTGTGTTGGACATCTTTCGCAAAAAGAAAACGTTTTTACACAATTTT